>CM038215.1:5252076-5722586 GCA_021442155.1 Cymbidium sinense | reverse complement strand
TGTTTACTTAATTTTCAAAAAAAAACCCTAATCCCTAAATCCTTATTCCTAAACCCTAAACCCTAAACTCTAAAACTAACCTTAAACCCTAAACTCTATACCTACAACACTAAACCTACAACCCTAAACCCTAAACCCTAAACCCTAAACCCTAAATCCTAAACCCTAAATCATAAACTATAAACCCTAAACCCTAAACCCTAAACCCTTGAGCTGATTTTATGAAAGGTGATCTTAAAGAAGTTAAGAAGTGGTGAAATATATGAAGTTGGTGTTGTCTGTGTTGGTCTTATTACACCTATTGATGTTGTGGTTCCTCCAAGAAACATTGGTCTGGATCCTTCACAGACTTCTTTCTTCTGTTCTCAACATCCCAACTAAGATCAACAAGGGGTACAATTGAAATTATCACCCTGTAAAAAAGGATAAAGGTGGGATCCTCGAGGTCGCTCGCCGTTGTTTGGCATTATGCCATTCTCTTATGGCCTTTGTTAGGTTTGATTTGATGATGGTTCGAATCTTGAGGTGCTTGACCTCACAAGATGATCTCATCTAGAAGTTTTCTCCTTTCAATGTTCACTCTCTCAGGCCCTCTCTTATCCCTCCCTAGCCCCACATGTTCATCAATGCTTACAAGAATGTCCTCACCATCATGATTGCCACTGATTACACATATGCATCGAGAAGTTTAAGGAGTATTTGAAGGATCTTAGTAAATTTCTATTGCACCGATGCTTACTCTCACCGCTACTATTTCTCCGACCACAGTGGAAGAGAAGAAGGAAGAGCCTCAAGGAATCGATGATGATATGGGTTTCAACTTGTTCAACTAAGCTTTGTTGGTCCTTTTATAAAATCAAATTTAATTGTCTGAGTTAAATCATTTTGTGAAATAATATTTTGTGAATTTTGAATTGCATTTTATTTTATCATGTTTTATTAGTTGTTAGGATAACTTGTTTGATTTGGTAATTTCTTATTTGTTATGAAATCATTTGAGTTTTTTTTAAAAAAACCACCAAACCTTAAACCCTAAATCCTAAACACCAAACCCTAAACCTAAACCTAAAGTAACTAAATAAATTTAAAATAAATGTAAACCCTAAAACCTAATAAACCTAAACCCTAAGAATGGGCAGAACCTTGATGACAAGAACATCACCATCAACCAGGCTCAGTCTAGATCTGGTGGTGGAGGCGAAGGCGGAGGCAGCATTTATCATTGTTGTGGTGGGGATCTAGGTGGGGTGGATATGGAGGTGGTGGCATGGTGGTTATGGGAGGGACGAGGTTATCATGGTGGTGATGGAGGGAGAGATCGAGGATACGATGGTGGATCCCTCGAGAGGCAGGGGTGGTTCTGGGAACTAAAAATAAGAATCTTATCCGATCTGCAGCTTATGGAACTATGTCTTTATAGTAGAGACAGTTCAAGTTATATAGGGTTTTGATTTTCTATTTGCTCATTTTGATCTATGTCGTTTGTGTCTTAGAACTTGGTGTTACTTGGTTGATGAAATTGAAAAGAAGAAATGTTGAATCAATTTGTTCTCTTAATAAAACCCAAAACCCTAAACCCTAAACTAAAACTTGAACCCTAAACCTAAAACCTAAACCCAAAACCCAAAAAAACCTAAAAAAAAAAATAAAAAAACCTAACCCTAAACACTAAACCTAAACCCTAAACCTACAACCATAAAACCTAAACCTTAAACCCTAAAACCCTAAACCCCAAACCCTAAACCTAAACCCTAAACACTAAATCCTAAAACCCTAAACCCTAAACCCTAAACCATAAAAACATAAAAACCTAAACCTAAACTAAATAAAACCTAAAAATAAATTAAATAAAAAACCTAAAGCTAAAAAAATAAAAATAATAAAGTAAAATAAAAACATAAACTAAAACCTAAACCTAAAAGGAAAATATAAAATAAAATAAAAAATAAAAATAAACTAAAATAAAATAAGTAAAAACCTAAATTAAACTAAATAAAATAAAATAAACCTAAGCATAAAACTCAAAAATAAAATAAAAACTAAATATAAAATAAAAAAAATTAAACCTAAATTAAAATAAAATCTAAATAAAAACCTAAACCTAAAAAATAAACCTATAAATAAATGAAAAATAAAACCTAAACCCTAAACTAAGAAAAAACTAAACCAAACATAAAAATAAATTAAACCTAAACCTAAACAAAAATAAACTAAACTGAAATAAATAAAACCTAAACCTAAAAATAACTAAACCTAAACCAAAATTAAATAAAATAAAATAAAATGAAAATAAACCTAAACCTAAACTTAAAAAATAAAACTTAAAAATAAACCTAAAATAAACACCTAAAACATACACTTAAAAAAATAAAATAAAACCTAAACCTAAACCTAAAAATAAAAAAATAAAACCTAAAACTAAAAAATAAAATAAAAATAAAACTCAAATAAAACCTAAACCTAAACCTAAAAAATAAAGTAAAATAATAACCCTAAATTAAAAATAAAGACACCAAAATAAATAAGCTAAACTAAATAAAAAAAAAATAAACCTAAATAAAAATAAAATATAAAATAAACTAAAAGAAATAGAAAATAAACTAAATAAACCTAATCCTACTGGTTTACTTAATTAAAAAAAACCTAAACCCTAAACACTAAACCAAAAAATAAAATAAAATAAAAAAAAATAAAAAACCCTAACCCTAAACCCTAAACCCCTACTCTAAAAAAAAACCCTAAACCCTAAAGCCTAAACACTAAACACTAAACCCTAAACCCTAAATCCTAACCCTAAACCCTAAAACCCTAAACTCTAAAACCCTAAACCCTAAACCCTAAACCCTAAACCCTAAACCCTAAACCGTAAAACCTTAACCCTAAAAACCTAAACCTAACCTAAATAAAACCTAAATATAAAATAAATAAATAAAACCTAAACATAAATAAAAAATTAAATTAAATAAAAACTTAAATTAAAATCTAAACCTTAACCTAAAATTCAAATAAAATAAAAAATAAAAATAAACTAAAATAAAATAAGTAAAAACCTAAACTAAACTAAAAAATAAAATAAACCAAAGAATAAAAAACCTAAACAAAATAAAAACTAAATGTAAAATAAAAAATAAAATAAACCTAAATTAATATAAAATAAAAACTAAATAAAAACCTAAACCAAAAAAATAAACCTAAAAATAAATAATAAATAAAACCAAAACCTAAACTAAAAAAAAATAAACCTAAAAAAAATAAAGAAAATAAAATAAACTAAAACCTAAACTAAAATAAACTAAACTAAAATAAATAAATACATAAACTAAACCAAATAAACTAAACCTAAACCTAACCCTAAACAAAATAATATAAAATAAATAAAACCTAATCCCAAACCAAAAATAAATTAAACCTAAACCTAAACCTAAATGAAATAACATAAAATAAACTAAAAATAAAACTAAACCTAAACTAAAAAATAAAGATAAAATAAACCTAAAATAAAAAAACTAAAACCTAAACGTAAAAAGAGAAAATAAAAACCTAAACCTAAACCTAAAAATAAAAAATAATACCCAAACCTAAAAAATAAAATAAAAATAAAACTCAACTGAAAAATAAACCTAAACCTAAATCTAAACCTAAAAAATAAAGTAAAATAAAAATCCTAAACTATAAATAAATAAACTACACTAAATAAAAAAAATAAACTTAAGTAAAAAAAATATAAAATTAACTAAAATAAAAAAATAAACTTAAACCTAAACTATCGGTTTGTAACTTAAAAAAAAAAGAAAACTTAAACCCTAAAACCTAAGCCCTAAACCCTAAACCCTAAACCTACAACACTAAACTCACAACCCTAAACCCTAAACCCTAAACCCTAAACCCTAAAAACCTAAACCTATACCCTAAACCTAAACCTAAACCTAACCCTAAACCCTAACTCAAAACCATAAACCCTAAAAGCCTAAACCCTAAACCTAAACCTCTTGAGCTAATTTTATGAAAGGTGATCTTAAAGAAGTCTGAAGAGGTTAAATACAAAGTTATGTGTGTCTTGTTGCACCTATTGATGTTGTGGTTCCTCCGTGCAACACTAGTTTGGATCCTTCACAGACTTCTTTCTTCTAGGTTCTCAACATCCCAACTAAGATTAAAAATGGTATTGTTGAAATTATCACCCTAGTTGAGCTATTTAAAAAAGGAAATAAGGTGGGATCCTTAGACGATGCTCTCCTCGCTAAGCTAGGAATTAGGCCATTCTCTTATGGCCTTGTTGTCATGTATGATGATGGGTTTAGTCGGTGTGCTTCCTCACCTCAAAGATGATCTCATCGAGAAGTTTTCAATAGCCTTTCAATGATCACTTCTCTCACTAGCCCTCTCTTATCCCACCCTTGTTGCCCCACATGTTCATCAACGCTTATAAGAATGTCCTCATTGTGATTTCGATTAATAAACCCATAGTCAAGAAGGTTAAGGAGTATTTGAAAGATCCTAGTAAATTTGATGTGGCTATCACCTAATGCTTCGCTACTACCGCCACTGGTCAAATCAGTGGAAGAGAAGAAGGAAGAGCACGAGAAATCGATGATGATATGGATTTTGTTCGACAAACCTTTTTGGCCTTTGTAAAATAAAATTTTATCATGAATTAAATCATTTTGTGAAATACTATTTTTGTACATTTTTAAATTGCATTTTATTTTATCCTATTTTATTAGTTATTAAAGGATAATGTCTTGGTCAATTTGGTAATTTCTTATTGTTATGGAATCATTTGAGTTAAAAAAAAGCCCAAAACCTAAACCCCTAACCTAAACCTAAACTTAAAATAACAAAATAAATTAAAAAATAAACATAAACCCTAAAACCTAATAAACCTAAACTAAGAATGGCGAACCTTGCAAGAACATCACTCAACCAGGCTTAGTCTAGATCCTGTGGTGGAGGCAAAAGGAGAGGTGATTATCATAATAGTGGTGGGGATCTGAGGTGTTGGTGGATATGAAGGTGGTGGTTGGAGCAGGGTGGTTATGGAGGTGGGAGGAGCGATGGAGGTGCAGTGGTGAGGGAGAGATCGGGGATATGATGGTGGATCGCTCGAGATCATGGTGATTTGATGGGAACCGGAGAACTAAAGAAACCAATCCAAGCTTATGGAACTATGTATTTATAGAGATGGTTCTAGTTATCAAGGTTTTGATTTGTTCTATGTTCATTTTATCATGTCATCGCTTGTGTCTTAGAAAACTTGTGTGTTACTTGATGAAATCAAAAGAAGAAATGTTGAATTTGAATTGTTCTTGTTAAAAACCAAAACCCTAAACTAAAACTTGAACCCAAAACCTAAACCCTAAACCCTAAACTAAACCCTAAAAATAAAAAAAAAGAAAATAAAAAAACCTAACCTAAACTAAACCCTAAAACTAACCCTAAACCGTAAACCTGCAACCCTAAACCCTAAACCCTAAACCCTAAAACCCTAAACCCAAAACCCAAAACCCTAAACCCTAAACCCTAAACCCTAAAGCCTAAAAACCCAAAACCCTAAAGCCTAATCACTAAATCCTAAACCCTAAACCCTAACCCTAATCCCTAAACCCTAAAACCCTAAACCCTAAAATTCCAAACCCTAAACCCTAAACCTTAAACCCTAAAAACCAAAAACCTAAACCTAAACTAAATAAAACATAAAAATAAAATAAATAAAAAACTTAAACATAAATAAATTAAAAAATAAAATAAAATAAAAATAAAAACCAAAAAATAAAATAAAAACCTAAACTAAACTAAAAAGTAAAATAAACCTAAGAATAAAACCAAAATAAACTAAAACTAAACATAAAATAAAAAAATAAAAATAAATAAAAAATAAACCAAAAAAAATAAACCTAAAATAAATAAAAAAATTAAACCTAAAATAAACTAAAAAATAAACTAAACCTAAAATAATAAAATTTAAACAAAATAAAATAATAAACCTAAACTAAAATAAACTAAATTAAAATAAATAAAACCTAAACCTAAACCAAAAAAATAAACTAAACCTAAACCTAAACCTAAACCTAAAATAAATAAAATATATAAACTAAAATAAATAAACTAAACTAAAAAAAAAACCTAAAATAAACCTAAAATAAAACCTAAAACCTAAACCTAAAAAAAATAAAATAAACTAAACCTAAACCTAAAAATAAATAAAAGTAAAACCTAAACCAAAAAAAATAAAATAAAATAAAACTCAACTAAAATAAACCTAAACTTAAACTTAAACCTAAAAAAATAAACTAAAATAAAAACCTAAACTAAAATAAATAAACTAAACTAAATTAAAATAATAAATAAACCCAAAATAACTAAAATAAATAAGAAATAAACTAAGTAAACTAAATAAGCTTAAACCTACAAGTTTAGTTAATTTAAAAATAATAATAAAAAAAAACCTTAAACCTTAAATCCTAAACCTTAAACCATAAACCCTAAAACTAACCCTAATCCCTAAACCCTAAACCTTAAACCTACAACACTAAAGCTACAACCCTAAACCCTAAACCCTAAACCTAAAACCTAAACCCTAAACCCTAAACCCTAAACCCTAAAACTGTAAACCCATAATCAAAAACCCTAAACCCTAACCCTAAACCCTAAACCCTAAACCCAAAACCCCAAACCCTAAACCTAAACTTAAAGTATCTACATAAATTAAAAAAATAAACATAAACCAAATCCCTAAGAATGGGCAAAACCTTGATGCCAAGAACATCACCGTCAACTAGGCTCATTCTAGATTTGGTGGTGGAGGCAAAGGAAGGTGGCGATTATCATAGTGGTGGTGAGGATGGGATCGGATATGGAGGTGATGAGCAAGTGGTGGTTATGGAGGCGGAGGAGCACGGAGGTTACATTCGGTGGTGGCAGAGAGATCGGATATGATGGTGGATCCCGCTACTGAGAGGCTGGTGGTTTGATGGAAACCGGAGAAACAACAATGAACGACCGCTACTTATGGAACTATCTATACAGAGATGGTTCTATTATCTAGGATTTTTGATTTGCTCTATGGGTGTTCATTTTTTATCTATGTCATCGCTTATGTCTTAGAGAACTTGGTGTGTTACTTGGTTGATGAAATCGAAATGAAGAAATGTTGAATCAATTTGTCTTTTATTAAAAAAAACCAAACCTAAGCTAAAACTGAACCCTAAACCTAAAACCTAAACCCTAAACCCTAAACTCTAAAAACTAAAAAAAAAAAAATAACTCTAACCCTAAACTCTAAAACCCTAAACCCTAAACCCTAAACCCTAAACCTAAAGCCTAAACCCTAAATCTAAACCCTAAAACCTAAAACCCTAAACCTAAACCCTAAACCCAAAAAAACCCTAAACCTATCCCTAACCCTAAACCCTAAACTCTAAACCTTAAACCCTAAAAACCTAAACCTAAACTAAATAAAGCTAAAAAATAAAATAAATAAAAAAACCTAAACCTAAATAAAATAAAATTAAAACCTAAACTAAAACCTAAACCTAAACCTAAAATAAAATAAAATAAAAAAAAAAAAAATAAACTAAAATAAAATAAATAAAACCTAAACTAAACTAAAAATAAAATAAACTTAAGAATAAAAAACATAAAAAATAAAAGTAAACATAAAATAAAAATAAAATAAAAAATAAAATTAAATAACATTGAAATAAAAACCTAAACCTAAAAAAAACCTAAAAATAAATAAAAAATAAAACCTAAACCCTAACCTAAAAAAACTAAACCTAAAATAAAAATAAAATATACAAAGCAAAATAAAGCTAAACATAAACTAAAATAAACTAAATAAATAAAACCTAAACCTAAAATAAACTAAAAACCTAAACCAAAACAAATAAAATAAAATAAACTAAAAGAAAACCTTAACCTAAACTAAAAATATAAAACTTAAAAATAAACCTAAAATAAATACCAATAACCTAAACATAGAAAAATAAAATAAAAACCTAAACTTGAAAAATAAAATAAAATTAAAACTCAACTAAAAAAATAAACCTAAACCTATACCTAAATGTAAAAAATAAACTAAAATAAAAACCCTAAATTAAAAATAAATAAACTAAACTAAATAAAAAAAAAAATAAAATGAAAAATAAAATAAACTAAATAAACCTAAACCTACTAGTTTACTTAATTTAAAATAAAAAATAAGAAAAAAATCTTAAACCCTAAATCCTAAACCCTAAACCTAAATAAAACTAACCCTAAACCCTAAATCTATAATACTAAACCAACAACCCTAAACCCTAAACCCCAAAAAACCCTAAACACTAAACCTTGAACCTTAAACCCTAAACCCTAAACTAAACTACATAAAACTAAAACCCTAAACCTATGGCCTAAATGCTAACCTAAACCCTAAACCCTAAACCTAATAACCCTAAAACCCATAAATCCTAAACCCTAAACCCTAAACCCTAAAAACCTAAAAATTTAAACCTAAACTAAATAAAATTAAAAAATAAAATTAATAAAAAAACCAAAACCTAAATAAAATAAAAAAATAAAATAAAATAAAAACCTAAACTAAAACCTAAATGTAAAAATAAAAATAAAATAAAATAAAAAATAAAAATAAATTATAAGAAAATAAATAAAACCTAAACTAAAAAAATAAAATAAACCTAAGAATAAAAATAATAAAATAAAATAAACTAAATGTAATATAAAAATAAAATAAAATAAAACTAAATAAAATCCTAAACCTAAAATTAAACCTACAAATAAATAAAAAATAAAACCTAAACCCTAAACTAAAAAAACTAAACCTAAAATAAACAAAATAAAATAAACCTAAATATAAACTAAAATAATTAAAACCTAAACCTAAAACAAAAATAAACTAAACCTATTTGCTAAACTAAATAAAATAAAGTAAACTAAAAATAAACCTAAACCTAAACTCAATATTAAAATATAAAATCTAAACCTAAGAAAATAAAATAAAAACCTAAACCTAAACCTAAAATAAAAAAAATAAAACCTAAACCTAAAAAATAAAATAAAAAAACTCAAAAAAAATAAACCTAAACCTAAACCTAAACCTAAACCTAAAAAATAAACTAAATAAAACCCTAATATAAAATA
Organism: Cymbidium sinense; assembly: GCA_021442155.1. Classification (NCBI taxonomy): domain Eukaryota; kingdom Viridiplantae; phylum Streptophyta; class Magnoliopsida; order Asparagales; family Orchidaceae; genus Cymbidium; species Cymbidium sinense. Next base: position 5,713,448 of record CM038215.1, on the reverse strand, counting down.
AATAAACCTAAAATAAATAAACTAAAATAAAAAAACCTAAATAAAAAATAAAAAATAAAATAAACCAAATAAACCTAAACCTATTGGTTTTTACTTTAATTAATAAAAAAAATCCTAAACTATAAACCCTAAATCCTCAACCATAAAACCTAAACCCTAAATAATAAAACTAACACTAAACTCTAAACACTAAATCTACAATACAAATCCTACAACCCTAAACCCTGAACCCTAAAAAATCTTAAACCTTAAGCCCTAAACCCTAAACCTTAAACCCTAAACCCTAACCCCTAAACCCTAAACCCCAAAAGCATGAACACTAAAACCATAAACCTAAAACCCAGTTGATCTATTTATGAAAGTGATCTTAAAGAAGTCAAAGAGGTTGTGAAATACAAACCTGCTCTTGGTCAGGTTGGTCTTGTTGTTGCTATTGATGTAGTAGTTCCTCCAGGCAACACTGGTTTGGATCCTTAACATCCCAACTAAGATCAACAAGGGTTCTATTAAAATTATCATCTTGGTTAAGCTGATTAAATAAGGTGATAAGGTGGGATCCTCAATCTCCTTGCTAAGCTTGGGATTAGGCCATCCTCTTATGGCATTATCATCCAGTCTGTGTATGATGATGGTTTGGTGTTAAGTCCTGAGGTGCTTGACCTCACTGAAGATGATCTCATCAAAAAGTTTTGACAGGCCTTTCAAAGATCACTTCTCTCTCATTGGCCCTCTCTTATCCCACCCTTACAGCAGCATCCCACATGTTCGTCAATGCTTACAAGAATGTTGTCACTATCATAATTGCCGACACACATACCGCAGAGAAGGATAAGAGTATTTGAATGATCCTAGTAATTTTGATGTGGTCGTTACACGATGCTTCGCTACTCTATGCTTCCGTGTCAGCAAAGGAAGAGAAGAAGGAAGATACGAGGAATCTGATGATGATATGGGTTTTAGCTTGTTGACTAAGCTTTGTTGGCCTTTTATAAAATCAAATTTATTATCTCTAGGAGTTTAATCAATTTGTGAAATACTATTTTGTGAATTATTGAATTGCATTTTAGTTTTTCCTATTCTATTAGTTATTAGAGGATAATGTCTTATTTGATTTAGTAATTTATTATTTGTTATGGAATCATTTGAGTTTAAAATAAAATAAAATAAAAACCTTAAAGCCTAATCCCCAAACTCTAAACCTAAACCTAAACCTAAAGTAACTAAATAAATTAAAAAATTAATTTAAGCCCCTAATAAACCTAAACCTCAATCGAAACCCTAAAAATGGGCAAAACCTTGATGGCAGAACATCACCCAAGGTGCTTAGTCTAGATCTAGTGATGGAGGCAAAGGAGGTGGTGAGGGATGAGGTGGTGGATATGGAGGTGCTTGTCGAGAAGTGATGTGGTGGAGGAGAGGAGCAGCTGCCATGTGGTGGTGGCGAGGGAGAGATCGGGATATGATGTGGATCCCACTACTGAGGCCGGGTGGTTCTGAGAACCGGAGAAATTGAAGAATATCGACCGCTTATGGAACTGTGTCTTTATAGTATAGATGGTTCAAGTTTTCTAATGTTTTTATTTGCTCAATGCATGCTCATTTTTATCTATGTCACCCTTGTGTCTTAGAAAACATGGTGTGTTACTTGGTTGATGAAATCAAAAGAAGAAATGTTGAATGATTTTATTCTCTATTAAAAAAACCAAAATCCTAAACCCTAAACTAAAACCAACCTAAACTTAAAACCTAAAACCTAAACCCTAAACCCTAAAACAAAATAAATAAATAAATCAATTAAATAAAAAAAAATAAATTAAAAAAAAACCTAACCCTAAACCTATAACCCTAACCCTAAACCCTAAACCCTAAAACCCTAAACCCTAAACCCAAAACCCAAAACTCAAAACCCTTAATGCCAAAAGCATAAACACTAAAACCCTAAACCCTAAACCCCGATTGAGCTAATTTTTATGTAAGGTGATCTTAAAGAAGTTAGCAAGAGGTTAAAAATAAAGTTGGTGCTCTGATTGGTCTTGTTGCACCTATTGATGTTGTGGTTCCTCCAGCAACATTGGTATGGATCCTTCACATTCTTTCTTCTAGGATCTCAACATCCCAACTAAGATGAACAAGGGTACTATGAAATTATCCCTCGGGTTGAGCTGATTAGTAAGTGGGATCCTCAGAGGATGCTCTCCTCGCTAAGCTTAGGATTAGGCCATTCTTTATGGCCTTGTCATCCAGTCTGTGTATGATGATGGTTCAGTGTTTAGTCTTGAGGTGCTTGACCTCATTGAAGATGATCTCATCAAAAAGTTTTCAGCATGCCTTTCAATGATCACTTCTCTCTCACTAGCCCTCTCTTATCCCACCCTTACTATAGCCCCACATGTTCATCAACCCTTACAAGAATGTCCTCTCCATCATGATTGCCAATGATTACACATACCCACAGGCCGAGAAGGTTAAGAAGTATTTGAAGGGTCCTAGTAAATTTAATGTGGTTGCGCTGGTGCTTGCTACTCCTCGCTACTACCGCTTCTCTACCGCAAGAAAAGAGAAGAATAAGAGCGCCGAGGAATCTGAATGATGATATGTTCCTTTGTTGGCCTTCTATAAAATAAATTTTTATTGTATCTAGGAGTTAAATCATTTTGTGAAATATTTTTTTGTGAATTTTTTAATTGAATTTTATTTTATCCTATTTTATTTATTATTATAGGATAATGTCTTGTTTGATTTAGTAATTTCTTATTTGTTATGGAATCATTTGAGTTAAAATAAAATAAAATAAAAGCCCTAAACCTTAACTATAAACCCAAACCCTAAACCTAAAACTAAAGTAACTAAATAAATTAAAAAATAAACCTAAACCCTGAAAACTTATAAACCTAAACCTTAAACCCTAAAACCTAATAAACCTAAACCTAAACCTAAACCCTAAGAATGGGCAGAACCATGACAAAGAACATATTTTTTAAACTTTGGCCAAGTTTAAAAATAGACTTGTTGATTTTGAGGGAGGTAGTAAGTCGCATCCTCATATATACCATGTGAACTATAAATGGCTTGAGATCTCCTTTGACACAAAGAAGATCCCACCTCTCACAAACTTCATATACTGATGTAGAGAGGATGGAACTATGTTGTCCTCAAGTATCCATGGTCTCCCAAGCAAAGCGTTGAAAGATGTATTTGAGTCTATAATGTGAAACTTGGCTTTGGTCTTCCATCATCTATCTCCAAGGCAACACATGGAGCCTAAGGCCTGGACCTCACTTTTGGAGTGCAAATTCAATCTTTCCATCTTAGACTTGGAGTCTTCTAGACACTAAGACTTCCTAGTCAAGACACTTAATACTAAACACTTACCCTTCAACCCAAACCCAATCCATGTTCACTTTCTTAAGAAAAACCTCAAGTTCAATTCAAACATGAAATTCAAATCCAAATCCAAACCCAAATTCCAAAACCTAATGATTGAAGCCATGATCAATCCCAAACTTGAAACCCTTCCTAAGCCATATGACTATCCCAAGGACTCAACCAAATCTTAATCCAAATTAATCCAAAATAAATTGATTTTCTCATAATCAATTTATATCTTCAATCATCTTCTAAATATAAATCAAATCTACATTCAAATGATCAAAACTAAATCCAACTAAATCAAATTAAATCAAAACCCTTCCTAAGCCATATGACCAATCCCATGGACTTAGCTAGATCTTAATCCAAATCAAGTCAAACTCAATTGATTTTCTCACAAATCAATTAGATTTTCAATCATCTTCATAAATTTAAATGAAATATACATTTAAATCATCAAAACTAAATCAAAACCAAATCACAATCCAAACCTAAGCCACATGACCTGGACTTAGCCAAATTATTATTCCAAAACCCAAATTCAATTGATTTTCTCATGAATCAATCATACCTTCAATCATATTCACAAATATAAATGAAATCTATAATCATCAAGCCAAACCAAAATCAACCCAAGTCAAACCCAACTTAACCCTTTTAACTTGAAATGTTCAAATGAACCAAAACACATTTGAACCCAAGCCAATTGCAATTGAATTTATATATCAATCCCAAATCCATATATATAAACTCAACTAAATCAAACTCAACCCAAAATAAAGCCAATTAAACCCAATTGGTCCACTTGACCCAAAGTGGCCAATTTGACCTATTTGAGCAAAGTTCTAATCCTACCCAAATTGGATTGAACCAGTCCATCAAAACCTCCCATCATGATTGATCACCCTAGGTTGATCAATTGCCAAATTGGGTCAAACCAAGTCAACTTGGTCATTTGACCTCTTAACCCATATTAACCCAAACTAGCCAAATTGCAACCTAAGCCAAATCCCTTGAAATCAATGATCCATACCAAATCAAAATCAATATTTCAATATGACTTAACCTTCAATTGATTCAAACATAACCTAATTGGCCCTCTTGACCTAAGTTGACCCAAATTGACCTAAAAGACAAAATTGGGTCAAATAAAAATAAAATCCAAATTGATTATGACCAATACCTCACGTTCATTCCAAATTGATTGTTGAACTTGACTAAAGACATGATTGGACCCAATTGAACCCAATTGACCTACCTAGCCCAAAGTGACCTAAAGGTTCAAGTTGGATTAAATCAAAACTAAATCCAAATTAAAAAAATCAAAGCCTACAATCATCTTAAATTGGTTAAAAAACCCAAACCAACACCCAACCCAAGACAATTTGGCCAATTTGGTCAAACTGGTCAATTTTACACATTTGACCCAAATGAATTCAAATGAGCCAAAATCAAATCTAAGCCAAACTAAACCAAACCAATTGAACCAAAACATCCCAAATGATCATATGAACTTGAATCAACCCTTTGTTTGACCCAATTTGACCAATTGGTCAAACCAAACTTAACCAATTTGACCTAAATGACTCAAATTGAGCCAAACCTAACCAAATTAACTCCAATAGACTTGAAATTTGGGCTAACCCACTTTTGGCTCATTTCAAATCTTCCCAAATCAATTCTAATGCCAAATGATTATTCTATCCTTGGGTTAAATCACATGAGATAAATCATAGATGTTAGTGGTCATCTCCATTCCTTGGTCACTTGGTACTCCCCCAATGGTCCACCTAGGCACTCAAGAGATTAGCCAACCTAACCCAAGGGGTGGTTGGGTCGTCCATGACCCATGGGAGGTGAAATCACCTCACCTTTCCCATTGGAGCATTTAAAACCCATAGGACACCCATGATCTTTCCTTTGCAGCCACCTCCACACCTTCAACCAACCATGCTGAGCCAACTCACGTCCTCCCTACCACCCACGACTCCTTGAGATTGTTGGATGACCACTAGAAGCCAAACCCGATCCCACCATTCGATCAAGATGAAGGGAGTATACACCCTCTCATTTCCCAAACACACACATAAAAAATCATTTCAAAGAACCCTACCTAAGATGAGCCGCTAGAGCCATTCCCTAAGCTCCCAAGCTCATTCTTGATTAGAAATGCCATTCATCCATCCTAAAATAGGACACTCCCATTTGACCTAACTTCTCCATTTCTCCATCAAACTCAAATTAACTTTGCGCACCTTCTCTAGCCTCATCGAAAGAAGTCATCTCCCAAGCTTCTTGAGCATCGGAGGTGGGACTTCGATCAAAGTCGACCTCCAAATCATCAGTTCTTGGCCTTCCGAGTGAATGTCAAGGAATTGATCCAATTGTTGCTCAACAGGGCTTCATCTCCACTAGATGAAGCTTCCTCAATCATTCGAGCTACTGATCTTGAGCTCCAGTGAGGTATGCTTCCAAAATTGATCCTTAGGCAAAAATGGGTTGGAGCTTTTTGAAGAAAACTTGCATCTCATGTGATCTTGATGGTTGGATCCCCTTCGATCAATGTCATGAAGGTGTGGGATCCTTTTAGAGTTGATCCAACCTCAAGCTCGGATCAAGTGAGCAATGGAGGATGAACTCCATTCTCCTCACTCATGACATTAGATCATGCACCATCCATTTCCATGATCAAAATGGATGATTAAATCTATTAGATTGATCTAAATTAATCCTATAAAGCTATGGGATTAATAGTTTTCATATGATCTTAGATAGGATGGCGAACGAGAAAGCATGACCGCCACTTCCATGTAAGTGTTAAGTTGGATAAGTTTTAAGTAGCCAATCCCACGATACCATGTGGAAAGCATGTTCGCCATGTGGGCCAAGATTAGGCTTTTAATTAGGCATAATTAATCATTTTTAATGGCTAAAACTTATAAAAATCATAAATTAATCATAGAAATAAAAAAAAAATGTAAATAAATACTCATTTTAAAAGTATTTTAGAGGAGAATTAATTAAAATGATCTTTACTAATTTTGAATAGTAATTAAAGTTTAATTACAAAATTAATTAGATTAATTACTACTTATTATTTGAGCAATTAATCCCAAATTTTATGGGTTAATTTAATGGATGACCTTTCCTCCCATGATTTTCTTGGGATTTATTGCTCACTTAATTAAGAAAATTGAGTAACTAAACCTTAACTACTCTTTTAAGTTAATTAATGATTAATTAATGCCATGAACAGTAATAAATTGGTTAATTAAGTATATTAATCATTATTCAATAGTAAGTGAACTAAAGAATAGGGTTGGGACCCCTTTCACTAAGTTCATTTAACCCTTTTTTAAAATGAAATTAATTAAGATTTAACTTATTAATTAAATCACTTAATCAAACTGAAATCATAATCACATCAGACCTTAATTAATTAAATCATGGGGTAGATCTTTAGGTGTTTAATAACCTAAAGGAGTTTAATGAAATTATGGTTAGTCCACATGTGTGGGAAAACCATAAGAGTAATTAATTAAGTCCCTTAATCTAATTAACTATTAATCATGAGCCAATTAGGCCCCTTTTATTTCCTAGGAATCATTGCAAGTTTATTTTCCATGCATATCATGTTGGCTCATAATTATTTAGTTAATTACTTTAAGGAGACATAGGTAAGGGTAATTAATTCATCTAATTAAGGGTTCAACTTAATTAACCCATAAAATCAACTTAATTACATTTCCTTAAATTAAATCAAATCAATAATGTGGGAATGGGTTTAAAACAATAAGTGATGATTTCTCTTCTCCTCTTTAAATCAAATCAAATCCAAAACTTAATTAATAAAGATTTGGTTTGCTTTAAATAATCTTATTTGATTTGATTATCCTTAAGAACTACTTTGGTTGAATGAATCACATGCTTATATTTTATTGTCCTCTTTGCAATCATGTTAAATCTGGTATGTCATTTGAATTTATGCATCCATCTTTTTAAAATCAAGTAAAACAAAATGGATTTCCTTTATGTAAGCTTGCATGTGTTGATATAACTTATAATATGCATGGATATTATCACTATTAAATCCAAATGTATTTTTCAAAAGCTTATAAATGAATAATAATATTATGATGCTAGTTATAAGTACATAAGAAATGCATGTGCTTATAGCTTAAGTGTATGAACATTGTGTTCTCTTCCTCTATTCATGTGTTGACTTATATAGATTGAATGGTAATGGGTATATACCGGACATCCTGGAACAGAGGCTTTAGCTAAAGGAGGTCATTTGATTACCTCACTTCCCTAGTTTAATAAATGTCATACCCATTTTATTTCATTCTTATGTATTTCAACATTAGAATTTGGATAGAGTTTTAATTCATATATATATATATATATATATATATATAGATGATTCAATAAAAAATATATTCTTTGCATTTTTCTTTCCCTCATTTATGTATACATCCATGTGTGTCCAAGAAAAGAAAGTATATAGTCGACATCTCAGAATATGAGGCTTTAGTTAGCCCTAAGGAGGTCATTTGATTACCTCACTTGGTTTAACAATGACATGTACTTTCCTATATCTTTGTACATGTATATGTATATGTGATTTGTGAATGAAAATCCCATTTTCTATTAAAATTGCATGCATTTCATAATTGACTAAATTAGTTTGAATTAATTAGCCATATGATTTGGAGCTTACTTCTTGTTCATGTATGAATTTACATATGTTTGAATGCAAATGGGTATATAGTTTGGACATCCGAGAATATGAGGCTTTAGCTAGCTCCAAGGAGTTCATTTCATTACCTCTATAAATTTACATGCCTATTTAATTTCATTCTTATGTCCTTTTTGTATTAGAATTTGGATAAAGTTTTAAATTAATATGTTTAAATAATTCAATCAAACAAAATATAAATTCTAAACATACACATACATTCATCATTTAAGTGTGCTAAAATATGTTGCATGTATGGATACACTTAGGATTAAATCATATGCATGTTACATGTGAGTGGAATGGAATGATTTAATATATGTCATGTGGTAGTAATTCAATTAAATTAATCTTAAGATGCCTTTCATTTTGTATAGGATTATTTAAAGTGAACCTAAACTTAGGATTAGTTAAACCATTTAATAAGCCATTCACTAAAGAGAACTAAATCAAATTAATAAACTTTAGAAAGTGACTTAAGGTAGGGATGAAAGAGGGCAATCCTCTTTTCCTCTCTTTATAACACTTAGTTCCTAAGTGTAATCAAATGAAACAAAAAAAAATAGAAATTAAAATTCTCAAATCAATTAAACTACTTTAAGTGAAATCAACCTTTCATATTAAATTGAATCCCTCTACACTACAACACTAATGCCTAACAAGACTTACCACAAAAGCCTTAATACACACATTAGAATTAAGTCACCACTTCTAGCACTAAGTTAGGATAGTGTATGATGTGATGTATGTTTTGTTTTATGATGTATTTTTTTAGATTAGATGTTAGGGTGTATGCTTCATAGACTAGAAGTTAGGCCAATATTGGCCTAATGTTTTTCTGATTATGCTTAAGGGATGCTTAAAATAAATGTGAATGCTCTTTTTGTAGGTTGCTTAAATCTTGAAGCATAATCCAAGTTAGGATAGGTGGGCATAGTTACCCATGTGTAGGGTGCTAAGTTCAAATTATAAATACAACTACTTGGGATTATATGTATATTTAGCTAACCTCTATTTTACAGGTATAGTTAGATTTACTTTTCCCACATAAATGTAATTTTTGCAATAGGAATTAGGATTAGTGCTATGGGTAATTTGGATGAATAGTGGCCAAAAGGCTTTATCTTGGGGTGCCCTGTGATGCCTTTGAAGAAAGCACCATCCAAGTCAAAGAAGGAACCAAATCGAAATAAAGATATGAAGAAAAAGACCCTCATAGTATTTAATACAATTATAATTATTCTTTCATATTCTAGGTTGTATAAAGGTAGAGCTCTACCCATCTTTTCTCTCTTGGGTTGTCGCGTACGTACCCTTTTATTATTTTATGATAGTTTATATAATTGTTACATGTTATGTTTACATTGTTCATTAGGACTATGTGCTTCTCATAGTTTCTTAAATAATTAATGCTTTAATTTGTGGCTTGGATACGATTAGGCTCTTAGGATAAAAATAAAAAAAATAAAACCTAAATGAAAAAAATAAAAAATAAAACCTAAACCTAAAAAATAAAATAAAAATAAAACTCAACTAAAAATAAACCTAAACCTAAAAAATAAACTAAAATAAAATTTGAATCAAATAAAGAGGCATTGAATTGAGAGTGCTTTTAAAAATAGTGAGCCTACCACCAAAGGAAAGCAAATGGAATTCCCAAGCAGAAATTTTATTTAAATTTTTTTTGAATTAACTTATCAAAAGATGGGATCATTCCAGGCCTTTAAAGAGAGGAGCACCCAAGTACTTTAAACATAAGTGTTGATGTTTAAAATTAGTGATATGCAAGATTTGATTGATTTTATTATTGGAGATATGAGAGGTGATAAAATAGCTATTATCATTGATAGAAAGACCACTTTCTCTACCAAATTTATTTATAAAATTCTTGAGATTCTTGATATGATAGAAGCATTGCAAAAAATAATGAAATCATCTGCAAAGTTGAAGTGGGAAATAGAAAGACCACCAAGAGTTCTGTAGTACATACAAGGATTGTTTAAGAATAAATCATCGATGCTCATAGATAAGTACTCAACAATGATCATAAATAAAGTAGGAGATAAAGGATCCCCTTGTCTTAAGCCATGGGAAGAGGAAAAAAACCCAAGGCTTCCCCATTAAGAAAAATAAATATCTAGGCATTATTAATACAATTTTTAATAAAATAAATAAATTTATTAGAAAAACCAAATAAATTTAGAATATGGAAAAGAAAACCCAAGAGATGTTGTCAAAGGCTTTGGTAATATCTAATTTGAAAGAATGTTGCCACCTCTATTCTTGGCATCAAGATCATGAATTAATTCTTGAGCAAGTAAAATATTATCATAAATAGATCTACTTCTAACAAAACTTGATTGGTTGAGAGAGAGAGATCTATTAAGTAAAGGACTAAGCTTGTTGGTAAGAATTTTGAAAATCAACTTATTAAAGAAGATGTAAAGACTAATAGGTCCAAAATCACTCCAATAGTGTGGATTATCTTTCGTAGCTATGAGAACAATAGAAGTACTAGAAAAATATCTAAGAAAAAAGGATTACCATTAAAAAAAAGCAATCACAACCTCAATCAAATCATTTTTAATGATAAACCAACATTTTTGAAAAAATTGAGTATAAAACCCTCTGGACCAGCAACAAAATCTATGTTCATGCTATTAAGAACTTTAAAAATTTCATCTTCATTAGTTACAATGGTAAGCAAATCATTATCATCATTAGTAATAATAGAAGGAATCAAATGTGGTTTCGAAATAGCTTCATAAGAGAAATTCTTATTAAGCATATTTCTAAAGTAATTAATAACATATTCCTTGATATCATTATTCTATGTAATCCAATCTACATTATTGTCTTTAATTTTTGAATATTATTTAAAGCTCTCTATTTATTAATTAAAGCATGGAAATAGCTAGTATTCTATCATCACGTAATATTTTACTAGCTTTATAAGTCTCTTCCATATTTTGGAAGTGAACAAGTTTATCTTTCACCTCAGTCAGGTCCTTAATCTTAGAAGGATCATATATAACAGAGACTTCAAGATCACTAATTTTTCCATATCTTTAATATTAACAAAAGGTTTTAAAATAATGCTTGTTCCAATGCAAATTTTATTTAAGTCTTTCAAGTTTAAACCAAAGTTTATTCATCCCCATAATCGAATTATCAAGATGCAAAGGACTTTCAAATTAATAGCCACAACATCAAAAAAAAATCAATATGCTAAATCAACATGTTCTAAAATCTAAAAGGAGAGGAGTTTTAATCTATTAATTATTTAATAGAAACTAGAATAGGGGCATGATCGACAAGGTTCTGAAATGAAAAATAGAAGTAATAGGCCACTAAGTAATCCAATGAGTATTAAAAGGTTCCAGCTCAACCCAAAGTCTAGCATTTTGCCAAGTATAATTAGAACCCTTAAGACAATATCAAGCAAATCACAATCAAGGATCATATTGGAAAAATCTTCCATGCCCAAAACATAATAGTCACCATAGGGTTTTAGGTTTAAGGTTTAGGGTTTTTTTATTTTTTAATTTTTCTAAAATTAAATAAATTGGTACATTTAGGTTTATTTAGTTTATTATTTTATTTATTTCAATTTATTTTATTTTTTATTTTTTAAGTTTATTTTTATTTTTTTTAATTAGTTTATTTATTTTAGGTTTATTTATTTTAATTTATTTTTTAGGTTTAGGCTAAGGTTTAGGTTTACTTTTTAGTTTGATTTCATTGTTATTTTATTTTTTAGGTTTAGGTTTTATTTTTTATTTTTAGGTTTAGTTTAAATTTTCATTTTATTTTTAGTTTAGGTTTAGGTTTAGGTTTAGGTTTAGTTTATTTTAGGCATTATTTATTATAGTTTAGGTTTAGGTTTATTTTATTTTTATTTTAGGTTTAGGTTTTTTTAGTTTAGGGTTTAGGTTTTACTTTTATTTATTTTATAAATTTATTTTTAGGTTTATTTTTTTAGGTTTTTATTTAGTTTTATTTTATATTATTTTAGGTTTATTTTATTTTTATTTTATGTTTAGTTTTTATTTTATTTAGGCTTTTTATTTTTTAATTTAGTTTCGATTTTTATTTATTTTATTTTAATTTAGCTTTTATTCTCTATTTTATTTTCTTTTGAGGTTTAGGTTTTAGTTTATGTTTTTATTTTATTTTATTATTTTATTTTATTTTTGTTTAGGTTTTTTTATTTGTCTTATTTTTAGGGTTTATTTAGCATAATTTTAGGTTTTTAGCATTTTAGGTTCTAGGGTTTAGGTTTTATGTTTTTATTTTAGGTTTATTTGTAGGTTTTATTTTTTAGTTTAGGTTTAAATTTATTTGTAGTTTATTTTATTTTATTTAGTTTAGGGTTAAGGTTTAGTTTTTTTGGTTTATGTTTAGGTTATTTTTTAGTTTAGGATTTAAGTTTTATTTTTTATTTATTTTTAGGTTTTATTAATAGGTTTATTTTTTAGGTTTGGGTTTTATTTAGTTTTTATTTTATTTTATTTTAAGTTTATTTTATTTTTATTTTACGTTAGTTTTTATTTTATTTATGTTTATTTTAATTTTAAATTTATTTTAGGTTTTTATTTATTTTATTTTAGTTTATTTTTTTTATATTATTTTATTTTTAGGTTTAGGTTTAGTTGTAGGTTTAGATCTTAGTTTAGATTTTATTTTATTTTATTATATTTATTTTATTTAGGTTTATGTTATTTATTTATTTTATTTTTAGGTTTTATTTATTTTAGGTTTAGGTTTTTATGTTTTTAGGGGTTTAGGGTTTAGGGTTTAGGGTTTAGGGTTTAGGGTTTAGGGTTTAGGTTTATGTTTAGGGTTTAGAGTTTAGGTTTAGGTTTAGGGTTTAGCCTTTTTTAGGTTTAGGTTTAGGGTTTAGGTTTTGGTTTAGGTTTAGGTTTAGGCTTAGGTTTAGGTTTATGTTTAGGGTTCAGGGTTTAAGTTTAGTTTAGGTTAAGGATTTATGGTTTAGGGTTTAGATTTTAGGGTTTTAAAGTTTATGATTTTAGGGTTTATGGTTTATGGTTAGCATTTAGGGTTTAGGGTTTAGGATTTTATAGGGTTTAGGGTTTAACATTTTAGGATTAGGGTTTAGGCTTTAGGGTTAGTTTAGTTTTTAGGGTTTAGGGTTTAGGGTTTATAATTTAGAGTTTATGGTTTAAGGTTTAAGATTTAGGGTTTAGGATTTATTCTAGGGTTTAGGAATTAGGGTTTAGGGTTTATGGTTTTTTTTTTTAAAAAAATTAAGTAAACTGGTAGGTTTAAGTTTATTTAGTATATTTTTTATTTTTTTTAATTTATTTCATTTTTTATTTTTTTAGGTTTATTTTTTATTTTTATATAGCTTGGTTTATTTATTTTAGTTTAAGATTTTTATTTTAGTTTCTTTTTTAAGTTTTTGTTTTGGTTTATGTTTATTTTTTAGTTAAGTTTTATTTCTATTTTTATTTTATCAAGTTTAGGGTTGGGTTTCTGTGTTAGGTTTATTTTTAGGTTTTTTTTTTAGTTTAGGTTTAGGTTTATTTTTAATTTAATTTAATTTATTTAGTTTAGGGTTTAGGTTTAGTTTATTTTAAGTTTAAGTTTAGGTTTTATTTATTTTAGTTTTGTTGATTTTAGTTTAGGTTTTGGTTTATTTTATTTTGTTTATTTTATATTTAGATTTTTTAATTTAGGATTTATGCTTTATTTTTTTATTAATTTTTAAGTTTATTTTTTAGATATAAGTTTTTATTTTATTATATTTTAGGATTATTTTATTTTTATTTTATTATTTGTTTTTTATTTTATTTAGATTTTCTTTAGGTTTATTTATTTTTTTATTTAGGTTAGGTTTTTATTAATTTTATTTTAGTTTAGTTTTTATTGTTTTTTATTTTATTCATTTTTATGTTTAGGTTTAGGTTTTAGTTTAGGTTTTAGTTTTATTTTATTTTTTTAGTTTATTTTGGTTTAGGTTTTTTCTTTATTTTTTTTAGGTTTTATTTAGTTTAGGTTTACATTTTTAGGGTTTAGGGTTTAAGGTATATGGTTTAGGGTATAGGGTTTGGGGTTTAGGGTTTAAGGTTGTAGGTTTTTAGGTTTATGGTTTAGGGTGTTGGGTTTAGGGTTTAGGTTTTAGGGTTTAGTATTTAGGGTTTAGGGTTTGGGGAATGGGTATAGAGTTTTAGGTTTAGAGTTGTAGGTTTTATGGTTTAGTGTTTAGGGTTTACAGTTTAGGGTTTAGAGTTTAGAGTTTTAAGGTTTAGGGTATAGGGTTTAAGGTTTAGGATTTTGGGGTTTAGAGCTTAGTGTTTAGGGTTGTAGGTTTAGGGTTTAAGATTTATTTATTTATTTTTATTTTTTTATAATTTTATTTTACTTCAAATTAAGTAAATTAGTAGGTTTAGGTTTATTTATTTTATTTTATTATTTATTTTTATTTAGGATTTATTTTATTTTAATTTAGTTTAATTTATTTATTTTAGGTTAATTCAATTTATTTAGGTTTTTTATTTTAGTTTTTTTTAGGTATAGGTTAATGTTTATGCTTATTTTTTAGTTGAGTTTTATTTTTATTTCATTTTTTTGGTTTAGGTTTTATTTTTTATTTTTAGGTTTAGTTTTAAATTTTATTTTATTTTTTTAGGTTTAGGTTTTAGGTTTTTTTATGTTTTATTTTTTAGTTTAAATTTAGGTTCATATTTAATTAATTTAATTTTATTTAGCTTTAGGTTTAGGTTTAAATTATTTTATTTTTAGGTTTAGGTTTTATTTATTTTAGTTTAGTTTATTTTAGTTTAGGTTTAGGTTTATTTTATTTTGTTTATTTTATTTTTATTTTAGGTTTAGATTTTTTTTTTTAGTTTGAGGTTTAGGTTTTATTTTTAGCTTTATTTTTTAGGTTTAGGTTTTTATTTAATTTTTATTTTATTTTATTTTAGGTTTATTTGATTTTTATTTTTATTTAGTTTTTATTGTATTTAGGTTTTTTATTCTTAGGTTTATTATATATTTTTTAATTTCATTTAGGTTTTTATTTATTTTATTTTAGTTTGTTTGTATTATTTTATTTTATTTTATTTTTAGGTTTAGGTTTTGGTTTTAGTTTATGTTTTTATTTTATTTTATTTTTTTATTATATTTAGTTTTAGGTTTTTTTAGGTATTTCATTTTTAGGTTTTATTTAGTTTAGGTTTAAGTTTTTATGTTTTAGGTTTAGGTTTTAGGGTTTAAGGTTTAGGGTTTTAGGGTTTAGGGATTAGTGTTAGGCTTTAGTGTTTAATGTTTAGGGTTTCGTGTTTAGGATTTAGGGTTTAGGGTTTTTAGGGCTTAGGGTTTAGGGTTTAGGGTTTAGGGTTAGCTTAAGGTCTAGTAATTTTTTTAAAATAAGTAAGTAAACCAATAGGTTTAGGTTTATTTAGTTTATTTTTTTATTTTAGTTTATTTTATATTTCATTTTTATTTATGTTTATTTTTTATTCATTTATTTATTTTAGTTTAGGTTATTTATTTTAGTTTTTTTTTTATTTAGGTTTAAGTTTACGTTTTTATTTTATTCTTTTAGGTTTAGGTTTTAGGTTTTTTGTTTACGTTTATTTTTATGTTTTATTTTTTATTTTAGATTTAGGTTTATTTTTACTTTATTCTATTTTATTTAGTTTAGGTTTTAGTTTAGATTTAGGTTTAGATTTTTTTATTTTAGTTTAGTTTATTTTAATTTAGGTTTAGGTTTATTTTATTTTTATTTTATGTTTAGGTTTTATTTAGTTTAGGTTTTATGTATTATTTTTTATTTATTTTTAGGTTTTATTTTTAAGTTTATATTTTAGGTTTAGCTTTTTATTTAATTTTGATTTTATTTTATTTTAGGTTCAATTTATTTAAGTTTTGTATTCTTAGGTCTATTTTATTTGTTTAGTTTAGTTTAGGCATTTATTTATTTTATTTTAGTTTTTTCTATTAGTTTTACATTTAAGTTTATGTTTTAGTTTAGGTTTTTATTTTCTTTTATTTTATTATTTTATTTAGGTTTAGCTTTTATTTAATTTTGTATTAGGTTTTTTGGGCTTTAGGATTAGGGTTTAGGATTTAAGGTTTAGGGTTTAGGGTTTAGGGTTTAGGGTTTAGGGTTTTAGGGTTTTAAGGTTTAGGATTTTAGGGTTTAGGGTTTAGTGTTTAAGCTTTAGGGTTTAGGATTTTTAGGGTTTAGGGTTAGCTTAGGGTTTAGGTTTATTTTAGGCTACATAGTTTGAGGTTTAGGCTTTAGGCTTTAGGCTTTAGGGTTTTTATAATTTAAGGGGTAGTTTAGGGTTTAGGGTTTAGGGTTTTAGGGTTTAAGGTTTAGGGTTTAGGGTTCAGGGTTAGGGTTAGGGTTTAGGGTTTAGCATTTAGGGTTTAGGGTTTAGAGTTTAGAGTTTAGGGTTTAGGGTTTAAGGTTTAGGTTTTAGGGTTTAGGGTAAGTTTAGGTTTAAGGTTTAGGGTTTAGGGTTGTAGGTTTAGATTCTAGGTTTGGGGTTTAGGGTTTGGGGTTTAGGTTTAGATTTATTTTAGTTTAGTTTCTTAGTTTAGGGTTTTATTTTATTTAGGTTTTATTCTTTATTTAGTTTAGTTTATTTATTATCGATTTATTTATTTTAGCTTAGGTTTTTATTTTAGTTTATTTTTTAGGCTTAGGATCAGGTTGATGTTTATTTTTTAGTTTAGTTTTATTTTTATTTTCTTTTTTAAGTTTAAAATTTATTTTTTATTTTCATGTTTTTATTTAGTCTTTATTTTGTTATATTTTAGGTTTATTTTATTTTTATTTAGGCTTAGTTTTTATTTTATTTAGGTTTTTTATTTTTAGGTATATTTTATTTTTTTGTTTAGTTTAAGTTTTTATTTATTTTAGTTTAGTTTTTTTTTAGGTTTAGGTTTAGGTTTAGGTTTTAGTTTAGGTTTTAATTTTAGTTTGCCTTTATTTTTATTTTATTTAGTTTTTTTAGGTTTAGGCTTAGCCTAGGTTTTAATTTTAACTCTTAATTTTATTTTATTTTAGGTTTAGTTTATTTATTTTATCTTTATTTGGTAATCTATTTTGGCTCTGTTTTTTAGGGCTTAGTTTAGGTTTAGTTTGTAGGTTTTTAGGTGGTTTGGGAGAGTTTAGGGCTAGAGGGTTAGATCAGGGTTAGGGTTTAGAGCCTAGATTTAGAATAGTAGTTAGGCTTTAGGCTGGGGTAGGGTTTTAGTGAGCCCAGAAGATTGGAATTTATAAAACAAAACATTAAAGAGAACAAGATAGAAATAAAGAGTCGGAAGATTACAAGTTATTACATGGTTGAATTGTTGTTAAAAAAATACTTGTATTTAGCCTACTAAGATCAATTGTTTAGAGTTTAACTCGCTAAAGCAAAAAACCAAAATTATAAATGAGTATATGAATAAATTTGAAGTATTACTGTTATCTTCTAAAATTAGGAAAAGATTAAACTAATGTTGTTTAGGTTTACATCGACATGAGCCCTAAACTTAAAAGAGACACTACATAAAATTAATTTGCATGTGGCATTTCGACAAACTTCAGATTTCAAATAATATTAAAAAATATTGCACCTGAAAGAATCTCTTCAAATGTAGGAATTATTATTTCCACCATTAAATCAAATTCAAATGAATACATCTAAATGAAGTAACACTTCTACCAATAAAAAGAAAATAGAAAAGATGATAGATATTATGTTAGGATCCAAAATCTCTATTAAATCATATTTTAGATGTCAGCAAAAAATCTATTAGTGTCCTAAATCTCTCAAAACACTATGCCACCTATTTCTAAGCATTGACTTAAGAGTTTTACTTGAGCTTTCTTGCTTTTGTGTTGATGCAAATTATTTGTTATATTATGTTGCCGTATTGAGTCTCAAAGTAGGAGAGCTGTAGTTTTGAAAATCCCTGCCCAGAGATATTGAGTTTGGATTATTCTTATTACACACTACTTATCAAGAAATTTTGTCAAATATGATCAATATTGTAAAAATCTAGTTCAGTAATACTTCGCATTAAGTCTCCCTAATTTGCGAAGATCTCAAGCACAGTCTCAAAGCGTTGAAATCCTATTCGAGAGAGAATTTTAAAGCACAGATTTAGCTCCTCATCATATATGTTAAATTGAAAGAGCTGCAGTTGAGAAGACAATTTTGATTAAGGAGGAGTTCTATGATCAGATAGGCTATCACAGCTATAGAAGAGGATTGCTCATAGATGGACACTTAGTGTCTGAACTTGTAGAATCTTTCTTCATTTGTCCACGATAGGAAGCTACCCTTGTGAGATCTTTTATCAAAGCTCATACAACTTTTGTTTATATTAGAGAAATTCATGCTAATCATTTGTAGTTGAAATCTCTTTTATTTAGTTTAGGTTTAAGTTTTTAGGTTTTTAGGGTTTAGGGTTTAGTGTTTAGGGTTTAGAGTTTAGAGTTTAGGGTTTGGGGATTAGGGTTTAGGGTTTAGGTTTAGGTTTAGGTTAGGGTTTAGGCTAGCTTGTTTGGGTTTAGGGCTTAGGTTGTAGGTTTAGGGTTCAGGATTTAGAGTTTAGGGTTAGTTTTAGGGTGTAAAAGTTATGATTTTTCTTAATTAAGTAAACTGGTAGGTTTAGGTTTATTTAATTTATTTAGTTTATTTTTTTAGTTTATTTTAGTTTTCTATTTAGGTTTATTTTTATTTATATTTAGTTTAGTTTATTTAATTTAGGTTTATTTATTTTAGTTTAAATTTTTTATTTTAATTAGTTTTTTTAGGTTTAGGTTTAGGATTAGGCATATTTTTTTAGCTTAGTTTTATTTTTATTTTATTTTTTATGTTTAGGTTTTTTTTTTAGATTTAGGTTTAGGTTTTTATTTAATTTTTTTTAAGTTTTGGTTTTAGGTTTTTATTTTAGGTTTATTTTTATGTTTTATTTTTTAGCTCATTTTATTTTATTTAGTTCAGGTTTAGTTTAGATTTAGTTTATTTTAGGTTTAGGTTTATGTTTAATTTATTTTAGTTTAGTTTATTTTAGTTTAGGTTTAGTTTTATTTTATTTTTATTTTAGGTTTAGGGTTTTTTTTTAGTTTAGGTTTTAGTTTTTCTATATTTATTTTTAGGTTTATTTTTTAGGTTTAGGTTTTTATTTAGTTTTAATTTTATTTTATTTTAGGTTTATTTTATTTTTATTTTAGGTTTAGTTATTATTTTGTTTAGTTTTTTTTAGTTTAGTTTAGGTTTTTATTTATTTTATTTTAGTGTAGTTTTTATTTTTTATTTTATTTTCTTTTTTGGTTTAGTTTAGGTTTACATTTTAGTTTATGTTTTTATTTTATTTTATTTTATGTATTTTATTTATTTTATTTTGGTTTAGGTTTGTTTATTTATTTTATTTTTAGGTTTTATTTAGTTTAGGTTTAGGTTTTTAGGTTTTAGGGTTTAGGTTTTAGGGTTTGGGGTTTAGGGTTTAGGGTTTCGAGTTTAGGGTTTTAGGATTTAGGGTTTTGGGTTTACATTTTAGGTTTAGGATTCAAGTTTTCATTTAGGGTTTAGGGTTTTTGGTTTTTATTTAAACAGAGAACAAATTCATATTCAATATTTCTTCTTTTCAATTTCATCAACCAAGTAACACACTAAGTTTTCTAAGACACAAGTAATGAAATATTTAAAAAAATGGGCATAGATAGAGCAAATCAAAAACCCTAGATAACTAGAATCATCTCTACTATAAAGTCATAGTTCCATAAGATGTAGATTTGATCAGTTTTTCTTCGCTCTTCTATCTCAACCACCCGCCTCTCTCAGTAGTGGGATCCACCATCATATCCCCGATCTCTCCCTTCGCCACCACCACGGCTATAACCTTCGTCGCTCCTCTCACCTCCATAACCACCAATGCTCTGACCACCACCTCCATATCCACCAGTAACTCTAGATCCCTCATCCCCACTACGATAACCACCCCTCCCCCTTTACCTCCACCCAGATTTAGATTGAGCTTGGTTGATGGTGATGTTCCTACCATCAATGTTCTGCCCATTCTTAGAGTTTAGGTTTAGGTTTATTAGGTTTTAGGGTTTAGATTTATTTTTAATTTATTTAGTTACTTTAAGTTTAGGTTTAGGGTTTAGAGATTAGGGTTTAGTGTTTAGGGTTAGGTTTTAGGGTTTAGGGTTTAGGGTTTAGGGTTTAGGGTTTAGGCTTTTGGTTTTTGGGTTTTGGGTTTTGGGTTTTGGGTTTTATGGTTTATGCTTTTAGGGTTTAGGGTTTAGGGTTTAGAGTTTAGGGTTTATGCTTTTACGGTTTAGTGTTTAGGGTTTAGGGTTTAGGATTTAAGGTTCAGGGTTTTGGGTTTATGCTTTTAGGGTTAGGGTTTAGGGTTTAGGGTTAGGGTTTATGATTTTTGGTTTAGGGTTTAGGGTTTATGGTTTAAGGTTTAGGGTTGTAGGTTTAGGGTTTAGGGTTTAGGGTTTATGATTTAGGGTTTATGGTGTTTTTTAATTAAGTAAACTAGTAGATTTAGCTTTATTTAATTTATTAAGTTTATGTTTTATTTATTTTAAATTATTTTATTTTTTAATTTTATTTAGGTTTATTTTTTAATTTTATTTTGTTTATTTTTTATTTGATCATTTGCTTAATAAATTTTTTGGGGCTCCAATAATTCTACCAAAATAATGCATTGGACATCTTGGCATAAATGTTGTGGTCTTTTTGGTGAAGGTGCTCTTGGTTGCAAACCTATTCATGAAGCTATCATATCTTTCTCTCATAAGCTCAGATGGAATTTTAGAAAGAATGATAGCCTTTGGGCTAATTTTATGATTGAAAAATATTTCCAAGGTAAACAAACTCTTATATGTGCTTATAAAGTTGGTGACTCTACAATTTGGACAAGGCTTTGCTCCATTAAATGGGTTGTCGAATCCTTAATATCTTAGGGTATTCATTCACATTCTTCTTTCTTTTGGCAAGACAATTGGATTGGCAATGGCTCTATTGACACCCTTTTATCTACCCACTCTACTACTGCTATCAAAGTAAACTCTTTTTGGCTTAATAACAATTGGAATGAAAGCTAACTAAAGAATTATATCTCTATTTCCCTTTTTAACAAGTTTAGAAATATCCCCATTTCTTCTAACAAACCTGATCAAATTCTTTTTAAGCTTTCTTCTAATGGTGATTTTATTCTGAAAAAGGGTTGGAATTTTATTAGAGGTAATTAGAACCCCTCTAATGTCTTTACTAAACTTTGGAACAATATCATTCCCATTTCCTATTCAATTTTAGCTTGGAGGATTTTGAATAACTTTGTTCCTGTGGACTATTTGCTCTGGATTAAAGGGTTTTATTTACCATCTAAGTTCTATTGTTGCTTTCATATTGAAAACGTAAACCATTTTTTTGTCAATGGTGCTATTTCTTCTAAATTATGGATTCGGTATGATGATTTATTTTATACCAACTATTTTCATGGTACTCTTTCTTTATATCAACTTCTTGAAGTTTGTTCCAAAAAAATTGTGAAAGGTCATATCAAAGTTTTAATTGCTATTACCCTTATCTGGTTCATCTGGATTGATAGAAATGATGTTAAATATCATAGTACTCCAATGAACCATAAAAGGATCTTTGCTAGAACTAAAGAAAAAAATCCATGCTCTATTTAATGCCAATCTTATTAGCAACATTCATTTTAGAGGATATAAATTTGTGGCTAAAAAATTATGTATCATTCTGCCTGATTTTGACCCTTATAAAGGTGTTAGGATTATCCATTGGATCAAACCTAAAGAGAACTTGATTAAAGTGAATACTGATGGTTCTGTGGCTTCCAATAAATATGGTGGTGGTGGTATCCTTAGGGATTATAAAGGTACTATCATCTGTGGTTTTGCCTATCCTTTTAATGCCTATTTTGTTATTTTTGCTGAGCTTATGGCTGTTAGTAAAGCTAATAAAATTTGTT
Organism: Cymbidium sinense; assembly: GCA_021442155.1. NCBI lineage: Eukaryota > Viridiplantae > Streptophyta > Magnoliopsida > Asparagales > Orchidaceae > Cymbidium > Cymbidium sinense. Next base: position 5,691,361 of record CM038215.1, on the reverse strand, counting down.
TAAATAGAGGTTTCCTCAACAACTGGATTGAAGTTGATGCTCTCTTGCTTCTTGACATGCATAATTTTAATAGAAATAGGAATGCTGAGTTATTTTATCTTCTTAATCATACAAAAATCTTCTTTCTGAAGTATGTTTTAAAATTTTCCATATCCTTTGTGAAGGTAATGCTTGTGTCAATTTCTTGGTTAATTTAGGTGCCATAATAACTGATTTTACTTTATTTGACAACCAAACTTTGCCTAAACTATTAAGAGGCTTGGTTAATCTAGATAATACTAGATTGCCTTATCTTAGAATATAATTTGTTGGCTTGGTTTTTTTTCTGTTTGTTTTTTATGATCCTTTGCTTTTGGTTGCCCTTTGTTAAACCCTCTTTGGGTTATGGTTATATGCTTATTTTCACTCTTTAGCCTGAGATGGTTTTTATTTTTGACCTCTTACTCTTGGGTTGGCCTGACACCTGGTGGTTATTATCATTGCAGCCTGAGTTGGTTTGGTTTTTTTCGACCTGGTGGCTTTTATCTACTAGCTAGGTGTTTACCACAATTTTTCATTAGCTATTTTTGGTAACCTCCTTTTGGGATGTGGCTTTGCCTGCTGTAGGCTTTTCCTCTTGTATGAGTTTTGCCTCATTTTTAGGCTGCTTGCAAACTTACCTGATTTGGATCTATTACTATGGTGGTTGACTAGGTGGCTTTATTGGCTAGATAGGTTGATTAGTAGTGTTGGATGGTTAGGTTGGTTGGCTAACTATTTTGGCTATTTTTTTTCCTTTTCTATTGGTGACATACCTGGGGGGTTGTTGGTGGTTTATTATTGGCTTGATTATGGCTTGGTGGAAACTTTAGGTTGGTTGTTATTTTCTCTGTTTTGTTGATTAGGGCTTAGTGCTCTATTTTTTTGATTTTGTTTTTACTCTTTTGGTTATGGTTTTGACCTCCTCCTATTTTGGCCTTCCCCTCTTGGCTGCAGTAGCTATGGGTTTGGTTATTATTATGGGTTGTCTGGTTGCATTTTAGTGGCACATTTTCTTGGATGTCTTGGGTGATTTTGGCTTGATGGGCTATTGGTTTTACATTGACTTGGGTTTTCTCACTGGTGGTTGGCTAAGAGGCTATGATCGGTCGGATTGGTTGGTTGTCTCTATTTGGTGGATTTTTTGTTGTTCTTTTTTGCTTTGCCTTGGCTACTAGGGTCATTCTTTTATTGGTTACTAATGATGGGCTATTCTCTCGGTGGTCGCTTACTTACTTTTGGTTGGAGGACTTTAGTTGGTTTTGGAATCTTGGTTGGTTGCTTTTCTCTTTGTTGGATTTTTCTTCTTCTTGGCTAATTTGTTGGAGCATTTTGGTGTCCGAATCGATCCTTTGTCGATCCTTTGAATTGGGAATTTTGGTTTTGGTGATTGGTGGTCGTCTTTGTCCCCTTTTGTGTGTGCTGGCTTTCGATGTTGGCTTATATCAGGTATGTTGGTGGTGGTTTTGGTAGTGTTACTGCTTGGTTTCATTAGCTTTCGCAATGATCTTGCTGTAACTTTTGGGTTGCTAGCTATATGTGATTGGCCTATTGTGGGTTTTGTTTCGTGGGCTGGCTACTAGTATCAGGTATGCTGGCTATGTTGGATTTGATGTTACTCACCTCCTCTCTCTGGTTGGTAGCATTATATATGATTGTAACGCTTCTTTATGAAGTTTGGATGCTCATATGTTTTTTTGCCTCTTGAGATGATCTTAACTGAGCCTCAGTCTTCTCTTTCTCAGCTCTATCCTTTTGCTTTCTTAATCCTTATCTTTTTTAGCTATGACTTTTGCCTTGGTAGTATTTTTTTCAGATATCTCTTATAGGTTGGAACTTTAAAGAGGGACTAGTCATTTCTCAGTCATCCCTAGTGTTGTTGTTGTGGATCTTGCATATCTTGCTTTCTCAAAGGAATCATGAACTCACTTAACCTTTCGTTTTCATGTTTTATTTTAGTTTTACTCTATGTCCTTTCGCTCTTATGCTTTTTAGATGTTTTTTTTTGGTCTTTTATTTTCTTTTCTTCTTCTAATGGACTTAGATGGGGATTTAGCTCTTTAGGTTTCTTGTAGCTATGTGAACAGTAGATTTCTAAGCTTTACCCCTTTTAAAGACATTGTATCTTTTACTTTTATGGTAATAAAAAAACCCTAAACCCTAAACCCTACCTTAAACCCTAAAACCTAAATCACAAACCTTAAACATAAAGCAAAAGTAACTAAATAAATAAAAAAATAAACCTAAACCCTAAAACTTAATAAACCTAAACATAAATCTAAACCCTAAGAATGGGCAAAACCTTGACAACAAGAACATCATAACTGTGCCCTAGAGGTGGAGGTGAAGGCGGCAGTTATCGCAGTGGTGGTGGGGGATCTAGAGGTGCTTGTGGATATGGAGGTGGTGGTCAGAGCTAGTGGTGGTTATGGAGGCCAGAGGAGCGAGGGAGGTTATAGCCATGGTGGTGATTGAGGGAGAGATCAGGGATATGATGGTGGATCCCGCTACTCGACAGGCCGGGGTGGTTTTGATGGGAATTGGAGAAACTGAAAAATGACCAATCCTATCTACTGCTTATGGAACTGTGTCTTTACAGAAGAGACAGTTCTAGTTATCTAGGGTTTTTGATTTGCTCTATGCATGCTCATTTTTTATCTATGTTGTCGCTTATCCCTAAGAAAACTTGGTGTGTTACATGGTTGATGAAATCAAAAAGAAGAAATGTTGAATCTGAATTTGTTCTCTATTGAAAAATACAAACCAAAAAAATACTAAACCCTAAAAAAAAACTTGAACCCTAAACCTAAAACGTAAATCCTAAATCCTAAACCCTAAACCCTAAAAACCTTAAACCTTAAACCTTAAACCCAAAACCCAAAACCCCAAACCCTAAAACCTAAACCCTAAACCCAAAACCCTAAACCCTAAACCCTAAAACCCTAAAACCCTAAACTCTAAACTCTAAACCTTAAACCCAAAACCCTAAACCATAAAAAGCGAAACCCTAAATCCTAAACCACAAACTAACCTTAAACCCTTAGAAGCTAAAAACCTTAACATAAACTAAATAAAACCTAAAAATAAAATAAATAAAAATACCTAAACTAAAATAAAATAAAAATTATAATAAAATAAATACCTAAACTAAAATCTAAACCTAAACCTAAACCTAAACTTAAACTTAAAAAGAAAATAAAAAAAATAAAAGGTAAACCAAAATAAAATAAATAAAAACCTAAACTAAACTATAGAAATAAAAAACCTAAATAAAATAAAAACTAAGCCTAAATTTAAAATAAAATAAAAACTAAGCCTAAATTAAAAATAAAATAAACCTAAAATAAAATAAAATAAAAACTAAATAAAAGCCTAAACCTAAAAAATAAAACTTAAAAATAAATAAAAAATAAAACATAAACCCTAAACTAAAAAAAACTTAAACCTAAAATAAAAAATAAACCTAAACCTAATCTAAAATAAACTAAACTATAATAAATAAAACCTAAACCTAAACCTAAACCTAAACATGAACTAAATAAAATAAAATAAACTAAAAATTAACCTAAACCTAAACTAAAAAAATAAAACCTTAAAATAGATCTAAAATAAAAACCTAAACCAAAAAATAAAATAATAACCTAAACCTAATCCTAAAAATAAAAAATAAAACCTAAATCTAAAAAATAAAATAAAATTAAACATAAACTAAAAAACAAACCTAAACCTAAACCTACATAAAAAATAAACTAAAATAAAAAACCTAAACTTAAATAAATAAATCTAAACTAAATAAACTAAACTAAATAAAAAGAAAATTAAAAAAATAAAATAAATAAAATAAATAAAAAAAATAAACTAAATAAACCTAAACCTACCAATTTACTTAATTTAAAAAAAATAAAAATAAATAAATAAAAATAAAAAATAAAAAAAAAATTGACCATGAACCCTAAAATGTAAAACTAACCCTAAACCATAAAACCCTAAACCCTAAACCTAAAACCCTAAACCCTAAACCCTAAAACCTATAACCTCAACCCATAAACCCTAAACCCCAAACCTAAACCCTAAACCTTAGAAAACCTTAAAACCTAAACCTAAAATAAATAAAACCTAAAAAAATAAATTAAAACCTAAACCTAAATAGTAAAATAAAATAAAAACCTAAACTAAAACCTAAACCTAAACCTAAACCTAAACTTAAAAATAAAATAAAATAAAAATAAAATCTAAACTAAAATAAAAGAAAATAAAAACCTAAACTAAACTAAAAATAAAATAAACCTTAAAAAACCTAAATAAAATAAAAACTAAATGTAAAATAAAATTAAAATAAACTTAAAATAAAGTAAAATAATAACTAAATCAAAATCTAAACCTAAAAAACAAACCTAAACACTAAACTAAAAAAACCCTAAACTTAAATTAAATTAAATAAAATAAAACTAAACCTAAACTAAAATAAACTAAACTGAAATAAATAAAACCTAAACCTAAACCTAAAATAAACTAAACCTAGACCCAAAATTAAATAAAATAAAATAAAATAAAAATAAACCTAAACCTAAATGAGAAAATAAAACCAAAAAATAAACATAACATAAAAACCTAATACCTAAACCTAAAAAATTAAAATAAAAACTAAACTTAAACTTAAACTTAAAAATAAAAAATAAATCTAAACCTAATAAATAAAATAAAAACAAAACTAAAGATAAAATTGAATATAAACTTAAACCTACACCTAAAAAATAAACTAAAATAAGAAAAACTTAAAATAATGATAAATAAAAAATAAACCTAAATAAAAATAAAAAAATAAAATAAACTAAAATAAATAAAGAATTAAACAAATAAACCTAAACCTACTAATTTACTTAATTTTTTAAAAAATACCCTAAAATACCTTAAAACTTAAACGCTAATCCCTAAAACCCTAAATCCTAAACCCTAAAAACCATAAACCCTAAACAATTCCTAAACCCCACTACAACCCTAAACCTGACAACCCTTAACCCTAAACCCTAAACCCTCAAAACCATCAAAACCCTAAACTTAAAATTCTAAACACTAAACTCTAAACCCTAAAACCTAAACCCTAAACCCTAAACCCTAACCCAAAACCCTAAACCTTAAACCCTAATACCTAACCTTATTTTCATATTTTGGTCTAAGTTGGGTTATCTTTTTGACCTCTTACTTTTGTGTTAGCCTGGGTGGTTGCTACCTGGTGGTTCCTATCCTTCCAGCCTAGGTTGGCTTGGTTTTTTCAACCTAGTGGGTTCTGTCTTCTCTGCCTTGTTACTCTAGTTATTAGTGGATGAGATGGTTTATGTTATGGCTTTATTCTATTTTCTGCACTGGTTGGTTTGTTGGCTCTCCTCTTGAACTTGAATTACTTTTTGCTGGTTTTCATGGTTGGATGGGTGGCCTTCCTAGTGGGAGATGCTATTGGTTGTTGCCTTCCTATGCCTTCTTTTGAAGAATTTTTTAGCTGCTTTTTTGGGGGTTGCCTCCTAGTTTCTTGTTGTTTATTTTTGGATAATTCTTTTGCAATTATTTTATGTTTTAATATTCTTCTGGGATTAGCCTCTACTGCTGCATTATTTGTAGCACATTTTGTATTGTTATTATGATTCTTATCAGTTTAGTCTTTATTACTGTGGAAGTTTGGTTTTTAGTCTGGTCCTGCCTAGCTACTATTATTGCTTTTCTGTGGTGGCTGTGCTTTTTTTGTACCTTTATTGTGTGGTGCTTTCTTGGTTTTCTACTTTTCCTTGGCTATTAGGGATGCTTCCTTTGTTGGATACTTATGATGGGTTTTTCTCTGGTAGTTGCCTTATGGCTGTTTTACTTAGCTTGTTTGGTTGGAGGACTTTTAGTTGTCCTGGGAATCTTGGTTGGTTGATTTTTTTTCCTTGTTTGTTTTTTCCTTCTTCTTAGACAATTTTCTAGAGCCTTTTTCCTTGTTAGTTTATTTTTAATAAAAGCTTGACTTCTCTCTCATCTTCCTTCATGTAAGAGCAGTCAAAACCATCCCTGCATCTCATTCCATCTTCACTCTTTGTATCAGCTGCACACAAGGAGCGTCTCATCCTCTTGCTGATTCGATTCTTCCTTCCCTCCGATCAAATCGAAGGCTAGCCACACACCTCCCTTTCTTTTCATTGTGTGAGTAGACCAAACTAGAGACTAATGCCTGACACTCTTATCCATAAGCAAGCTTCATCCCCGAGCCCACAGGTCGAGAGGTGCTATAACCTGCAAGAATATTCATCACTCCAACTTAATGAAAAATACAGTCCTCTTTAAACTCTTTTTGGTTGCAAGAATTCTTCTTATCCCTCTCATTTTTGGTTCAATAGTATCATGCTATAGCATCGAGCCTCTCTCCTCTCACCCTCTTCTTCTACTAGACAACCAACACTTAATATTCTCCACATTTCCTTACAAAAATGTTGTTATAACTTTAATCTCATTATATGTTAAATTTCTTTTCCTTCTTCTAGCCTGCATTCCACGACCTCCTATTCTCCATCCAGGTTTCCCTCCATTAGCGTACATTTGAACTACTTAACTCTACATAACACAAGTGCATGTAAGGAACATAATTCCTCCAGCTTGCTTCTAATTGTTATGTCCATGAGAATGACAAAGCTCTAGAAAGTAGCAGTCGTGAGTGAGCTTATGGGATACTTGGTGAGGAGGCAAGCCTAGAAACATCTAGCAAGGCTCCCACATGTCTCAACAAAAGCTGTTCAAATTGACCAATTTAATGAACACTATCTTCAATCAGTGAAGAGGTGTTTAAAGCAAAACATATGAGCAAAGAGAAGGAATGCTAGCTGAAGTATTGATCAAACCCAACAAGCATCTCACTAAGGCTTCATTTCTTCTAAATGAAGCCACCTCTTGGTCAGAATCCATGAGACATTAGCTTTGATGAGGAATAATTCTTAAACGCTTAGAAAGTCTTAGGCATCTTATGTTTGATGTGTTGAATGCGAGCGTCATTAGGATCCAACCTTTAGAACCCATGCACTTTACTTTTTAATCCTTTTGGCGAGAGTTTAGAGATAAAAGCAAAACTATTTATTTTATGTGTTTGAAATGAATAGTTTTGATTAGGTCAAATGGCGTAGTAATTTGATTCCACCTATCAAGCCATGATTAACTCGTGGGTCATTTGATTTTTTATCGAATGATCATGATTAATCCACCTTATTTTACATATTATTTAATTTAATCAGATTTAAAAAAAGAAGTTAATCAATCTTTAGAATTCCAAACAAAATGAAAAGAAAAGAAATAATATTTGATCAAACAAAATAAAAAAAATGCAAATTAAATTATCATAAAATCTAAGTAAAACATAGTATAAAAAGAGAAAATAAAATTAACTAAACCAATAGTATTATAAATATTATAATCAAATATAAAAAGTTGTTTGAACATAATTTATGAAAGTCAATTATAAAATCAATTTAATATTTAATTGTTATATGTTGATTCAAAAATCAAAAAGAAAATTTTGTTATGTGGCATATCCTTAATTATAATTAACTCAACTATTACAATTGGCTATGCTTTATTTGATTAGTTATTCAAATAAAATTTTGGATGAATTCATAACTAATTCAAATAATATTTATATATATATATATATATATATATATATATATATATATATATATATATATATATATATATATATATATAAACTTACATCCCTTAGACAATTGAAGTCAAAAGAAAAATATGAGAAAACTTGTATAATTCATATTTTAAATATCCTAATCAAATCAAATAAACATAAAATTAAATATAAACTCTAAAGTTATTAAATCACATCCAATTATTCCAAATTCCAATCAACATCAAAATAAGTTAAATCCAAATAATAAACCTATTGAACTAAGATAAGAGAATAATCATTAAGCTAAAGAGATAATCATTTATATAAACTAGATGGCTAAATTTAATAAGTTAAACCCTTAATTGGAATTCAAATAAAAGAACACATTAAACTTCAAATAAATTATAAGTAAATTAAAATATTTTCTGCAATCCAAATCAAACACAAATAAAATAATAAAAATCAATGAATTTAAACAAACATCAAAATTATAAAAAATCATATGAAATTAGAACAAAAAAAAGCATTAGATATTAAAGATATTTAATTATCAACATTTAATTAAATCAAAAAATAAAATCCAAAATTTATCAATTAGAATATATGAAATTAAACACAGTTAAACTTCATTGGATATTAAGGATATTTAATTCTCAAAATTTAATTAAATAAAAATATCTAATCCAAAAGTAATCAATCAAAATACATGAAGATTAAGTAAACTCAAATTTTAAAAATCTAAATTAAATTAAATTAACATTAATCAAATCAAATCAATCACATAAATTCAAATGGGCTAATTAAGATACTTAAAGACCTTAGTTAGACTCTTTAGGCGTTAGGATATAGAATATGCTGATTTCCATCCAAAAATGGAATTCATTCTACTCTTCATTCTTGAAAACCTAAATATCACTTTAACCAAATAAAAGTAAAATAAAAATTGAAAATAAATCATTAAATAATTTAAATTGAAACCACCCAAAGAAAAAAAAATTAAATAAATTCAAACTCCTAATTGAAACTTAAACTAAAGAAGCCTAGTAAAGTCTTGTTACACAAGCCCTTTTCACACACTAGAATACTTGGTCATAAGACCCTAGAATTAGGTTAGGTCGATGTGTTAATTGTATGGTTGATGCTTCATTTTATTTTGTGATGTAATGTTTTTATATTGGATGTTAGGAATGTGGATCGTAGGCTGGATGTTAGGCCATTGATATTCTAACATTAGTTTTTGCAAAGGATTATGCATAAGGGGTTGCCTAAAAGTAAATTTAAATGCTCTCTCTGTAGGTTTCCTAAGCCCCTAAGAATAATCTAAGTTAGGATAGGTGGACTTGATTACCCATGCAGGTTGCTAAGCCCAAATTATAAATATAACTACTTGGGTTGTATCTTTGTTTAGCTAACACTTGTTTTGCAGGTATAGTTAGATTTACTTCTCCTATTTATAATGTAATTTTGCATTAGGAATTAAGATTAGTGTTATGGGGGTTTAGGATGAGCATTGGCTAGAAGGCTTGGTCCTGGGGCTCCATGTGATGCCTTAAAGCTTACCACATCAAAGAAAGTAAAGATATGATGAAATGAAGGAGATATGAATAATGAAGACTTGAAGACCACCCATAGCATTTATTATTTGTAATTGTACTTATTCTTTTATATACCGAGTTGTATATTGGTAGAGCTCGGCTACCCATTTTCTCTTTTCGAGGTGTACGGAGGAACCCAACCCACCGGCCTTTTATTCTTTTGTGGTAGTCTATAAAATTGTGTGATGTTGTGCTTAGATTGCGCATTAGAAACAACATGCTTTTTTTAAGTTTCTTATATGTTTGATGCTTTAATGTGTGGCCTTCATGCGATTAGGCTCTTAGGATAAAAATAATTTCTCTACCCCAGTTAATAACTCACAATTAAAATTTAAAAGAACTCATAGCCTCACCATAATTCCTAAGTTTTAAATAAGATAATTAAAAGATTTAGCAACCCCTTAGCTGAATGGTTGAATGTCTCACAACATGCATTCATATTCTTTCTTTCTTGAACATGAAGGATCTCATTCCTTGCATGATAAGGGTATGCCTGACCTGTGAGGGCATCCCTTATGGTGGAGAACACATTATTCTAGCTGATTTGGCCCATAACCTTTTTTCATCATGCATATAGGCATCAAAATCATAAAACCTTTGTCAAAATGAAGTGTCAAAACTGAAATAAAATTTGAAAACATTTTTCATTTGTTGATTTAAGTCATTAATCATACCACTCATGCTCTAGTCTCTTAGTGAGTGGGTTTAAGGACTCTAGTCTCTTTCTAAATAATAACTACCCAAGCTACTTTGTAACTCATAAGACTTGCCTACATGAATCTAAAGTGTATGAGGAGTTAGTTGGCTACCACTCTAGCCAGTTATAAGCCCGACAGTTAGGTGGTTTATCCTCTCTTGTGGAGTTAAACCATATACCCATCTTTGTTTATACATAGGTCATGCTTTAGCTTATGCTAAAGCTCCCTAGATTTAGGATCTGAGGTAGTTGTTTCCTTTAGGCTATTAGCATAAATTCTCACCTCTTAGGTATTTCCACAATCTTGTGTTACTGGATTATGTGTGCTAGATTTCTAATAAAATGTCAACTTCAATAAAATCAATCTCTTCAACTTCAAACATATAAAGCCCAACCATAGGATAGATTGAAATGCTCACTAGGCTTACCAGTATCATGAGAATTTCCAATCCTTTCTTTGGCTTCAATAATAAGTTTTCTCCATGAATAGTCCCATTTGATTTTCCAATACAAATAATCCTTTGATAGTATAGCCTTAAAATCTTTGGAGACCTTCTACTTTAATCAAGAATATTCATAGGAATTCCCATTCCTTATGATGTAATTAACTGAGGCTTTTCCATAGGAACGGAACCGGCTTAATATAAACCCTACTTTACTTTTCCATGTAAAGAAAGGAAAATCTCTAAAACATTCAAGACCCATCATTCCTTAGGAGTCCTTATTAGGTGATTAGGTCCATTATAGGGTGATGATTTCTATCTTTTAAGATAGTGCATCATACCTTAATGTTGTACCTGATCACTTCAATAAATACCCCCTAAGATCTGTGAGGTGTCCCACCTCCAAAAATGAACACCACAAATTTTTCTAGTGACTCCGTTGGGGAGGATTCCTCTCTCCATCTCTAGTAGACATTATTGTCTCCAAGCATCGATAGTGGACTTACATTTTATATAAGCCCAAAGAGTATCTTTCTTTCTATTGGAACTTCACTTATTTCATCCTTAAGCAAAGCTAGCTAACAAATTTTAGGTTTTAGGACCTCAATCCATGCAGGTCATAAAATCCCTATTGGGTCCCCCAATAAGTAAAAGTAAACTAACTAAATAAAGAAGATGACAAAATAAAATTTTTTGATCCTCTTTACCACTAGCTTGGTGAGGTATGGTTTATCCCATGTTTAAGAAAACTCAAATTAAAATAAATAATGTATTTTGCAAAATATTTTCAAAAGCACTTTTCCTAAATAGAATCATTTTTAAATTCACTCCACATGAAGTTTGCAAAAATATAACATTTTTCAAGTCTCTTTAAAATAAAAGACAATCAAACCTCATTTAGCATACCTAAGTTTGTTAAATGAGGGTCCTCTTCAAAATCAAAATCAAATTTACAATCAACAAAATGCCTTTCAAAGATTTTCAAAAGCACATTTGTTAAAATAAAATCAATTAACCAACTCCATTTAACATACCATTTGTTAAATGGAGTTCCATTAAAATCAAAACAAAAAAAACAAAATCAACATATAATTGAACCTCACTAACATACTCAAATTGTAAGAGTTCCCCTCTTTTCAAAAGAAATATCACACACAAAGTCAAGATATATATTTTGAATCTCATTTGGCATACCCAAATTTTCCAAATGAGAGTTCTATTTTCAAAAGAAGCTACACACAAATAATTGAACTCTATTTAATATACCTAAAATTTCTAAGTTGAGTTCCCCTTTTTCAAAAAAACCAAAAATTGGATCCTACTTAGCATACCCACATTTACTAGAGTGCCTTCTTTCAAAATTATGAAAAAATCAACGCACATTTGAATTCCATTTCACACACCCAAACTTGTAAAATGAGAATTCCTCTCTTTTTGAAAATTAAAACAAATTGGACTCTGCTTAACATACCCACATTTGCTAAGTAGAGTTCTCTTTTTCAAATCATAAATAAATTAAACACAATTGAATTCCATTTGACATACCCAAATTTTCCAAATGAGAATCTCCTTTTTATAAAATCAAACATTATCATGAAAATCAAATTGAACTGCATTTAACATACCACATTTGTTAAATAAGAGTTCACCTCTTTCAAAATGAAACAAATACCAAGTCATACTTAACATACTACATTTGTTAGTAAGAATCCCAAATTATAATCAAATACATTTTTGGACCTTACCCAACATACCACATTTGTTAAGTAAGATCCTAACTTCAAATTAAAGCAACAAACACACTTGAGCCCTACTTAACATATAACATACAAAGTATTTCTTTTAAAATCAAAATAATTCAGATCATTTTAAGGGTGATTGGCATATTTAAGATGCTTCATAACCAACCTATTAGGAAGGTGCCAGCTATTTTTAGCATTTATCAAAAAGGATGCCAAGTTCAAGTGGGATGATAAGTGTCAGCATGACTTTGAAGACATCAAGCACTACCTAATGATGCTGCCAGTTCTAGTATCCCTCATCCCAGGCAAGCCATTCATCCTCTACACTACTGCATTGGATGACTCCTTTGGTACTTTGTTGGCCCAAGCCAATGATGAAGGAAAAGAGAATGCTCTCTACTATATCAGTCCTCATCCAATCCTTGCTAAAGCAAATTATCCACCCATTGAGAAACATTGCCTAGCTTTAATCTTAGACATCCTAAAAGCTATGGCATTATATGCTTTCTCATAAAGTCAACTTGATCTAGAGTCAATCCACTCATCACATGACAGCCGATGCTATCATGGTTGACACGACGGTCCATGATTCTCTCATAGTTTGACATTACCTCTCTGTAGTGAAAGGACAAGCATCGAACTTAGTAGCACACTCACTTCCTGCTAACTCTCCACTTAATGATGACCTCCCCGATGAACAAATCATGAACTTGGGGGACACTAGCAATCGCCAATGGGAATTGTATTTTGATGGTGTGGCTTTCTCTCAAAAATGAGAAGTACCACAATCTACTCTTCCAAAAAAGTCAAAGGTAGGAATAGTCCTTCTAACTCTAAATCACAATGTGATGAAAATCTCATGCCATCTATCCAATCCTTGCACCAACAATGAAGCTGAGTATGAGGCTTTAATTATAGGTCTAGAGTTAGCAGTCATGCTATGCAACTAGAACATTGACATCTTTGAGGATTCTAAGTTGGTCATCAACCAAATCACTGGGTCATATAGGGTTCTTAAGCCTAAACTCCATCATTATCACAAATACATCATGGAGATATTAGCCTAAATTCCAGAGGTTACCATATACAAGATCTCATCAGGAGAGAATGTAATAGAAGATGCACTAGCAAAGCTTGCCAAAGAGTTGGCATGTCCTGAAGATGAGTCCATATCAATAAAGATTTAAAATAGACAAGTCCAATCGCTTATTGATATTGAATTCATCGAGAGATTCTAACTTGCAGGGGAGGTTGACATTGCCAAAAAGGATGAGTAGCTGGATTGGAGGCAACCATTCATCGACTATCTAACTAAAGGAAAACTACCTCAAGAGAAGTCATAAGCCCATCAAATGAAGCAGAGAGCCCTTTCCTACCCTCTCATCAATGGCACCTTATACCGGCAGTCCTTTAATCATTTGTGGCTGCATTGTTTAGACAAGCACGAAGCCCATAAAATTATGACCGAGGTACACTCAGGATTATGGCAGAGCTCAACAATCTGGTCTGAAGATGAAGACCAAGATTAAGAGACTTGGGGTACTTTTAGCCTATGATGATTATCGACTGTATAGATGTATCCAAGCATTATCACTAATGTTAGGTGCATGGAGTGGTCCTACACCAACCACCCAACATTCTACATCCAACATTGGCCTCTTGGCCATTCGAGTGTTGGGGTACTGATATTATAGGTTTGATCGATCATTCTTCTTCCAAAGGTCATTGATTACTTTTCCAAGTGGGCAAAGGTGATTCCTCTCAGAGAGGTCAAAGCCCAACATGTGCTCCAACTTTTCATGAATCATATCGTATATAGGTTTGAGGTGCCTCGATGAATTATATCCGATAATGGTACTGCATTCAAGAACCCCAGGATCAACAACTTTGAGACACAATGGAAGATACTCTACCATCTATTACCCACAAGTGAATGGTCTAACAGAAGCTTTCAATAAACCTCTCATTCAAATACTCAAGAAGAAACTCAATGATAACAAGCGACAATGGCATGAGTAATTAGCTGAAGCTTTGTGGGCTTATTGCACCACCTACAGAACTCTAACTCAATCATGTCCTTTCTCCTTAGTATTTGAGTCAGAAGCCATTCTACCATTAGAAGTCCAACTCCCTTCACTAAGAATAGTTGTGGGTAGCAAGATCACGATACAACATAATGCCAAATTATAGTTAGAAAGCTCAAAAGTTTAGAGGAGAGATGCTTACGAGCATGCTAGAACCTCGAGTTGTACAAAGCTAAAATGATTCAATCTCATAATAGGTTGGTTTGCTCGAGAGCTTTTCAAGTAGGAAATCTTGTTTTAGTTCTAACGATACCAATTATTGCCCATCGCAAGACGAGAGGCAAGTTTGAGCCCACTTGGGAAGGCCCTTTTTCCATAGAGAAGGACTACCAAGGAGTATCTTATCAACTCATCAACTATAAAGGAGAGCACCAGATGCTTCGAATCAACGAGCTCTACTTAAGGAAATATTACCCATAAAATTATGTTTGATAGTCATTATCATCAATGAAAATTTCATTTCAAATTCAATCTCTTCAAACTGAAAGCATTTTCATCTATGAATCAACCACGATGCATTTAAGACAGGTGTAAGAGAACCCAAGTGAGATCCTATCCTTCATCAACACAAACACAAACTACACACAATTCTCCAATGCTATTAGGATAGGTGTAAGAGAACCTAAGAGGCATCTTATTTGACTAGCACAACTAAGTTAAGTGTAAGAGAACCCGAGTGGAATCCTTCCTTGGTGGAGTCACATTACCCCTATGGCACCATTTCATCTTTTCTTCGATGTGTTTTAGGATAAGTGTAATAGAACTCAAGCGACATCCTATTCTTTTTTCCATAACACAAACACACATACACATCTTTTTTCTTGAGCTATTTTGATGTGGGATAACGCTCCATATGGCACTCACTCATTAGCTGCTATAGGTCAGGCTGATGTGTTACCTTGTTAGTATGTTACCCTAGTGGTCCTTTGTTCAGGAAAATGTAAGTCTACTATGCTTTTTTTCCTAATTTGATCACTGTTCACTGATGAGTACCTTGTTAGCATGTAGACCTTACTGTGTGGTCGGTAAGCAACCTCTATGTTGACTTCATTTAAGAGGATGTAAGTCTGCTATGCCTTCATCTTAAACTAGCCATCTTGAACTGAATTGGTTGAGTAAAGGATTAGGGTAAGTGCCTTGGAGGCTCCTTTCCTCCTATCTACTTCAAGTATGGGTCTAGTCCTTCTTTATGACTCCCTACTTAGCAGTCACCTTTAGGTCAGGTTTGATATATTGCACCATCAATGAGTCACCCCAACAGTTGGTCCCTAATTTGGAAGATGAAAATCTACTACGCTTTCTTCCTAAGTATAGCAGTTGCACACCGATGGGCAGCCCTAGGCCAGATAGCACCTATTGAGCCAAAAATAGATTATTTCGATAATCAGTTCTACTTTAGGGAGATGAAAGTCTACACGCCTTCTTTCTAAACCAAATGTCACACATTGATAGGCATCTTAGGTTGGTTGGTATTCTCTATCCTAACATGACCCACCCGGTGGATACACCACTCTTAGAAGATGTATGACTACTACGCTTTCTCCTTGAGTTGGCCACCAAATACCTAAAGGCATTATTTTCCTCAAGGATTATGATAACACCCCTAGTGGCACCTCCCCTATGGGCAATCTACTTAGCTCATGTCCTTTGTGACCCTATTTAAACACTACCCAGGTTACTTTTGGATTGGGCGGTCTTTCCTAGTAACCCCCATGGTTGGAGATTTTGTTCAGCGAATGCATAGATTCTCCCTTGGTCCAATAAATTTGAGATAGGTCAAGGTTGACATAGCCCCTTCTCAATGTAGTCCCTCGCATACCAACAAGGTCCATGATAACAAATAAACAAAATATATTTTCACTTTTTGGATTAATTAAGAACACCTTTCCCAAGCGGCATCCTATCTTTAGGCGTGGTGTTTATTTTGATTATGTGTATGGGGACACCACGTAGATCGGTGTACTTATTGAGGTCATCGGGTATGAAACTAAGGAATGGTGCACTATCTGAAAAGATAAAAATCACTACCATACAATGGATCTAATCACCTAATAGGACACTTAAGGCATGATAGGTCTTCCAATATACTAGAGATTTTTCTTCTACTTTACATGTATAAATAAACTAGGGTTTATTTAAGCCAGGTTCTAAAGTTCCCTATAGGGGAAAGCCCCCATAGTTAATTACATCTAAAGGAAGGTGAATTCCTTATGAATACTTTCGATTAAAGTAGGCAATTATTATTTCCAAAGATTTCAAAGATAAGACTATCAATAAATTGGCTATACTAGAAAATCAAATGGGATAGATAAAAAAAGAGAGACTTATTATTGAAGCCAAAGGAGATGAGTAGGGAATGCCCATGATACTAGGACACCTAGTGAGCATTCCAACCTATCCTATGGTTATTCTTTATATGTTTGAAATTGAGGAGGATTAAATATTTGAGTTGAAATTTATTAGAAAGCTAGGACTTATAATCTCATAATACAAGATTGTGTAAAATCTTTATAGGTGAGGAATTATGCTTGTAGCCCGCGAGGAAACATAAACCTCAGATCATAAATCTAAAGAGCTTTAGCAAGGGCCGAAGCACGTCCTAAATCTAAGCAAGATGGGTATATGGTTTACCTCCACAGAGGTAAAACCACTTTAGACTTATAACGCACTGGCGAACTAACTCCTCTTATGCTTTAAAACCATGTGGTCAAGTCATATGTTTTGCAAGATGGTTAGGATGTTATTACTAGAAAAAAAACTAAAGTCCTTAAACCCAATCCCTAAGAGACTAGAGTGTGAGTGGTATGAATAATGACTTAGTCTAATGTAAATCTTTTCAATTTTTATTTTATTTTGGACTCTTCATTTTTTCAAATGCTATAGGATTTTTATATGTCTAAATGCATGATAAAATGAGGTTATTGGCTAAATCAGAGAAAAGGTGTTCTCCACCAGGGAGACCCTCAAAGGTCAAGCCTTCCCCATCGTGCAAGGATGGAAACCTTCTCTTAGCAAAAGTGAAAGATGACATGCATGATATTAAGTATACAACATCTAAGGGGATGCTAAATTTTTTAGTTATCTTGATTTAATACCTAGGCTTTAAAGGAGGTTATGAGTTGTTTAGAAGATTTAGTTATGAGTTATAGTTAGGTAGAAAAAATTTTCCTAAGAGCCTAACGGATCGAGGCCACACATTAAATCACCATACATGAAGAAACTAGAAAGAGACATGTCATTTCTATTTTGCAATTGTAAATAAAATATCAAACAATTTATAAACCCAACATAAAAAAGAATAGGTCTGGTCGTACCATACAACCAGAAAAGAGAAATGGGTTCTTGAGCTCTACCCTTACCCGGTATATGAAAGAATAATTATAATTGCAAATAAAAAAATGCTATTAGAGGTCTTCATTTCTTCATTCTTCATATCTCCTTCATTCCTCCATTGGATTTTCTTACTTCAAAGGCATCATGGGGGCCTCCCAGGACAAAACCTTCTAGCCTCTGCTCATCCTAATCCCCCATAACACTAATCCTAATTCCTAATGCAAAATTACATTAAAAGTTGAAAATGTAAATCTAACTACACCTACAAGACAAGTGTTAGCTAAACACACCATACAACCCAAGCAATTATATGTATAATTTGGACTTAGCACCAGTCTTTTCTAATTTAGATTATGCTCTCCGGGGTTAAGCAACCAGCAAAAGAGAGCATTTATATTTATCATAAGCATCCCTTAGGCGCAATCTCCTATAGAAAACATAATTAGGCTAATCACGCCTAACATCTAGTCTATGAAGCATATACCCTAACATTCATTCTACAATAATACATCATAAAACCAAACATACATCAAACAATGCACCACCCTAACATAAGGCTAAAAGTGGTGACTTAATCTAAGGTGTGTGTATTAAGGCTTATTTGGTATGTCTTAACTAGGCTTTGTTATAATTTTTTGAGTGAGAAAGGATGATTTTACTTTAAGTGGCTTAATTGATTTTGTAAGTTTTATTTAATGTTTTCTTTTGTTTCACTTGGTATACACTTAACAAGTAAGTGTTATAAAGAGATAAAAGAGAGAGGATCACCCTCCTTTATCCCTACCTTATATCTAAAGCATATTAATTAATCAATTCTCTTTAATGAATGCCTTATTATATATTTTAATTATTCCTAAGGTTTGGTTCACTTTAAATAATCTTATTCAATAAGAAAGGCATCTTAAGATTAATTGGAGTTAATTACTATCACACAACACATGTTTGTTGATTTCTTTCCATCATATGTAGCATGCATATGATTAAGTCCAAAACATATCTATGCATACAATATGTTTTTGGCACACTTAAATACAGGATGAATGAATGATTTCTATAAAAAAAAAGGATTCTCATTCATTAGATAAATATACATTAAAATGTATGAAATTTTTGAGCAAGTACCTCACCATTGTTTGACAAGGAGAATGAGGGAACCTCTTTGGGGCTACTTAAAGTTGTATGGGTGTCACTAGATATACCCCTATTCTCAAATACATGTGGATGTATAAACAACTATAAGAATGGAAATCATGCAAAATTATATTTTTTGTTTTGAATTATGCATATGGAATAAGGTGAGGTTTTACTCATTAGCCAAATGGACACACAAGTGTATAAAAGTTATAAGCAAGTACTTTTTCCATTGTTTGACAATGAGGTAGGAACCTCCTTGGGGCTACTTAAAGCCATGCATCTCGGGCATCCAGACTAAATATACCTTATTCTTAAATACTCATGAGTGTACAAACAACTATAAGAATGTAAACCATGCAAGAATTATATTTTGATTTATTTATACATGTGAGCTAAAATTCTATCTAAATTTTGACATGGATATACATAAGAATAAACCCAAGCAAGTGTTGTGTCCTTTTCAAATGAACTATACACTTGTTAATATTCATATCCTTATGTGAATTCATGAAGATTAAAGAAAGAGAACTTCATATAATGTTCTAAGTTGTAAGCACATACAAGCTTATAAATACTCATAATTATCATTACTCTATGTGTTATAGTTGATTTATATACTTTAAAAATTAATTTTCTATTTAATAGTGATAATAGCACACATATTTTTAATTTAAGCCAACACATGCAACTTGACATAAAATAAGTCATTTTATTTAATTAATTTTTGAAAAGGATGAATGCATGATTACAAGTGGCACAACATTTAATATAATTGAAGAGAAATAAAGAACATAAGCAAATAATTTCATTCAATCTAATTAATTTTTAGGGACAATCAAATTAAATAAGATCATTTAAAACAAACCAAAATTCCTTAATGCCATTTTTCATGTTTTATTTTATTAAAAAATGTGAAAAAAAAAATTTTAATCCTAATCCCATTCCCCATATGTGAATTAATTTAATTTAATGAAAAGCAATTAGGTTGATTTTATGAATTGGTTATGTTAAGCATGGATTAAATAAATTAATTAAACCCTTACCTATGTTTCCTTAAGGTAATTAATTACACAATTATGAGCTAATATGATATGCAAATAAATTGAAAAGTAAATAGCAATGCTCCTATGAAATGAAAGGGGCCTAATGCAATTAGCTCACAATCATTAATTAATTAAGCTTAAGGAACTCACTTAATTACTTTTATGGTTTTCTCACATGTGAGCTAACCATAATTTCATTAGCTCTCTTTAGGTTATTGAACACCTAAGAACTACCCAAGGATTAATTAGGAAATTAGATTTAATTAAAATTTTAAATTAATCGATCAAAGGATTAATCCATTAATTCATTTTTCTTTCTTAATTATCAACTTTTGATTATCTTTTCAAAATGAGATGGACTTAAGGGAAAAAGGTTGGAAAAGAGGCCCCAACCTAATTCCATAAGTTATCTATTTAATCATGGATGAATTCGTATAATTTGAGTTTTAATTTAGCCAATAAATTCATTGATTAATTAATTAATCATTAAGTAGTATTTTTTTGGTTGAAAGAGAGGAAAATTAGGAAAGTATTAAGGGAGAAGCCCCAACCTCATTCCCTAAGCCTCCTTACTATTCAATAGTAATTAGTCCAAATAATTAATAAATTGCTATTCATATACTTGATCATCACTTAATTAAGTTAAGAAGGTAATTAGGGCTTAATCAATAAATTTTCCTAATTAAACAACCAATAAATTCCAAGAAAATAGGAGAGGTAGAGATCATCTCCCTAAACATCTTCAAAAAGTTTGAAATCAATTGGATGATTAATTAAGGAGTAATTAAGCTAATTAAGTTTTTAATTAAACTTTAATTAAGCCAAAATTAGAACTTAAAATTAATTAAGGATAATTTTAATGGATGCCTCTCTGAAATACCTTTAGAATGAGCTCTCATTTTTTTTGTTAGATTTTTTTACAATTAGTTATGAATTTTGGAAGTTTCAACATTAAAAATGGATTAATTAACCCTAATTGAAGCCTAATCTTGTCGGTGCCATGTCGCATGCTGACACGACGTGCTTTCCACATGGTGCCATGGGATTGGTTATTTAAGTTGTCACATCACATAGCTGAGTCAGCCGAAGGTGGATGCACTTTCTAGTGAGCCGTCCGATCAAAGATTGGATGGCCGATCAAACGGTTAAGTAGGATTAATTTGCTGATCTAGCATGGTTTGATCGGACCATCCATTCGATCATGTGAATAGATGGTCGATCTATCTCCTGAAGCGAGAGGAGACCGCCCATCATTTGTTGCTTGATCCGAGCTCACTCTCGAATGGAGATCAAATGATTCCACACCATCGTGGAAGCAAAATGAAGATATCTAAAGGTGGAAATCTCATGACATGCAAGTTTTCTTCAAAAAGCTCCAAACCATTTTAAGCTAAAGATCAGCTTCAATGGCATAACTCACTGGAGCTTAGGACTGGTTCCAATGATTGAGAAGCTTGTTTAGTAGAAATGCTATTGCTTGTTGACCTCATTTTAGAATGAGCTCTCAACACCTCCATCTTGACATAGACTTCTCTAGACTTTAAGAGTTCCTTAGTCTTAAGACACATCTAGTGATTAGGTAGACACTCCCAGCCAAGACTTAGAAGAGTTAGCTATAGGAATAAGTTATGCCTTGGGGTGTTGGAAAACCTCCTACCCTTAGCTTAAACCTTTCCTCACTTTCTTTCTTTCAAGTCAAACTCCCAAATCAATTCTATTTGATTTTCTCCAAACTCAAATCAAATCCATGATTGAAATCTATGATTGAAACCCATGATCAAAATTTATTAAAAATTCTAAGTTCAAATTTCAAGTCCTTAAGCCTCCTTAAGGACTTAGCCAAAACTATGATCAAAACCTATTCAAATCTTTGAGATTTTTCATGATCCATTTATATTCTCATTTATATTCACATTTATAAATGAAATGTAAATTCAAACCCATCAAATCAATTCATGAAAATTTCCTTAAGTCCCTTTAATTTTCCATTAAAGGACCAAAAATCAACTCTAAATCTTGATCAAACCTATTCAAACCCATGGGATTTTCAAAACTTATTTATATTCTCATATATAAATGAAATATAAATATAAATCAATCAAATCAAACCTCAAATTAAATATCCAAATTTAAAATCCTTGAAATTCTTAAATCCTTTAATTTCCCATTAATGGATTTAACCTAAACGTTGATCAAACCTATTCAAACTCATGGAATTTTCTCAAAACTTATTTGTATTCTCATTTATATTCTCATATATAAATGAAATATAAATATAAATCAATCAAATCCAATTAAAAAAATTAAATTTCAATTTAAAAATTTCCTTAAATCCTTTAAATTCCTTTAATGGCTTTTAACCCAAATCATGATTAAACCACTTCAAATTCTTGAAATTTTCTCATGATCCATTTATATTCTCATTTATATTCACATATATAAATGAAATATAAATTTAAAAAAATCAAAACCAATTCAAAAAAATCAAACTCAAATCCATTCAAAATCAAATCTAAGCCTTTCAAGTCAAAATCTTGAACTTAGCCAAATCACTTTCAAATTAAGCCAAACTATTGATTTTCTCTCATGGTACATCAATCCTACAATCATGAGCTCATATATAAATCCAAACCTCAATCAAACAATCAAAACCAAAATCAAAATCAAACCCAAAACCCTTTCATATTCTTCCTTTGAATATGAAATTTTCAAATGGATCAAAACCATTTGACTTCAAATCACTTGTAAATGGATTTATATTTCAATCATGAGTCCATATACAAGATCAATCAACTTCAATCAAGCTTGACCAAGCCATTTGACACTAAGCTCACTTGACCCAAAGTGACCTAAAGTACCTTATGAGCCAACTTTTGATCCAAACCAAATTGGATTGAACCAAACTCATATATCCTCTCTCATGATCAACAATCATCATGGGATGATCAATCAATCAAATTGGGTCAAACCAAGTCAAACCTAAGGGTTGACCAAGTCAACACTTAACCTAAAATGAAACCTTACATAGCCAAAATCCACCATAGGCCAAATTGATTGAAACCATTGATCTAAGTTCACTCATAACCTATGTTTGAACTTGACCAAGCCAACATTTGAGCCTAACCTAGCAATTTTAACCCATTTTGACCTAAAGGGTCAAAATGTGTCAAAACTTGATCTAAGCCAAAATTGATTGAAACTAATGGGTCAAGTCCATCCCAAATCACTTGTGGAACTTGACCAAAGCCTCAATTGGCCATTGACCAACCCTTAATTGACCTTAGACTCAACATGACCTAAAGGGGTCATGTTGAGCCAAAATTGAACTAACCCAAATTGATTGGAAACAAAGATAATCCACTCAATATGACTAACCTAACCTAAACCTACCCTTGACCTACCTCAAATAGATCAAATGGGTCAAATAGGTCAACTTGACCCATTTGACCTAAATGAAGTCATATGAGCCAAAACTAAATTTATACCAAATTGAACCAAACCAAAGCCACGAAAACATTTCAAATGGTCATATGAACTTGACCCAACCCTTGGTTTGACCCAATTTGACCAATAGGTCAACTTGACACATTTTGACCTAAATGGATCAACATGAGTGAAACCATTTCAAATGGATTCCAAATCCAATGAAACTTGGTAAAACCTAGTTTCTCCACATACCTAACATATCCAAATTGAAAAAATAGCAAAATGACCATTTTACCCCTAGTCCATAGAACAAATTTTGGCCTAGCCCATGGGTATTTTGGTCATACCTCTTCACAATCACTTGAGGCTTTCCTAAAAGCTCAAGGGGACTTAGTGATGAGTGGTGCACCCAACCCAATGGTTTGGGTCACCCATTTGGCCCATAGACCAAACCCAACCACATAGCTTGAAATTGAGTTTTCAAATTCCCTCCTAAGCTCAATTTGATGCACATGGGAGTTTGCCAATCCACTCAACACCTCGAATTCACCATTTACAAAGATCTAATATCCAAAACAACCCTCCCAATCTTAGTAATTGGATCAAAATGGCAAAGGAGGTGTCAATCATCTGGTTGCCATAGGGGGAGATATACTCCCCCTAATTCAATGAAATTTCAATCTCATCATTGAAAGCTTGGAACCAGAAACCACCTCAGAGCATTTCCAAGCTTCTTAGGAAGGATTTGAATTCCCTATTTCTTGGTTTTGAACAATGCAAAATAGGGGAGCTCAATCCATTAGCCAACTTCCTCTATACTTGATCTTCATCCAATTACTCTTGCACACTCCATCAGAGGGTCAAGTCAAACTTGCCCAAGCTTTGATTGAAGTTCCCACTGCATGGAAGAGCACAATTGGATCAAAGCTGAAGCCCAAGTGAAGTGGTGTAGGTCTACCCATTGATCCACTCAATCCCAAGGCCTAGGAATTTCAATAGGGCTTTGTCTCCACCAGACGAAGCTACATCATCGATCTTGAGCACCGGTGATCACCTCCAACGAGGCATGAAATTTTTTGACCACTTAGCTTAGGAGGTGTTGGAGCTTTGTGAAAGAAATATTCATGGCATGTAAAATCAACCATTGGATGGGTTTGTAATTATTCTTAGATGGTGTGGGTTGATTTTTGTATGATTCCATGCTAGATTCAGCTCGATCTCCCCTTAGATCATGGACGGTCTCCATTGATCCTTAGGGAAGAACTTGGCTCATCTCAGCCATCCATCCACATATTTTAGATGGACGGCTGAGATTATTTAACACATTTTAGAAATCAATTTTGCTTTTAAAATTGTGGGTGAATCTTACCAAACTTTGATGATGAGGGATATTAGTGCGCCACGCCATTTGGGATGTGACATTTAAGTCACACTCATAGCGACACGTAAAGCATCAGCCACCATGCATCGCGTCATGAGCTAAGTATTAAGCATGGATTAGTTAAGCAATTAATTAATTCCTAATTAATCCATGGATCTTCAAAAATTCATAATTCTTCATAGAAAAATCATAAAAATAAAATAAAAATTCTATGGAAAGATAACTTTATCTAAAATATTTAAAAAATGTTTTCAATGGATTTTGAGTTACCCTTTTCTCTAAATTTGGGTTTCTTTAGGAATCTTAATTAGCTAATTATCCTTTAATTAGGTCATCAATTGATCTCAAATTTTTAGGTTCATTTTAGATGACCACTACCCTCCCTAATTTTCTTGAGATTTATTGAGGGCTAATTAAATTGTATTTCATTCCCCTAATTACCTCTTTCATGTAATTAAGTGTAATAAGAGTATGATTAGTGGATTTACCCTATGATTAGGTTTGATTAATGATCCAGAGTAGGGGTTTATGGAATAATTTTAGGCATTTCCTGCTATTCCCTAAACCCCCATTTCTCTCCTTAATCCCTCTTAATTAAGGGTTAACTCATTAATCACCCCTTTAATCAATTTTTAAAAAAAGTTCAACTTAATTAATCTACCTTAGATGCTTAGGTTTTAATAGCCTATGTTTAATTAAGGAAATTAAAACCCCTTTCATGAGTATGAAAAGGTGTTTTAAAATTACTTAAGCTAAATCCCTTAGCTTAATTAACTTTTAATTGTGAGCCAAATTGCATTAGGACTTTTCATTATTAGTTGCATTGCAAATTTAAATACCTTGTGGGTTTTATGTCATCTCATTGGCTCATAATTACTTAGTTAATTTTTCTAAGGTGGTGTAGGTAAGGGTTAATTAAGCCACTTAATTTATACCTTAACCTAATCAATGCTTAAAAATGGATTTCATTATTTGAAAATTAAAAAAAACTACAAACACATGTGGAATGGGTTAGAACAACAAACTCATCTCACTTTTCAAAATTAAATCAAACTTCAAACTAAACAAAAATTATTTTTGAAATTCACTTTGATTTATTTTAAAATTTTCTTAATCCTTAAGAATGTCTTTAGGATTTAAGTAAAGTGAGTTTATTTACATGTTTTCGTTGCTTTGGATCTTTCCCAACATGTTAAGTTGTATGTCATGTGATTCATGCATTCATAATTTCATGTTTCAAATTTTAAAATGAAATTGTTTACTTTATGTAATGTGCATGTTGGCTAAAGTAAAATATGAGTGGCTATTATCACTATTAAATCCTAAATATTTTAAAACTTATAAAAGAAATATCAAATCTGAAAGTATGCTACTTATACTTTAATTATAAGCTTGCATGTGAAATATTATAAAGGTATGCTAAGTATAGGTTTCCTTTCTTTCCCATGTTGGTATAATTTTGAATAGGATTTTTGGTGAGACATAAGGTTCATTTGAAAGAGACCTAATGCTCACCTAATTTTATATCCTATTCATCCCTATGCTACCATTTAAGAAGGGTTACTTACACTTACATACATAAATTTCATAAATAAAACAAATCTATTAAACAACTTTTGCATCTTCATTTTATATTTCTTTTATATGCATGTTAATTTAAGGAAAGTGGTATATTATTTTGGACACTGAGGTTGCAAGGTTTAAGTAGCCCTATGTGGTCTTGTACCTTACACCTAGTTAACAATGGCATACTCACTTATGCCTTTCTTACTTTCATGTATGTATGTGAAATTTTGGATAAGGAAAACCTTTTCTACTTAAAAAATCATGCATATTCAACTTCTAAATTTTCTTACTTAGCTTGCATCATA
The DNA here is from genome assembly GCA_021442155.1 of Cymbidium sinense. Taxonomy (NCBI): domain Eukaryota; kingdom Viridiplantae; phylum Streptophyta; class Magnoliopsida; order Asparagales; family Orchidaceae; genus Cymbidium; species Cymbidium sinense. Next base: position 5,664,955 of record CM038215.1, on the reverse strand, counting down.
AAGTGTTAACTACTCATTTCATGTATAGATATGAGGGTCCAATATGCATGTCATATATGTTGGGAAATAAATGAAGTAATGTGTGATATATGGATTTTGATTCATTTTACTTAATCTTAAAATGCATTTCTTTTGAATAGGTTTGTTTAGAGTTTGTCTAAACTTAGATTGATTAAAAGATGTAATCAAAATATTCATCTAAATGAAATTAAAACATGAACTTACTTAGAAAATTACTTTATTAGGAAGGAAAGAGAAGTTCTCTTCTCCTTCCCTCACTTCATAACTTAGTAATTAATTGTAGGTTTCACTTAAACAAAATTAAAACATGAAATAAAAATAACCAAAAATACTTAAACAACTTAAATGAATCCCTCCTCTAAGTTGAACATGTTCTTCACACTTAGAGAATTTAAACCTAAAGCTATAGCTAAGCATACGACACAAACCTTCAAAGAACACACATTAGCCTAAGTCACCACTTCTAGCTTTAGGTTAGGTCAGTGCATGGTTTCATGTATTTTTTATTTTGTGATGAATTTTTTAGACTGGATGTTAAGGTGTATGCTTGCAGAATGAATGATAGGACATTCTCAGTCTAACTATTCTTTTCTGCAGGAGATTATGCTTAAGGGGTGTTATCATAAATAAAAATATAAATTCTTCTTACTTGCAGGTGCTTATAACCCTTTGCATAATCCATAGTCCAAGTGGACTTAGTCACCCATGTGTGGGGTAATAAGTCCAATATACATGCTTGCAATGTGTTTGGTGTGATTTAACTAACCTTTGTTTTGCAAGTGTTAGTTAGATTTATACTTTTCCTTTTCATGTAAAAATTTGTATAAGTAGGATTTTGGAATGATTTGTTATGGGGGATTAGGATGAGCATTGGTCATAAGATCCTATCTTATGCACCACGTGAAACCTTGGAGCATCTACCATCCAACCTTCCAAAGGAGGATCCAAAGAAGAAAAGAAGAAAAGAAGAAGAAAGAAGAATAAAGCTTGAGACCCCCACAACATTGAATTCCTTTGCTTAAATTATAATTTAATTCATTTATAATCTGGGTTGTAAAAGGATAGAGCTCGGCTACCCACATTTGATATTTTTGGGTTTGTGCGGTGGTGCCCGACCACAAACGGTAACTTATTCTTTTTGGGATTAGCATTATAAATTGTTTGATGATTTGTTTAGTTGTTGCATTAAGTGGCATGATTTTCTAGTTTCTTCCTTAATTTATGTATGGCTTGGATGTGGATTAGGCTCTTTAGAAAAAAAATAAATATTTTACCCAACTTAATGATTCAAATTAAAATTAATTAACTCATAATCTCACTTAAAACTTAGGATTAAAATCAAGATAAAAGAATTAGCAACCCTTTAACTGGATGAGCATTTCTTTATAATATCATGCACAAATGCATCTTATTTTTTACTTGATTGGAGGGCTTCCACCTTGCAAGAGAACATTGACCTTTGAGGGTCATGGTGGAAACTCATCCCTTCTCGAATTTTTGCCAATAATCTGATTTTTTATGCATTAGTCATAAAGATCCTATAAGCCTGAGTCAAAAATAATTGTCCAAAATAAAATAAAATGAAATTTGAATTGTATTAGGTTTAGGTCATTTGAAGCATGTCCCTTTACATGATCTAGTCTCTTTAGGAGTGAGTTTAAGGACTTAGCTTCTTTCTAAGTAACAATACCTAGCTATCTTGCATAAGCATAAAGACTTGCCTACATGTATTTAAAATCATAGAGTTAGTTGGTAGCCACCCCTGTGGTTGTAAGTCCAAGCCGTCTGGTTTTGTCCTCTCTTATGGAGGCAAACCAATACCCATTTTTGCCTTAGATTTAGGTTGTGCTTCCATCACCAAGCTCCCTAGATTTAGGTTCGAGGTTGCTTCTCCCTTTATGGGCCATAAGCATAATACCTCACCTCTTAGGCATTTCCTTAATCTTGTGTTAAGGAATCTTAAGTCCTAAATTTCTAATGAAAATGCAACTCAAATAAACTAAATCAATTTCTAAAATGTAAAGCCCAACTATAGGATAGTTTGAGATGCTCACTAGGTTTCCTAGCATCGTGAGCATCTCTTACTTATTTCCCATTTTGGCTTTGATAATAACTCCCTCTTTTGATTAATCCCATTTGATCTTCAAAATATAAACCAATTGATTGATAGTCCTTCTCTATTGAAATATTTAGAGACAATGATCATTTACCTTAATCGAGAGTTTTCCTAAGGGATCCCATCCTTTAGGATGTAATTAACTATGGGGCTTGCCTAGGGAACTTAATGAACTCGATTTAAAATAAATCGCTTTACTTTTCCATGTAAAGTAGGGAAGAATCTTACATATGAAGACCCATCATCCTTAGAGTCTTTATTGAGGTGATTGGTTCCATTAAAGGGTAGTGACTTCTATCTTTGAGATAGTACACTATACCTGATGTATCCATCAATCAATAAGTACATCTATGGATCTGCATGGCATCATACCAAGATGAATTTTTGTAAGGGCTCCTCTTTCATTTCTCCCCACAGATTTGAAAGGTGACTCCCTTGTAGAAATTTTTCACCACAGTAGCATGAGCTTTAATTTGAGGTGGATTGCTTAAAAATCCAAGGAACAGGATGGAAGTGGTCAGCTTTGATTGAACTCTACCCTCCGATCATCGAGAAGCTTGGGGGATGATTCATTCTTGCTCTTCTAGCTCCAAGGATGGTTTGTGCAAAGTTAATTGCACTTTGATGGAGGTTTGAGGAAATGGAAATTGGATTGGGGCTCCACTATTTTAATTTTTTTAAAATTGATAGAGGAAGAGTTGGGGAACTCGCGAAACCTTAGAAATTACTCTCGGGCATGCATTTCTGGCTACTAGGGTTGAATCAAGTGTCTTTGAAATTGAGTGAGAATGAGGAGGGTATACCCCCTCATTCTTTGATTGGATGGCTAGCCTTATTTGGTTGTTTTGATCAAATGGCTATCATGGGGAGCTCAATTTGGGTAGGGAATCACCTTAGCTGGCTTCGCTTGAGTGGAGGAGGGTGTGAGAGTGGCTGCCATGGGAGTAGTGGGTGTCTATGGCTTTCCAAGTGTTCCAATAGGAATGGGGAGGTGATTTAACTTCCCCATGAGTCATGGCAGACCCAACCACCCTTGGGTGAGGTTAACCAGTGTCCTTGGTGCCTAAGTGGACCAATGGATGGGTACCAAGTTTCCAAGGAAGAGAAATGACCATTCCCCAAGTGATTTGCCTCATGTGATGCCCTAGCCCAAGGGTATCTTGGTCATTTGGCAATGGATTTGATTTGGACAGATTTAAGATGAGTCAAAAGTCGGTTAGCCCAAATTTTGAGTGATTTGGAGTTCATTTGGTTTGATTTGGCTTAATTTGACCTATTTAGGTCAAATTGGGTTAGCAGTCAAGTTGAACAATTGGTCAAATTGGGTCAAACCAATGGTTGGTTCAAGTTCACATGACCATTTGGAGTGTATTGTTGTCATTGGTTTGGTTCAATTTGCTTTGGATTTGGATTCCTATAGGTAAAATGGGTCAAGTTGACCAATTTGACCAAATTGGCCAAATTGGCTTGGGTTGTGTGTTGGTTCAAGTTCAATTGGTTAATTGAAAATGATTATAGGCTTTGGTTTAATCAATTTGGATTTAATTTGGATTTAATTTGATTTTGGTCAATTTGGGCTAAGTTTTGACCAACTAGTCGAATTGTGCTCAATTATGGCTCAAGTTCAATAATGAATTTGGAATGAACTTGAGCATTGGTTGCAATCAATTTGTTTAGGTTGTAATTTGGCTAATTTGGGTTCATATGGGTTAAAGGGTTGACTTGGTCAACATGATAGGTTGACTTGGTTTGACCCAATTCATGATAATTGATTAACCTAGGATGATCAACAATCATGACATGAAGTTTGGATTGGCATAATTCACTTTGATTTGAATTGAATTGGATTTTTCTTCATGTAGGTCAAATTGGCCACTTTGGGTCAAGTGAGCTAATTGGGTTTAGTTGGCTTGATTTTGAGTTGAGTTTGATTTAGGTGAGTTTATATATGGATTTGAGATTGACATAAAAATTCAATTGCAATTGGGAGTTCAAATGAGTTTTTGTTCATTTAAATATTTCAAGTCAAATGGGCTAGGTTGGATTTGACTTGAGTTGATTTTGATTTTGTTTGATGATTGTAGTTTTCTTTTATATTTGGATAGATGTTTGAAGGAATGATTGATTCAAGAGAAAATCCATTTGTTTTGGCTTCATTTGGATAGGATTTGGTTAAGTCCAAGAAATTGGATTAAAGGGTATAAATTGGATTTTGATTTGATTTTGATTTGGTTTTGCCTATCTGAATTTATATTTCATTTATATTTAGGAATATAAATGAAGATATAAATGATTCATGAGAAAATCATTTGAGTTTGGAGTGGTTTGGAAGCAAATTTGACCAAGCTTAAGGATGTAGGTCAAAAGGGCTTAAGTAGGGAATTAATTTAGTTTGATTTATTTTTGGTCATTGGAAGGTGGGTTTCATTTATATTTATGAGTATAAATGAAGGAGTAATAGGTTTATAAAGAAACCAATTGATTTTGGGTTGATTTGTATGAGATTTGCTAAGCTTATGGAGATAGGTCCATAGGGCTTAAGAGGGGATTTGGCTTGGTTTGATTTAGTTTGATTTAGTTTTGGCTATTTGAGTTTATATCTCATTTATGTTTATGAGTATAAATGAAGATATAAATGATTCATGAAGAGATCAATCAAATTTGGGTTAAATTGGGAGGAGATTTGGCTAGGTTTATGGTATTCCACCATAAGGCTTTGAGGGGATTTTGATTTTGGATTTGATTATGGGTTCTAATCATTTGGTTTGGAATTTGGATTTGGATTTGATAAATGATTGATGGATTGAATTGATCTTGGATAAAATCAATTGAATTTGGTTAAGGCTAAGTCCATAAGATGAAATCAAAGGGTTTTAGGAAGGGTTTTGATTTTTGGATTTGATTATGGGTTTCAATCATTTAGTTTGGAATTTGGATTTAGAAATGGTATTTGAGTTGGATTTGAGGTTTGGTTTGAGGAGGAAAGCATATATTGTGTTTAAGCTATAGGGTAGGTAAGTCTTCTTATGTCCCTAAGGCATAACATATTCTTATGGCTAACCCTTCTAAGTCTCAAGGCTTAGGTTAAGGGTTCACCTAATCACTAGAAGTGTCTTAAGACTAAGGCTCGGTCTACAAGAGTTCTAGATCTATGATGAGGAAGTTGAGAACTCACTCCAAAAAAGAGGTCAACAAGGCGCTGAAAACTCCCTATAAGAATTACTACTGAGAGATAAGTCCCCCACAACACTCTCTCACCTTGGAAGTTCAATCTATTTTGCCACCAACAAAGTTACCCTATCATTCTCTTTGGAAGATGTAAGTCTATATTCTTTCCAAATGTTGCACACCGATGGGCAGCCCTAGGTTGGGTTCGATGTATTATACATCAATAGGTCACCCTAGCGGTTGGTCCCTACTTATGAAGATGTAAGTCTACTATGCTTTCTTCATGGTACAACCATTGCACACCAAAAGGCACCCCTTAGGTCGGATAGTCTTACCCTTAAGCCGATAGACTACCCCTTTGGATCGATAAATTTGAGATAGGCCAAGGCCGACATAACCCCTTCTCAATGGGGTCCACACATCGATGGGATCCATCAAATTAAATTAATCCTGACTACTCTTGAGCTGACATAAGTCCTCAGTGGCATTCACTCTATAGTAACCTTAGGTTGAGTTTGATTTGTTACACCATCAACTAGTCACCCTAGTGATTGTTCCCCACGTTGGAATCATTGCACAAAGGCAACCCTTAGTCGAGTCCTACCGTGGTGTGACTACCCCTTTGGACTTATAAATCTGAGATAGGGCAAGGCCAACATAGCACCTTCTCAGTGGGTCCATCACACACCAACAGGGTCCAAAACATAACACACCAAATTAAATTAAATTAAATCAAATCAATATAAATCAAATTAATCATCAGGACTACACTTGAGAGGTAAGATCCCAATGACACTCTATCAATAGTCACCTTAGTCGTTTGATTTACTATACCATCGATAGATCTCCCAATGACCGATCCCTACTTTGGAAGATATAAGTCTACTATGTTTTCTTCCAAGTACAATTATTGCACACTGAAAGGAAACCTTTAGGTCCGATAGCCCTACCCTATGCCAGGTGGACTACCCCTTTGGGTTTGTAAATCTAAGGCAGGCAAGGCCTTCATAGCTCCTTCTTAGTGGGTCCATCGCACACCAACAATGTCCATAACAAACCAAATTCAAAACCAACCTTCCTACTGGAGTCAAATTAAACATATCGAACAAACCAAACTACACCCCAACAAGGCACAAATCAGATTAATCTCCTAGTAAAGCCTAAATAAAAATCTAAATCTAAAAAATTCAACCAAGCTTATGACCCCAGTGGATGTACCCTCAATTCAAAATTATTCTCCCCAGTGGAGCCATAAGAAATCCAATTAAAATATTATCCCCAAAGGATAGCTCGAACCTACTTCCCTTGTGGAAGGTTCACATTCTCAATCCCTAGAAGATTCAAATCCATATCCCTAGCGGATATGCCTCCACATCAATTAAAATAAAATTAATTCAATCTTGATCCCCAGTGGGCTATAGATTCTTATCCTTAGTGGAGACACACCAAAACTAATCATATTCACAATCAAACTAAAATCCATATCCCCAATGGATAGCTTGAACCTGCTTCCCTAGTGGAAGGTTCATATACTTATTCCTCAATGGATTTCTCCTTTATGCCTCAAAGATAAACCTCTCACATGTCATGCCCAATGCATGTGTGATCCCTTAGCTGATCTTCCTTCATGTCCTTAACATGAAATTCTAACCAAATCTACTATGCTCTCTTATGCCCTTGGCATAAGTTGAGTTATATTGCACTAAGATCATGATTTTATCTACCTTTCGGACTTAGGCATAGATCATTTTTGTTTGTACTTGCAATCCTTTGGATGTTGTTGATCATCTGTTAACGCCAATACGCGGTGGTGCCTTGTCACCACACCACACCTATTGGGGTCCTTTGTTGACCTCACCTTTGGAGTGAGTTCTCAACCTCTTTTTTAGACCTATGAGTCTTCTGGACATTAAGACTTCCTTAGTGATAAGACACTTCTAGCAATTAGGTGAACACTTAACCTAAGCCTAAAGACTTAGAGGGTTAACCATAGGATTAGGCTATGCCTTAGGGAGTAAGGAGACTCACCTACTCTATAGCCTAAATACGACCTATGTTTACCTTCTCAAACCAAACCTCAAATTCAAATATTAAAATCCAAATCAAATGATTGAAGCCCATGATCGAATCCAAAATCAAAATCCTTCCTAAGCCCTATGATTTATCTTTTGGACTTAGCCTTAACCAAATCCAAATAAATCCAAATTCAATGATTTTCAAAGATCAATTTAACTCTTTAATCAATTTATCAAATTTAAACTCAAACTCAACTTCAAATCATGATCCAAACCAAAATCCCATCTAAACCTTAAGCCAATTTCATGGACTTAGCCAAATCTCATCCAAATCAAACCTAACTCAATTGATTTTCTCATAAATTAATCAATCCTTCAATCATCACAGCCATACCAAAATTTATAATCAAATCAATCAAGCCAAAGTCAAACCTAACCAACCTATCCACAAAAATATTCAAATAAGCTCCAAATCACCTAAGTCCAATTAAAATCAAATTAAATCAAAATTAAACTAAATTAAATTGAATCAAAACATGAAATCAATGCAAACATAAACAAAAAAAAAGAAATCAAGATGGGACACAAAATAGCAAATAGGTCATTTCACCTAGAGTTGATCCACGTGAGCTCCACTAAGACAAAAGTCAACAACTTAAAATTTGATCAAATTGAGTCACTCCAAAGAGTCAAATTCATCAAATGAACATGTTTGAGTCTAAAACTAAACAAATCTAAATTTAAATCCAAATGGGTTGATTTGGCCACCTAAGAAGACCCAAATGGATCGTATTAAATCTAAATTCAAATTAAATTGAAAATTAATTCAAATCAAACATCCAAAATCATTTTAAATTTTAATTAGATAAAATTTAGCCAACCAATGGGTTTAATTTAATAAATTTGATCATTTAACTCAAATAAGTCCAATGTGTTCATTAAGCCCAATTTTGGTCAAAATGGGTTTAAATCTAAATCTACATCAAATCAAGTGAGATAAATTACTCCAAATCATCTTAAACACTTAATCAAACATGAGTGTAACCGAAACACACCATAATTGAGCCAAATTGATCATTTGAATCAATTAAGCCCAACTAAAACAAAATATAATTAACAAGCATATCAAACTATAATTAGAAAATCAATCATATAATAAAAAAAATCAATCAACATTGTCATTGTATAATTAAAATAGAAATATAATTAAATTTGAACATCAAATATAAATTTGATTAAAATTAAATCAAAATAATTAACTACTAAATAAATAATAAATATACAATTTGAATAATCACTAATTATAGTACATCATTTAAATTAAAACTATAATATCAATATTAATAAAAATTATGAAGATTTATAAATAAAAAAAACAAGTCTAAAAAAAATAACAAAAATTCCATCAAAAAAAAAATATATATATATAATATATAAAATATATATATATATATATATATATATATATATATATATATATATATATATATATATATATATATATCAACATGTATGCTATCATTCTCATGCCACATTTATCCCGTTAAATAAAATAAAATAATAATAAATTTGGACATCACTCTTTATTAAAGCTAGCAAAAGCATCAAGTCTTTTTTATTTCGTGAATCTCTAATAAATTTTTTATTTTCTATTCAAATGAAAACCTCTTCTACAACTTTAAGAAAAAATAAAATAAAATAAAATATCTTATCTTACCCACTTGGAGCACACGAGCCATCTCTCTCTCTCTCTCTCTCTCTCTCTCTTATATATATATATATATATATATATATATATATATATCCATACATAGCCTCCCATCGACAAAAAAAATAACAATCATGAGATCTTTCCATGTTTCTACTATGGAATACCATCTCCTCCTCCATTTTCATCCCATGAACTGGAAACAAGAGAGAAAGTGAGATTTTTTCTCCCTTGCATGTGAGCCTCTCATCTTTGCCATTTTTTAAGAGAAGCATGACCTCTCTCACATCTTCCTTCATGCAAGAGCAATCAAAACATCTCATCTCATTGAATCAAGGCTAGCCCTGATTGGAGTCCCTGTTTCTCCATATTAGTCTCATGAGACTCCTCATTCTCTTGTCAAATACTTCCTCCCTCCAATCAAATCAAAGGCTAGCTGTGACACCTCCTCTCTTTTTCTTGTGAGATCTCTGTGAGACTCATGTCACACTCTTATCCATAGAAGATCATTCCCTAGCCCATATTGATACTCTATAACTTAAGAATATTTATTAAATGCATCCATCAAACTCTATAGTCATTCTTCTCATCCCCATTTTCAAGTATCATGCTACAACATCAACCTCTCCTCTTGACCTCTTCCTTACTAGATCCAACACTTGATATTCTCCACATTTCCTTACAAAATGTCTCGCAACTTTAATCTCTTATATGTTGAATCCTTTCCTTCTTCTAGTGCATTCCACTACCTCCATTCTCCATCTAGGTTTTCCTCCATTGGCTGCATTTGAGCAACTCTTCTACACAACCAGCATGTAAGGAAGATATTTCTCTTGCTTCTAACTTTTGTCCATGAGAATGATGACTCCAAGCGTAGTGAGCTTATGGGATACTTGGTGAGGAGGCAAGCCTAGAAACATTCTCAAAGCTCCCTTATGCTTCAAAAGATGAAACTATTTATTTATGTGTTTGAAATGAATAGTTTTTATTAGGTCTAATGGCATAGTGATTTTGTTCCCCCTATCAATCCATGATTAACTCATGGGCCATTTGATTTTTGATTGAATCATCACGATTAATCCAACTTATTTTATTTATTATTAAATTCAATCAAATTTTAAAAAAAGGAGTTAATCAATCTTTAGAATTCCAAACAAAATAAAAAATGAAATAATATGTGATCAAACAAAATAAAAAAGTGCAAATTAAAATATCATAAAATCTAAGTAAAACTTAGTATAAAAAGAAAAAAAATTAACTAAACCAATAGTATTATAAATATTATAATCGAATATAAAAATTTGTTTGAACATAATTTATGAAAGTCAATTATATAGTCAATTTAATCTCTTATTGTTATGTGTTGATTCAAAAATAAATAAGAAAATTTAGTTATGTGACATATCCTTAATTATAATTAACTCAATTATTACAATTGGCTATGGTTTATTTGATTATTTATTCATATAAAATTTTGGAAGAATTCTTAACTAATTCAAATCTCATATTCTAAATATAATAATCAAATAAAATAAACATAAAATTAAATATAAACTCAAAAGTTATTAAATCATATCCAATTACTCCAAATTTCAATCAATATCAAAATAAGTTAAACAAAAATAAAATCCAAATAAACAAATCTATTGAACTAAGATAAGAGAATAATCATTAAGCTAAAAAGATAATCATTTATATAAACTAGATGGATAAATTCAATAAGTTAAACCCTTAATTGGAATTCAAATAAAAGAACACATTAAACTTCAAATAAATCATAAGTAAATTAATACACATTCACCAATCCAAATCAAACTCAAATAAAATAGTAAAAAATAATGAATTTAAACAAACATCGAAATGATAATAATCATATGAAATTAAAACAAAAAAGCATTAGATATTTATGAAATTGAATTATCAAAATTTAATTAAACAAAAACATCAAATACAAAATTAATCAATCAGATTATATGAAATTAAATAAACTTAAACTTCATTAGATATTAAGGATATTGAATTATCAAAATTTAATTAAATTAAAATATCTAATCCAAAATTAACCAATCAAAATACATGAAGACTAAGTAAACTAAAAATTTAAAAATCTAATTTAAATCAAATAAACATTAATCAAATCAAATCAATCACATAAATTCAAATGGGCTAATTAAGATACTTAAAGACCTTAGTTAGACTCTTTAAGAGTTAGGATGTAGAATATGGTGAGTTCCATCCAAAAATGTAATTCATTCTACTCTTCATTCTTGAAAACCTAAATATCACTTTAACCAAATAAAAGTGAGATAAAAATAGAAAATAAATCATTAAATCATTTAAATTGAAACTACAGAAAAGAAAATTTTAAAAAAATTCAAACTCCAAATTGAAACTTAAACAAAAGAAGCCTAGTAAAGTCTTTTCACACAATCCCTTTTTCACAAATACTAGGTCACCTAATTCACCTAGAATTAGGTAGATGTGTTGATTGTATGGTTGATGTTGTGTCTTATTTTCTGATGTAATATTTTTAGACTGGATGTTAGGAATGTGGATCGTAGGCTAGATGTTAGGCGGTTGATAGTCTAACATTATTTTTTTGCAAAGCATTGTACTTAAGAGGTCGCTTAAAAATAAATATAAATGCTCTCTTTGTAGGTTGCTTAAGCCTCTAAGCATAATCCAAGTTAGGATAGGTAGGTTTGGTTACCCATGCACAGGGTGCTAAGTCCAAATTATAAATATAATAATTTGGGTTATATGTGTGTTTAGTTAACACTTGTTTTGCAGGTGTAGTTAGATTTACTTTTCCTTTTTTTAATGTAATTTTACATTAGGAATTAGGATTAGTGCTATGCGGGTTTAAGATTAGCATTGGCTAGAAGGGTTACTCTTGGGTGCATGTGATGCCTTTGCAAAAAAAGAAGCAAAGATATGAAGAAATGAAGGAGACATGAATAATGAATACTTGAAGAGCCCCCATAGTATCTATTATTTGTAATTGTAATTATTCTTATATATACCGAATTATACAAGGATAGAGCTCAGCTACCCATTTTCTCTTTTTAGGGTGTACGATGGAATCCGACCGCACCGGCCTTTTATTCTTTTATGGTAGTCTATAAAATTGTTTGATGTTGTATTTAGATTGAGCATTAGAAACAACATGCCTTTCTTAGTTTGTTATATGTTTGATGGTTTAATGTGTAGCTTGGTTGCGATTAGGCTCTTAGGATAAAATTAATTTCTCTACCATAATTAATAACTCACAATTAAAATTTAAAATAACTCATAACCTCACCATAAAGCCTACATTCTAAACAAGATAATTAAAAGATTTAGCAATCCCTTAGTTGAATGGTTGAATGTCTCACAACATGCATGCATATTCTTTCTCTCTTGAATATGAAGGTTCACTATCTTTGCAAGATAAGGGAATTCTTGACCTATGAGGGCATCCCTTGTGGTGGAGAACACATTCTTCTAGCTGATTTGGCCCATAACTTATTTTCATCATGCATATAAGCATCAAAATCCTAAAGCCTTTATCAAAATAAAGTGTCAAAATTAAAATAAAATTTGAAAGGATTTTGCATTTATAGATTAAGTCATTACTCGGACCACTCATGCTCTAGTCTCTTAGGGAGTGGATTTAAGGACTCTAGTATCTTTCTAAATAATAACTGCCCTAGCTATCTTGTAACTCAAAAGACTTGCCTACATGAATTTATAGCATAGGGGGACTTAGCTGGATACCACTCCATGATAAGTGTGTCGTGATTTATCCTCTCTTGTGGAGGTAAATGGTACTATATCTTCACTACTTAGTCTTGCTTTGGCTTATGCCAAAGGTCCCTAGATTTAGGATCGAGGTAAATTGCTTCGCTACTAGCATAAATCCTCACCTCTTAGGCATTTTATAATCTTATGTTGTTGGATTAGAAGTCCTAGCTTTCTAATAAAATGTCAACTTCAATAAAATTAATCACTTCAACTTCAAACATTAAAGCAAAACCATAAGATAAATTGAAATGCTCACCAGGATTCATTGTATCATGAGCATTTCCTACTCATTCTCTTTAGCTTCAAAAATAAGTCTTCTCCTTGAACAATCCCATTTGATTTTTCAATACAAATAATCTTTTGATATTCAAGCCTTGAAATCTTTGGAGACCTTAATTTCTACTTTAATCAGAGTATTCTAAGGAATTCAAATTATGACGTATTAACTATGGAGGCTTGCCTCCATTAAACTTTTAATAAACCCTACTTACTTTTCCATGTAAAATGAGGAAAGATCTCTTGTACATTTGAAGACCCATCATGCCTTAGATTTACATGATTAGGTCCATTATGGGTGATGACTTCTATCTTTCAAGATAGCATCATACCTTAATGTAGATGATCATTTCAATAAATACCATTAAGATCAGATGGTCCTACCTCCAAAATTACCATAACCCTAAACCCTAAGCAAATCAATAAACCTAAACTTAAACCTAAACTTAAAACTAAATATAAACCTTAAATTAAATTAAAATTAAAGGAAAATTCTTGTTCTAGTTCTCATGTTTCAAGATTCTCTTATTTTGTTTTGATTTTATTTTGAATATATATTCCTTCTAATTGATGACCATTATTTTATCTTTTTTTGAGTGACATGACTGGATCTATAAATAATTCTTGGGAAAACTAAAGATCCTATGGATCCTACTAGCATCATCTACCCTTTTGGCTACTTTGAAATCATTCAAAGAAGTTCGGTAAGGATGGCTATTCGTGTTTTAGAACTTATTTTGACTTTATAGCATGCCTATAGAATATCTGGATTGTGGAAAAGCTTGCTATTTGAATTCACTTTGGTTGGAATGTTTACTCTTATAGGCCTAATTTGGAAAACATTCTTTTCATTCATAGTCTAAAAAATTTTGGGTGCTTTTATGATTCATTTAATTAATTCCAATAACATTTTAATATGAATGATTTGGATTACTATCGTGTTTTCTCTCATTCTTATTTTGTTTTTAGTCCAAATGAGGTTGCTAAAATGGACTCACTATCTAATATTAACAAGAATTCTGTAGATGGATTTTCTCCCTAATATGTAATCATTTCATTAACCATGAATTAATATTTGCATATTTGGTGACCATTGCAAATTGATCAGCAACAACTATAAAATCTCATCCTTAAGTATTTATGTTGAATTAGACAATTCCAAGAAATGCCCCAAAGAAATCTAGCTAGGATCTAAAAATTATGGTTATATGCAAAGAATTGAATTTCAAAATTTCCCTATCTTTTATTCTCAATGCAAAATCCACAAGCATCACAATTGTGAATGTTTGATTCTTCATCCTCATTTAAAAAAAATCCCTGTTATGAGAACTTTTTAACTCACCATTATTAAATTTCAAAAAACCCTTTAAAAAAAAAATTCTTGAATGTTCTAATAAGGATAATTTACCTTTTACTTTTTGAAAAATAAAGGCTTCTATGAACAATAATAGAACTTTGAACTTTTTGAAATGTGGATTTTATTTCCCTAATTAGCATTCACATCCTTGCTCACTTTGATATATGAAATAAAGTTTTAATAAGAACATAAATGAGGAATTAATATTATACATCATTCTAATTCAATGGAGAATATCTTTTAATAATTCATGATAAGTGATAAACCCATTCCATTCAAATGATGATTTAACTTCTCAAAAGATTTGCTTTTATCTAATAATTTGGCTAATGATGATGAAGGGTTTGTGTTACTCCTCTTTAAAATTAGTCTCCCCTGCATTCTTGAAGCTCATTTGTCTTTAATAAATTCTAGTGTCTTGCAAGAAAATCCTCATCAGATTTCTCAATCTATGAATTGTTGCTAAATCCTTTTCAAATGATGATTCAAAAAAAATAATCGCAAACATTCTATTCAAAAAAAGAAAAATGTTAAAAATTTCTCCCAAATTGTTAAGAAACATAGTTCACTCCTTCTCTTCTATCATATTCCTCAAATATTGAGAGAAGAATTAATTGAAAATATTTGATTTCTCTCCCAATATGCCTATTCATTTCATTAACCATGAATTACTTTTTTCTGTGGGTGCCTTATTTGGTCGGCCATTGTAAATTTATCAATTAACAACTATAAAATCTCATCCTTCTTTAAATTCTGTTGAATTAGACAATTCCAAGAAACATCCCAAAGAAATCATGATCTAAAATTATGGTTATATAAAAGAATTGAATTTTAAAATTTCCCTATCTTTTCTTCTCAATAAAACTCCACCGCATGATAATTAATGTTTGATTCTTCATCCTCACTTAAAAAATACCCTATGAGAACCCTAAACCCTAATCATATTAAATTTCAAAAAAACTACTTAAAAAAAAAAATTCTTGAATGTTCCTAATAAGGATAATTTACCTTTTACTTTTAAAAAATGAAGGCTTTATTGTGAACAATAATAGCTTTTGAACTTTTGAATGTGGATTTTATTTCCTCCTCATTGATCTACATCCTTTTCGCTTTGATATATGAAAATAAAGCTTTAATGGAGAACATAAATGAGGAATTTAATATTATACATCATCTAATTCATTGGATATCTTTAATAATTCATGATAATCAAGTTGATAAACCTATTCCATATTCCAAATTCGTGATCATTTAACTTCTCAAAAGATTTGCTTTATCTAATAATTTGGCCCATGATGATGAAGGGTTTGGTGTTCCCACTTGCCTTCTTAATAAATTAGTTTATGCTCTCCCTAATTGGAAGCTCATTTGTCTTTAATAAATTTTAGTGTCTGCAAGAAGGAATTCATTTCATGAGATTTCTCCTAATCTATGAATAATGTTAAATCCTTTCAATGATGATTCAAAGGGAAAAGATAATCGCCCAAACATTCTTATTCAAAAAAGAAAAATTTTTTTCCCAAATTGCTAAGATTGTCTTGCTCCATCTCTCTCTCATATTTATCTAAATATTAAGAAGAATTCCCAATTGTACCGATTTGGATTTCTCTCCCCAATATGCCTATTCATTTCATTAACCATGAATTACTTTTGTTGTGGGTGCCTTATTTGGTCGGCCATTGCAAATTGATCAAGCAACAACTATAAAATCTCATCCTTCAGTGGCTAGATTCCTTGTTGAATTAGACAATTCCAAGAAACACCCCAAAGAAATCTGGCTGGGATCTAAAAATTATGGTTATATGCAAAGAATTGAATTTTAAAATTTCCTATCTTTTATTCTCAATGCAAAATCCACGTGCATGATAATTCTAAATGTTTGATTCTTCATCCTCACTTAAAAAAAATCCCTGTTATGAGAACTTCTATTCCTAACCCTTGGCCGACCATTATTTAATTTCAAAAAACTACTTTAGAAAAAAAGAATTCTTTGAATGTTCCTAATAAGGATAATTTACCTTTTACTTCTTTTGAGAAAATGAAGGCTTCTATTGTGAACAATAATAGCTTTTGAACTTTTGAATGTGGATTTTATTTCCTCTGATTCGATAGCTACATCCTTGCTCGCTTTGATATATGAAAATAAAGCTTTAATGGAGAACATAAATGAGGAATTTAATATTATACATCATTCTAATTCAATGGAGAATATGGCTTTAATAATTCATGATAATTAGGTTGATAAACCAGATTCCATATTCCAAATTTAGGATGATTTAACTTCTCAAAAAGATTTGTTTATCTAATAATTTGGCTAATGATGATGAAGGGTTTGGTGTTCCCACTTGCCTTCTTAATAAATTAGTTTATGCTCCCTCCCTTGCTATTCCCGAAGCTCATTTGTCTTTAATAAATTCTAGTGTCTTGCAAGAAGGAGAATTCACTTCTCATCAAGAGATTTCTCCTAATCTATGAATAATGTTGCTAAATCCTTTTCGAATGATGATTCAAAGGGAAAAGA
Organism: Cymbidium sinense; assembly: GCA_021442155.1. Classification (NCBI taxonomy): domain Eukaryota; kingdom Viridiplantae; phylum Streptophyta; class Magnoliopsida; order Asparagales; family Orchidaceae; genus Cymbidium; species Cymbidium sinense. The sequence goes on along the minus strand of CM038215.1, from coordinate 5,647,990 downwards.
TAATCGCTTCCAAACTTTCTATTCAAAAAAGAAAAAAATGTTAAAAATTTCTCCCAAATTGCTAAGAAACACTAGTGTTGCTGTGGCCTCCCTCTCTTCTCTCAATTAACTTCCCAACCCCTTTCTTTTCTTTATGTTTATTTTTTAGTTTGGAATGTTAGAGGGATTGGTATGCTCTCTATTCATAATGGTATTATAAATCTTTGTCATATCCATAATATTTCTTTACTTATTATTCTTGAGCTGCTTATTCATGCTAATAAAATTAACCATGTTGCTAGAATGATCAGTTTCAATAAATTTTTTTCTAATATTAGTAATAAGATTTGGTGTTTTTGGAAAAATTTTTGTAGACATTTCTATTCTTGATGATTTTCATCAAGTTGTCTATGCTCAAATCTCTTATGGTGATTATTGTGTTATGGGCTCTTTTGTTTATGCATCTTGTAATAGATCTAGTAGAAATCTTCTTTGGGATAACTTGACTAATTTTTCCACCTCTGATAATAAACCATGGTTGGTTGGTGGTGATTTCAACACTATTCTGTTCTCTTCTAAATGAAATGGTGCTCTCATAAAATTCATTGCATGGAATAATTTTCCAATATGATCCTTGATTGTAATTTGATTAATATTGGTTTTAAGGGTATACTTGGCAAAACTCTAGACTTTGGCAAAGGTTGGACAAGATTCTTTTTAATACTCATTGGATTACTCAATGGCCTATTAATTTTGTCAATCATTTAAGCTGAACCTTTTCTAATCATGCTCCTCTTTTGGTTTCTATTTAATATAATTCTAATAGATTCAACATATTGATTTTTTTAATGTTGTGGGTAACAATTGGAAAGCTCCTTTACATCCTGATAATTCTATTATGGGGATGAATAGACTTTGGTAAAAGTTTAGAAGACTTAAACAAAATCAGGCTTGGTGGAACAAGCATTAGTTTTAAAACTTTGCTGCTAATATCAAAGATATGGAAAAATTGGTTCATGATTTTGAAGTCTCTTATTTGATCCTTCTATGATTAAGGAATTAACTGAGGCAAAATAGAAACTTATTAATTTTTAAAATATGGAAGAGACTTATTGGAGCCAAAAAGTTGCTAGTAAACACATTGCGGATGGTGACAAGAATACTAGCTATTTCCATGCTTTAGTTAATAAAAAGAGATCCTTAAATAATCTTCAAAAAATTAAAGATGATAATGGGGAATGGATTACGGAGAATAATGATATTAACGATTCATCATTAATTACTTAGAAATATTCTTAATAAGAGTTGCTCTTATGAGGCTATTTCAAAATCACATTTAATTCCTTTAATTATTACCAATGATGATAATAATTTTCTTACTATTGTGCCTAATGAAGATGAAACTTTTAAAGATCTTAATAGCATGAACATAGATTCTATTGCTGGTCTAGATGGTTTCACTACCCAATTTTTCCAAAATAGTTGGTTTATTATTATAAATGATTGGATTGAGGTTGTGGTTTATTTTTTAATGTTAATCCTTTTCCTAGATATTTTTCTAGCACTTCTATTGTTCTCATACCTAAGAAAGATAACCTAGACTATTGGAGTGATTTTAAACCTATTAGTCTTTGCACCGTCTTCAATAAGCTGATTTCCAAAATTCTTGCCAATAGGCTTAGTCCTTTACTTCATAAGATTATCTCTCTCAACATAGTTGATTTTGTTAGAGGTAGATCTATTTTTGATAACATTTTACTTGCCCTGGAATTAATTCATGATTTAGATGCTAAGACTAGAGGTGGAAACATTCTTTTCAAATTAGATATTACCAAAGCTTTTGATAATATCTCTTGGGATTTTTTTCCATATTCTAAATTTTTTTGGGTTTTCTACTAAATTTATTTTTTCTTATTAGAAATTGTATTAATAATGTCTGGTTCTCTATTTTGCTTAATGGGGAAGCTTTGGGCTTTTTTTCCTTCTTCCCATGGCTTAAGACAATATTATTGTTGAGTACTTATCTCGAAGCATCAATGAGTTATTCTTAAACAATCCTAGTATGTACTACAAAACTCTTGGTGGTCTTTTTGTTTCCCACTTAAGCTTTGCAAATTATTTTATTATTTTTAACAATTCTTTTATTCATCATATTAAGAACCTCAAGATTTTTTTAAATAAATTTGGTAGAGAAAGTGGTCTTTCTATCAGTGGTAACAAAGCTATTTTATTACTTCTTCAAGTATCTCCAATAATAAAATTAATCAAATCTTGCATATAACTAATTTTAAACATCAACACTTACCTTTTAAGTACTTGAGTGCTCCTCTTTTTGAAGGTCCAAAATGATCCCACCTTTTTGATGAGTTAATTCATAAAATTTTAATTAAAATTTATGTTTGGGAATTCCATTTGCTTTCTTTTGATGGCAGGCTCTCTATTCTTAAAAGCACTCTCAATTCAATGCCTCTTCATTTGATTCAAACTATTATTCCCACTAATTCTATTAATATCAGAATTGATCGTTTACTTAGTAAATTTTTTTGGTGGTCCAATAATTTTATTAAAAGAATGCATTGGACTTCCTGGCATAAATGTTGTGGTCCTTTGGATGAAGGTGGTCTTGGTTACAAACCTATTCGTGAAGCTATCAGCTTCTCTCATAAGCTATAGTGGAATTTTAGATGATAGCCTTTGGTCTAATTTTATGATGGAAAAATATTGCCAAGGTAAACACCCTCTTACCTGTGCTTATAAAGTTTGTGACTCTCCTATTTGGAAAAGGCTTTGCTTTATTAAATGGGTTGTTGAATCCTTAATATCTTGGGGTATTCATTCGGGTTCTTCTTTCTTTTGGCAAGACAATTGGCTTGGCAATGGCTCCATTGACTCCCTTTTATCTACACACCCTACAGCTGCTATCAAAGCTAACTCTTTTTGGCTTAATAACAATTGGAATGAAAACAAACTTAAGAACTACATTCTTATTTCTTTTTTTAACAAGTTTTGCAACATCACTATCTTTCTAATAAACTAGATCAAATTCTTTTCAAGCTCTCTTACAATGGTGATTTCATTCTAAAGTGGTTTGAATTTTATTAGAAATAAACAAAACACCTCTAATGTTTTCATTAAACTTTGGAACAATATCATTTCCATTTCTTATTCTATTTTAGCTTGGAGGATTTTGAATAACTTCATACATGTTGATTGCTCGCTTAAAGGGTTTTATTTACCTTCTAAGTGATATTGTTGCTTTCATTGAAAATGTTAATCATGTTTTTGTCAATGGTGCTATTGCTTACAAACTTTGGATATGGTATGATGATTTATTTAACACTAACTATTTTCATGGCTCTCTTTTATCAACTTCTTGAAGTTTGTTTCCACAAAACTGTGAAAGGTGATATCAATGTTTTGATTGCTATTACCCTTATTTGGTTCATTTGGATGGATAGAAATGATGCTAAATATCATGGTATCCCTTTTAACCATAAAAGGATCCTTGCTTGAACTAAAGAAAAAATTCATGCTTTGTTTAATGCAAATTTAATAAGCACTTTAGAGGTTATAAATTTGTGGCTAAAAAATTGGGTATCACTTTGCATGATGATCCTTCCTACATAAGTATTATGATTATACATTGATTAAGCCTACAGAAATTTTATTAAGATCAAAACTGATGGTTTGTTTCCCAAACAAATATGGCTATGGTGGAATTCTTAGGGATTCTAAAGGTACTATCATTTGTGCTTTTGCCTACCCCCTCAAAGCTTGTTCTATTATTTATGCTGAGCTCATGGCTGTTAACAAAGCTATTGATATTTGTTTAAGTAAAGGCCTCTTTAATATTTGGATTGAAGTTGATACTCTTTTATTACTTGATATGCTGAATAATAATAAAATGGGGAATGCAGACTTATTTTATCTTCTTAATCATACCAAAAAATTTTATTTCTCAAGTTTGCTACAAAAAATTTCACATTCTTTGTGAAGGTAATGCTTGTGCTGATTTCTGACTAATTTAGGAGGGAATTAAATGAGCTCACTTTATTGGATAACCATAGCTTACCTAAGCATATACATGGTCTGGTCAATCTGGATAACGCTAGACTGCCTTACCTCAAATTTTAGCATTCTGCTATTTATTTGATCATTTTTCTATAGTGGTTTTATTTAGACTATTTTTTGGTTGTTTATTTTATGCTTCCCTCACCAAGAAGTGGTTTTTGCTGAGTTTATTTCTATACTTAAACCCCCTTCCTCTTAACCCCATTCTATACTTGACTGACCATTTTTTGGGTTGTAGTTGTTTTTAATTGGTTTCCCTATCCTTGAGATTGGTGGTTTTCTTCTATGGCTCATGTTATGCTTCTTTATAACACAACTAGTGATTTTTAAGGGTCACCTTGGGTTGTTTTTGTGGCCTACCCTTTGTTAATGGATGTTGGTCCTCTTGGCTAGCTATGGCCTTATTCAAATTGGATTTTTAGCTACTACAGTTGGTTCTTCTGGTTGGTTCTATTTGCTTCATCCATCTGCCTAGCTATTTTGGGTGGTTATATTTTTCATGGCTATTGTTGGCCTCTTCTGGCTTGGCTTAGTTTTGGGTTTTTTGGTGGTTGTGTTCTTCTTTCCTGGTTTGGCTTGGAGGCTTCTGCTTGTTGGTTTTTCCCTCCTCCTTGTGGATTGGTGGTAGCTGTTATGTGGTTGTTGTCTTTCCTATTTTTTCCTTTATGGTGACTGTCTACCTTTAGGTTTTGGAAGGGGTTTTGTTTGCCTTTGGCCTTATTTCTTTCCTTACAATTTTGCTACTTGTGGTTGTGTGGTCCTCCTTGGCCTTTGTGGCTAGGTGACTACCATATTTATTCTGGTTATTTTGGAGATCTCCAAGTGGGTGTGGATTTGTCTTTTGTTGTTCTTCCCTTTTGGCTATGTATTGGTTTTATCTACTGGTTAGTTTTTTTGGTTATGGTGCTTTTTGGTTGGTTTGTTGGGTGGATGTGTTATGTTTGATGGTTGGTTTAGGTGCTTTTGGTTTCTCTCCTCGGGTTGGTTATCATCTCTATTTATTTATGTTCCCAATTTGGGTGTTGATTTTTTTCCTGCTATGATTTCTCCTGTTGCTCATCATGTTGGCTACTAGCCTGGGTTATTTTGTTGGCTATTTTGTTTGTGGAGGATATGACCTCTTATGGTCTATTTTAGGACTATTGTTCATGGTTGCTTGAGGGTTTTATATGGTCTTGCCTTGGATGCTTGTGTCATGGCTTGGTGCTTTGGGATAATTTTGCTCTCCTTATTTCATGAAATTTGCCATTTGGTTGGTGGTGGTTGATTTGCTATTCTTTTGGATGCCTTAGTGGTGGTTTTGATGGTAATTTTTGGATGCCCTCTTAGCCTTTCTATGCTATGGCTTTCCTCTAGTGTTTATCTTACTATTTTGCTATTTGGGTGGAGGTTTTGCCCCTTATTTGGATTGCTTTTCATCTCTATGCTATGATTGTTTTTATGATGTTGTTCATTTATTATGCTCTTTTTTCATGTTTTTGTTCTATTGGTGGTGGTTTTGGATTATGCTGGTTTATTTTCTAGACCATGATCTTGTTGTACTTTGGGATGTTGGTTTTATGGTTATTTGTCTATTTGGTTGTTTCCTGCTTAGTGCTATTTTTCTGTTCATTTAGTGGTGAACCGATCATTATGGACTATTTTGCTTTGATGGTTGTTTATGTTAAGTATTCGGCTATGATGGCCTTGATGTTTTCTCATATCTCTATGGTATGCATATGATTGCTTTTCTCATGAAGTTTGGATGCTCATATGTATTGTTGCCTCTTGAGATGATCTTATGAGCTTTCTTTTGCTCATCTCTTTAAATTGTTTACTTTATCTTTTGAGCTATGACCATTGCCTTTGTTTTATATTTCTTTTTGAACTTGATGGAATAATCTTTATTGTTAACTCAAGTATTGTTGATGTGGATCTTACTTATCTTGGCTTCTCAAAGGATCATGAGTTCGTCACTAGTCTTTTATCTTGCTTTCTTGAGTTATATTAGTCTTATTTAGTGTCTTTTCTCATTTGCTTTTAGGCTATTGTATTTGCTCTTTGATTTTTTTTTCAATTGTACTTAGATTGGGGTTTAGCTCTTTAAGTTTCTTATAGCTTTGTAAGCAGTGGAACTTTGAGCTTTACCCCTTTTAAGGACATTATATCCTTTATTTTTATGGTAATAAAATTCTAACTTTCCCTAAATAAAAAAAATAAAAAACCCTAAACACTAAACACCAAACCCTAAACCTTAAACAAACCTTAAACCCTAAACCATAAAATGATAAAAACCTAAACCTAAATTAAATAAAATCTAAAAATATAATAAATAAAAATACCTAAACCAAAATAAAATAACATAAAATAAAATAAAGACCTAGATTAAAACCTAAACTGAAACCTAAAAACAAAATAAAATAAAAAAATAAAAATTAAACTAAAATAAAATAAATAAAAACCTAATTAAAATAAAAACTAAACCTAAAATAAAAATAAGATAAACCTAAAATAAAATAAAGACTAAATAAAAACCTAAACCTAAGAAAAACCTAAAAATAAATAAAAAATAAAACTTAAACCCTAAACTAAAAAAACCTAAAATTAAAATAAAAATAAAATAAACCTAAACCTAAACTAAAATAAACTAAACTAAAATAAATAAAACCTAAACCTAAAACAAAAATACACTAAACATAAAGCTCAACCAAAACTAAATAAAATAAAATCAACTAAAAATAAACCTAAACCTAAACTAAAAAAATAAAACCTTAAAATAATCCTAAATTAAAAACATAAAACCTAAACCTAAAACCTAAACATAAAAAATGAAATAAAAACCAAAACCTAAACCTAAAAATAAAAAATAAAACCTAAACACAAAAAATATAATAAAAGTAAAACTAAACTAAACAATAATCCTAAACCTAAACCTAAACCTAAAAAATAAAATAAAAATAAAACTTAACAAAAAATAATCTTAAACCTAAACCTAAATATAAAAAATAAACTAAAATGGAAAACCTAAACTAAAGTAAATAAACCTAAAATAAATAGACTAAACAAAATAAAAATAAAAATAAACCTAAATATGAATAAAAAATAAAATAAACTAAAATAAATAAAAAATAATCTAAATAAACATAAACCTACTAGTTTACTTAATTAAAAATTTTTAAAAAACCCTTAACCTAAACCTTAAACCCTAAAACTATCCTAAACCCTAAACCCTAAATCCTAAAACCCTAACCCCTAAATCCTAATCCCTAAACCCTAAATCCTAAAACATACAACCCTAAACCCTAAACTCTAAACCCTAAAAAGTTAAAACCCTAAACCTAAACTAAATAAAACCTAAAAATAAAATAAATAAAAAATTTTAAACCTAAATAAAATAAAATAAATAAAATAAAATAAAAACCAAAACTAAAACCTAAACCGAAACCTAAACCTAAAAATAAAATAAAATAAAAAATAAAATCTAACAACAACAACAACAACAACAACAATAACAACAACAACAACAAGCTTTAATCCCACTAAATACATGAATCCTTCTCTCCATTGTGTCTATTATGTGTCAAATTCTCATTTAAATCTAATATACTAAGATCATTTTTATACATCTTAACCAAGTTTTTTAGGCCGCCTCTACCTTTCTTAACATAAGGCAAATCTAATGCATCTACTCTCCTAATCGTCATCTGACGGCTTTTATGTGGCTAAACCATCTAAGGCGACTCTCCCTAATCTTATCTACCACTGAGCTACTCCAACTTTTGAATATACTTTTTTGCATTTTATCTCTAAGAGTAAAGCCACTCATCCACCTAAGAATTCTCATCTCAAACTTAACTTAGTCTTATGCTTCTCTTTATTGGCCAACATTCTCGCACCATAAGTCATCAGGGTCTTACCACCATCTTATAAAATTTTCCCTTAAATTTAAGTGGAACTTTTCTATCACATAATAGGCCAGATGCATTCCTCCACTTCAACCATCCAACTTGAATTCTACTAATAACATCTCCATCTATTTCACCATCATTTTGAACAATAGAGCCTAAATATCTGAAATGTTCACTCTTATTAATGACTTCTTCACCTAATGTGACAACACTACCACTAGAACTTCTACAACTAAAATTACAGTCCATATATTCAGTTTTAGATCTACTTAAATGAAAACCTTTAGATTCTAAAGTTTACCTCCATAATTCAAGTTTCTGTTGGACTCCCTCTCTAGTCTTATCAACAAGAAGAATGTCATCAGTAAAAAGCATACACTAAGGTGCATCTTCTTATAAATGCCTAATAAGAACATCCATAACTAAAGTAAGAAGATAAGGGCTTAAAGCTGATCCTTAATGTAATCCAACTGAAATACGATAATATTTTGTCAATCCTCCTTGTGTTTGGACACAAGTAATAGCTCTAGTATACATATCCTTAATGACTTGAATATAACCAATATTAACTTTCTCTTTCTAGAACTCTCCAAAGAACATCTCTTGACACTTTATCATAAGCTTTCCTAAATCAATAAATATCATATGTAGATCCTCCTTACTTTCTCTATGCTTCTCCATCAAACCCTTAATAAAGGTATAGCATCCATAGTAGATCTACAGCATGAAACCAAACTGATGAGAAACTTTATATCACATCGTAACCTATGCTCAATTACTCTCTCCTATAATTTTAATGTATGGCACTTTAACTTAATTCCTCTATAATTTGCACACTCTTGTGCATGACCTTTATTCTTAAAAATAGGAACCAACAAACTCTTTCTCCACTCATCTGACATCTTTTTAGTCTTTAAAATGACATTAAAAAGATTTATAAGCCAAGAAATTCCTTCATCTTCTAAACATTTTTACACTTCTATTGGAATATTATTGGGTCCTACTGTGGAGAACTAAAATGAATAAAAACCTAAACTAAATTAAAAAACAAAATAAATCTAAAATAATGTAAAATAAAAACTAAATAAAATCCTAATCCTAAAAAATTAACCTAAAAATAGATAAGAAAATAAAATCTAAACCCTAAACTAAATAAAAATATAAACCTAAAATAAACAAAATAAAATAAACCTAAACCTAAACTAAAATAAACTAAACTAAAATAAATAAAACCTAAGCCTAAACGTAAAATAAACTAAACCAAAACCCTAAACTAAATAAAATAAAATAAACTAAAAATAAATCTAAACCTAAACTAAAAAATAAAACATGAAAATAAACCTAAAATAAAAAACCTAATACCTAAACCTAAAAAAATAAAATAAAAACCTAAACTGAAACCTAAAAATAAAAAATAAAACCTAAACCTAAAAAATAAAATAAAAATAAAACAAACCTAAAAAATAAACATAAACTTAAAAATAAACAAAAATAAAAATCCTAAACTAAAATAAATAAACTAAACTAAATAAAAAAATAAACATAAATAAAAATAAAAAATAAAATAAACTAAAATAAATAAACTAAATAAATCTAAACTATTAGTTCACTTAATTTTTAAAAAAAAAACCCTAATCCTAAAATAAACACTAAACCCTAAACCCTAAACCTAAACACTAAAAAACCCTAAACCTTAAACCCTAAAACCCTAAACCCTAAACACTAAAGCATAAAAAACTATAAACCCTAAACCCTAAACCCTAAACTAACCTACACCCTAAATGCTAAACCCCCCTACAACCCTAAACACTAAACCCTAAACCCTAAACCCTAAATAAACCATAAACCATAAATTAAACCCTAAAGCCTAAACCCTAAAGCCTAAACCCTAAACCCTCAAAACCCTAAACCCTAAAGCCTAAACACTAAACCCTAAACCATATACCCTAAACCCTAAATTTATTCTCTCTTTTTGGCCTGAGCTGGGTTTTATTTTTAACTTCCAGATTTTGGGTTGGCCGGGTGGTTGCTACTTGGTGGTTCCTGCCTTTCTAGCCTAGGTTGGCTTGGTTTTTTTGGCCTGGTGGCTGTTGTCTTCTCTGCCATGTTACTTTGGTTGCTGGTGGATGAGATGATTTCTGCTTTGGTTTTATTCTTTTTTCTGCACTCGTTGGTTTGTTGGCTCTTCTCTTGAACTCGAATTACTTTTTTCTAATTTTTCATGGTTGGATGGGTGGCCTTCTTTGTGGGAACTACTGTTGGTTGTTACCTTTCTAGGCCTTCTTCTGGCAAATTTCTTGGCTACTTTTTTTGGATTTTCCTTCCAGTTCTTTGTTGTTTATTGTTGGAATCATCTTTTTCCTTGGTTTTGCATTTAGTTATTCTTCTGGAATTAGCCTCTGTTTGGTATGTTGTTTGTACCACATTTTGTGTTATTGTTATGTTATCTGTCAGTTTAGTCTTTATTGCTGGGAATGTTTGATTTTTTGGCAGGTACTGGCTAGTTACTGTTGTTGCCTTTCTATGGTTATTGTGCTTATTTTGGGCCTCTATTGTGTGGTGCTTTGTTGGTTTTCTAGTTTTCCTTAGCTATTAGGGATGCTTCCTTTGTTGGTTACTTATGATGGATTATTTTCTGGTGGTTGCCTTATGGCTGTTTTATTTAGCTGATTTTGTTGGAGGAATTTTAATTATGCTTGGAATCTTTGTTGGTTGATTTTTATCCTTATTGGTCTTTTCATTCTTCTTGAATAATTTGTTGGAGCCTTTTATTGTGTTGGTCAAACCTTTGTTGATCCTTTTAGATTGGACTTGTTAGTTTTTGGTGGTTGGTTGCTACCTTTGGCCCCCTTTTGTGTGGATGTTTTGTCTTCTGGTGATTTACAATTGCTGCAACTTCTATTTTCTTCACTTCATGGTTTCATTTTTGAGTTGTTTAATCATTTATGGTTGCTCACCCTAGTTTGGCTTGGTGACTGCTACTTGTTGGGACTTTCGCTTGAGGGCTCCTATCTTGGTTTTGTTGGCTATTTCTCTATTAATTGCATTGGGACTCGTTCTTGCTGATGGTTGGTTATGGTTTTCCTAGTTTGTAGCTTGGATGGGTATATGGATAATGGCTGTTGTTAGTGTTCTGACATTATTCTAGCCTCTCTCTTGGTTATTATGATTAGTTTGTTTTGTCATTTCTTTGGTGGTTTGGCTGCTAGCTGGTTGCTGGCTAGTTAATCTTTGTTAAATGGTGTAGGATCTAGAACTTTATGGATTGATGGCCTTGGATGTTTGCTTGTATCCAGTATGCTGGCTATGATGAATTTGATGTTACTCATCTCTTCCCTCTAGTTGGTAGCATTACATATGATTCTAATCCTTCATTATGAAGTTTGGATGGTCATATGTATTATTGCCTCTTAAGATTATCCTAACAGAGCCTAAGCCTTTTCTTTCTCAACTCTCTCCTTTTCCTCTCTTTATCATTATCCATTTTAGCTATGACTTTTGCCTTTATAGTGTGATGCAAGTTTCTTTTACCGGTTGGAACTATATAGAGGGAATGTTCGTTACTCAAAGAAATCATGGACTATTGCTGACTCATTCTTTTAATATTTTTAGGATTTGTTTTAGTCTTACTCTGCATCTTTTTCTCTTATGCTTTTTAGCTATTGTATTTGCTCTTTTGTTTTGTTTTCTTTTTCTAATGTACTTAGATGGGAGTTTAGCTCTTTAAGTTTATTGTAGCTTTAAGAGTAGTAGAATTTTAAAGCTTTACCCCTTTTAAGGACATGGTATCTTTTCCTTTTATGGTAATTAAATTCTAACTGTCCCCCAAAAAAAAGAAAACCCTAAACCCTAAACCCTAAACCCTTAACACTAAATGCTAAACCCTAAACCCTAAAACTCTAAACTCTAAACCCTAAACCCTAAACCCTAAACTAACCCTACACCCTAAATACCATAAACCCTAAAGCCTAAACACTAAACCTAAACCCTAAACCCAAACCCTAAACCATGAACCCTAAAAGCATAAAATCTCAAACCTTAAACCCTAGACCCTAAACCCTAAACCTCAAACCTAAAACTAAACCTAAAGTAACTAAATAAATAAAAAAATAAACTTAAACCCTAAAATATAATAAGCCTAAATCTAAACCCTAAGAATGGGTAGAACCTTGATGGTGAACATCACCGGCCAACCAGATCGCCTAGATCCGTGGGAGGTGAAGGTGAGGCAATGTTCACGCAAAGGGTGGTTATGGAGGCGAGAGGAGTGACAGAGGTTACAACCATGGTGGTGGCAGAGGGAGAGATCGAGGATATGATGGTGGATCCCGCTACTCGAGAGGCCAGGGTGGTTCTAATGGGAACTGGAAAAACTGAAGAACGACCGATCCTATTTAATGCTTATGGAATAGTGTCTTTACAGTAAAGACGGTCCTAGTTATCTAGGGTTTTTGATTTTCTCTATGCATGCTCATTTTCTATTTATGTTGTTGCCTATGTGTTAGAAAACTTGGTGTGTTACTTGGTTGATGAAATCAAAAAGAAGAAATGTTGAATATGAATTTATTCTCTATTAAAAAAAGGAATACCACAAACCCAAAACATTAAACTAAAACCTGAACCCTAACCCTAAAACCTAAAACCTAAACACTAAAACCTAAATCCTAAACTCTAAAAACCCAAAACCCTAAACCCTAAAACCCTAAACCCTAAACCCTAAACCCTAAACCCTAAACTTTGTTAAAAAATGTTTAAACCCTAAACCTTAAAGCCTAAACCCTAAACTCTAAACTAAAACCTAAACCCTAAACCTAAAAGCTAAACCCTAATCCCTAAACCCTAAAACCCAAAACCCTAAACATTAAACCCTAAACCCTAAACCCTAAACCCTAAACCCTAAACCCTAAACCATAAACCCTAAACCATAAACCCTAAAACCTAAACCTAAATAAAAAATAAAATAAAACCTAAGCTAAAACTTGAACATAAACCTAAACCTAAACCTAAACCTAAAGCTAAAAATAAAATAAAATAGAAAATAATAACTAAACTAAAATAAAATAAATAAAACCTAAAATAAACTAAAAAATAAAATAAACCTAAAAATAAAAAAACTAAATAAAATAAAACCTAAACCTAAAATAAAAATAAAATAATCCTAATTTAAAATAAAATAAAAACCTAAATCTAAAAAATAAACCAAAAGTAAATAAAAAATAACACCTAAATGCTAAACTACAAAAACCAAAACTTAAAATAAAAATAAAATAAATCAAAACCTAAACTAAAATAAACAAAACTAAAATAAATAAAACCTAAACCTAAACATAAATTAAACTAAACCTAAACTTAAATCTAAACTAAATAAAATAAAATAAGCTAAAAAAAAAACCTAAGCCTAAACTAAAAAATAAAACCTAAAAATAAACTTAAAATAACAACCTAAACCTAAACCTAAAAAAAAAAAAAATAAAATAAAACCCAAACCTAAACCTAATAGTAAACATAAACCTAAACCTAAAAAATAAAATAAAAATAAAACTAAACTAAAAAATAATTCTAAACCTTAAAAATAAACTAAAATAAAAATACCTAAACTAATATAAATAATTTTAAAATAAATAAAATAACTACATAAAAAATAAACCTAAATAAAAATTAAAAATAAAATAAACTAAAATAAATAAAAAATAAACTAATTAAACTAAATAAACCTAAACTTACTAGTTTAAATAATTGTTTTAAGAAAAAAAAACCCTAAACCCTAAACCTTTAACACTAAACCCTAAAAACCCTAAACCCTAAATCCTAAACCTTAAACCCTAAACTTACAACCCTAAACCCTGAAAAACCCTAAACCCTAAACCTAAACCTTAAACCTAAACCTAAACCTAAACCCTAAACCCTAAAGCTAAACTTAAACCTAAACCTAAACCTAAACCTAAACCCTAAACCCTAAAACCCTAAACCTAAACCTTAAACCCTAAAACCCTAAACCATAAACCTTAAATCTAAACCCTAAACCCTAAAAGCATAAACCCCTAAAACCCTAAACCCTAAACCCTAAACCCTAAACCATAAACCATAAACTCTAAACCCTAAGCCTAAACCCAAAACTCCAAACCCCAAACCTTAAACCTAAACCTAAACTAACTAAATAAATTAAAAATAAACTTAAACCCTAAAACATAATAAACCTAAATCTAAACCTACACCCTAAGAATGAGCAGAACCTTGACGGCCGGAACATCACCATCAACCAAGCTCAGTATAGATCTAGCGGTGGAGATGAAGGTAGAGGCGATAGTTATCATAGTGGTGGTGGGGGATCTAGAGGTGCTGGTAGATATAGAGGTGGTCGTCGAAGCAGTGGTGACTATGGAGCTGGGAGGAGAAACGATGGTTACAACCATGGTGGTGGCAAAGGGAAAGGTCGGGGATATGATGGTGAATCCCGCTACTCAAGAGGCCAGGGTGGTTCTGATGAGAACTGGAGAAACTGAGGAACAACCAATCCAATCAGCTGCTTATGGAATTGTGTCTTTATAGTAGAGAAGGTTTTAGTATTCTAGGGTTTTTGATATGCTCTATGCATGTTCATTTTTTATCTATGTTGTCACTTATGTCATAAAAATTTGGTGTGTTACTTGGTAGATGAAATCGAAAAGAAGAAATATCGAATATGAATTTATTCTTTGTAAAAAAAAAAAACCCAAAAACATTAAACCCTATACTAAAACCTGAACCCTAAACCTAAATAAACTAAACTAAACTAAATAAACCTAAAATAAATCTAAATAAATAAACTAAACCTAAACTAATAATAAAATAAAAATTAAACTAAATAAAATAAGCATAAACCCCCTAAACCCCTCCCCCCATCTCCCTTACGGCGCTCTAGCAATTTCGTTTTCCCCTTCATCGATGCATCCCCATCTTGCATTTTTGGTGGATCCTTCATAATTCTTAACTAATTTTTGGTGTTTTTTCAATCTCTGGCAACTCACATGGTGTGTCTCTTTTGATTATGGCTACGATGACCTCAAACCAACAACTTTTTGCTCCTATTTGGATAATCTAACTAGGGCATCCAATTTTGTGGGGATTCCTAAACCTAATGCCATTCCTACTATTAAACCCTTTAAGGATGCACTTTTTGCTAAGAGCTCTACCTCTTCTGACTCAATGAATCTGATTTTGACTTTTTTTCAAGGTATGCATGCGATCATGTGTTCAGATCTTGATGTCGAAAAGCTTCCAAAACCTTTCAAATTTACTTTGATTGAAAACTTTTCTTTGTGCCAACAAAATTTGGATAATTTTTGATCATTTTTCATAACCTTAAACTTTCAGGTGCTTTCTCTATTGGCTTGATCGATCCAAGACATATTCTGATTCAACTTATGAAGGATTTGGATTATTTAAGGGTTTTCTCATGTCGATCTTATTTTGTCTTTAATTATCAAATGTGTTTGTTGAAGTGGTCTCCCCTTCATGATATAAAGGATGAATCACCTATTATTCTTTTGTGGTTAGTTCTTCCAAATATGAGAATCCATTAAGTTACCCAGTAGATTTTATTTACTATCGGGGCTCTTTTCAGTCGGTCACTCCAACTTGATCAGGCGACCACTGTGAGATCCTATCCCTCTGTTGATTGTATGTTGATTTAACTTGACATATCTAAAAAACATCCTAAGGATTTTTGGATTATATTTGAAAAGTTTAATTATTTATAAACGCTCGAATTTAATTTTCCAATTTTTTGTTCCCAATGCAAGATATATGGTCATGATAATTTGAAGTGTTTTATTCTTCACCTGCTTCTTAAAAAGAAAATTTTGAATGATCCAAACTCTAAATTAGCTTCTGATAAAGTTAATAAAGCTACTTTTGTGCCTAAAAATAACTTAAATGTTGATATTATGTTAGATTCTTTCAAATATTCTAATGTTTCTAAAATTGTTGATTCTACTTATGATTCTGACCATGACAAAGGTGCTAATAATTTTTAAAAAGATGATTTGTCTAACAACCTTTCTTTACATGAGAATGTGCCTATTATGGCTTATTCCAAATTCAAAGAGGCTGAAAAAAATGATGATTATTCTCTAATGAGTATATTCCTACTTCTTTGGTGGCATTAATTGATGAGAATGAAGTTTTAAGTGATAACTTGAAAGATAACTTGAATGTGGCTAAAATTCTTGTGCAAAACATTGATTCTGACATTGGAAATTGTGCTTTGAATGGTATAATTTCTTCTCCTTCCACTAATTCCAAGATTGATCTTCATTCTAATCCCACTTTTCAATAAAATGCTGATTTGGAAGAGGGGGAAGTTGTGATTAGAGATGTTCTTGTTGATCCTTATCCTATTATTAATATTCCTAATCAATCTCTTTTTGATGGTGACACTTTGGATTAAAATAAAAAATTCCAAACTATCTTTAAAAAGAAAACTAAGAACTCTAAGATGCAACCTACAAATTTTGCCAGATCTACTAGATTTGGATCCTCTTCACATAAATAATGTGTTGTTTTAATTTTTAGCTTAGGAGAGGATTTATTATTCTGTCTCTCCCTCTTTATTATTATCATTTAATTCCCTTTTAAAAATTTTTATGTTTAATTCTTTTATTTGGAATGTTAGAGTGAATGGTAACCTCACTATTCATAATCATATTAGAAATCTCTATAGAATTAACAATATCTCTTTACTTATTATTATTGAACCACTTATACATGCTGATAAAATTAATCATGTTGCTAGAATGGTTGGTTTCAGTATTTTTATCTCTAACATCAGTAATAAAACTTGGTTCTTTTGGAATATCTTCTTAAATGTTTTAATTTTTGATGATCTTCAAATTTCTTTTGGTGATTCTAGTGTGTTGGGCTCTTTTGTTTATACTTCTTGTAATAGAGCTGGTCGAATGTTCTTTGGAAGAATTTGAGAAGTTTTGCTCTTTTTGGTAACAAACCTTGGTTGGTGGGGGTGATTTCAACTCCTTTTTGTATTCATATGAAAGAAGGGGTGGTTGCTCTCTTAATATTCATTATATGGAAGAATTTTTAAATATGATTCTTGTTTGCATTCTTATTGACATTTAAAGGCTCTAATTATACTTGGAAAAACTCTAATCTCTAGCAACATCTTGAAAAAATTCTTTTCAACTCTCATTGGATTAATCAATGGCCTCATACCTTTGTTGACCATTTGAGTAGAACTTTATCTGATCATGCCCCTCTTTTGGTTTCTATTAAATGTAACTCTAAAAGAATAAACACCTCACCCTCTTTTAGATTTCAAAATATGTGGATTTAGCATCTAGATTTTCTTAAAGTTGTGGCCATTAATTGGATTGCCCCTTTACACCCTGATAATTTGATTAGGGGTATGCATAGATTATGTTTTAAGCTTAATAAGCTCAAATAAAGTTTGGTTTGGTGGAACAAACATTATTTTAAAAATCTTTATGCTAATATAAAAAACATTGAACTTTTGGTTTGTGATCTTGAAAATTCTATTTTGATTGATTCTTCTAAGCTGAAGGATTTGAATGAAGCAAAAGATAATCTTGTTAATTATCAGAATATGGAAGAGACCTATTGGTGGTAAAAAGCTGCTAGTAAACATATTGGTGATGGGGACAAGAATACCAGGTATTTTCATGCTTTATTTAATAAAAAGAGTGCTTTAAATTCTATCCAAAAAATTAAAAGTGATAATGGAGATTGGATCACTGATATTATTATTATTAAATATTCTGTTATTAACCACTTTAGAAATATGCTTAATAAAATCCACTCTTATGAAGCTATTTATAATTTTCATTTGATCCCCTCTATTATAACCAATGATGACAATCATTGGCTTACTAGGTTTCCTACTAAAGATGAGATTGATAAAGTTCTCAATAGCATGTTCATTGATTCCATTTCTAGTCCGGAGGGTTATACAACTCAATTTTTCAAAATTTTTGTCTACTATTAAGCATGACTTAGTTGATGCTATTGTTGATTTCTTTGTAGGTAATCCTCTCCCTAAATATTTTTCAAGCACTTCCATTATTCTCATACCTAAAAAAGATAATTCGGATTCTTGGAGTGATTTCAGACTTATTAGTCTTTTCACTTTATTTAATAAATTGATTTCTAATTCATGCTAATAGGCTAAGTCCTTTGCTTCAAAAAATTATCTCTCTGAACTAAACTAGTTTTGTTAGAGGGAGATCTATAATTGATAGCATTCTTTTTGCTCAAGTGCTTAATCATGATTTGGATGTTCCACTAGAGGTGGTAACATCCTTTTTAAATTTGATATTTCTATAGCTTTTGATAATATCTCTTGGGATTTCCTTTTAAATATCCTGCATTTATTTGGTTTCTCTGATAATTTCATTAACCTTATTAAAAACTTTATTAATAATGCCTTGTTTCCTAACTTTTTAAAGGTGAAGCTTTAGGCTTTTTTCCTTCTTCTTATGGTTTGAACAAGGAGATCCTTTTCCCCTTCTTTATTTATTATTGTTGTGGAAAACCTTTCTAGGACTTTAAATGATTTATTCAATAATAATCCTAGCATGTACTTTAAAACTCTTGGTGGTATCCCTATTTCTCATCTTAGCTTCACTGATGATTTCATTATCTTTTCTAATGCTTCCTTTCATCATATCAAAAGACTTAAGAAATTTTTAAATAATTTTGGTAGAGAAAGTGGTCTTTCTATTAATGAAAGCAATAGCTGCTTTATTACCTCCTCTAAAATTTCTAATAACAAAATCAATCATATCTTAAGAATCACTAACTTTAAATACCAACAACTCCCTATTACATATACCGGTGCTCCTCTTTTAAAGGTAAAAAAAGATCCTATCTTTTTGATGAGCTTATCCAAAAAAATTTCTAATAAAATTTTAGTGTGGAATTTCACTTACTTTCCTACGGTGGTAGGCTTACTTTGCTTAAGAGTACTCTTAATTTGATGCCTTCATATTATATTCAAACCATTATCCCTACTAATTCTATCTTAAATTAGAATTGATCGTCTCCTTAATAAATTTTTCTAGGTCTCTAATAATTTGGTTAAAAGGATGCATTGGACCTCTTGGCATAAATGTTGTGGTCCTCTGGGTGAAGGTGGGCTTGGCTACAAACCTATTCGTGACACTATTACTGCCTTCTCACATAAACTTTGGTGGAATTTTAGAAAAAAAGATAGCCTCTAGGCTAATTTTATGATAGCTAAATATTGCCAGGGTAATCTCTACTTATAAAGTGGGTGACTCCCCAGTTTGGAAAAGGCTTTGCTCCATTAAATGGGAGGCTGAATCGTTGATATCTTGGGGTATAAATTCAAGATCTTCTTTCTTTTGGCAAGACAACTGGATTGGTGGTGGTTCTATTAATTCTTTTTTTTTATCTACCTTCTTACTCGCTACTAAAGTTAACTCCTTTTGGCTTAAGAACAGGTGGAATGATACTAAACTTAGTGAATTTATTCCTATCTCTCTTTTGGATATATTTACTAATATTCTTATCCTTTCCAACATGCCTGATCAAATTATTTTTAAGCTATCTTATAATGGTGATTTTATTCTTAAAGAGGCTTGGAATTATATTAGAGATGCTCATATTTCTGCTAATGTATTTATTAAACTTTGGAATAATATCATCCTTATCTCTTATTCTATCCTTACTTGGAGAATTATGAAAAACTTTATTCCTGTTGATTTCTTGCTTTGGCATAAAGGTTTTCTTTTACCTTCCAAATATTATTGTTGCTTTCATATTGAAAATGTTAATCATGTTTTTTTGGTGCTATTGCCTCCAAATTATAGTTTATGATGATCTTTTAATGCTAACCATCTCCATGGTTTTCTTTCTTTATAGCAACTTCTTGAAGCTTATTTCCAAAAAATTATGAAAGGTTATATCAATGTTTTAATTGCCATTACCCTTATTTGGTTCATATGGATGGATATAAATGATGCTAAATATCATGGTATTCCTATGAATAATAAAAGGATTATTGCTAGAACCAAAGAAAAAATTCATGCTTTATTTTATGTTAATTTAATTAGTAACACTCATTTTAGAGGTTGCAAATTTGTGGCCAAAACATTGGGTCTTTTCTTGCCTGAGATCACCTTCTGTAAAGAAGATAGGATTATATATTGGATAAAATCTCATAATAATATTATTAAAGTTAATATAGATGGATTTGTCTCTCAGAATACATTTGTGCTTTTGCTTATCCTCTTAAAGCTTATTCTTTTATCTATGTTGAATTAATGGCTGCAAACAAAGCTATTGACATTTGTTTGCAAAAAGGTTTCTTCAATATTTGGATTGAAGTTGATGCTTTATTACTCATTTACATACTAACTTCCACTAAGATGGGGAATGCAGATTTATTCTACCTTCTTAATCAAACTAGAACACTACTCTCTCAAGTATGCTTTAAAATTTCTCATATTTGGAATGAAGGAAATGCACTGTAGATTATCTAATCTAGTTGCTAAATTAAATGATCTCACCCTTTATGATCATCTTAATTTACCTAGACAATTGAGAGGCTTGGTTAATCTGGAGAACACTGGGTTACCCTATCTCAGAAATTAATTTTACTTTATGTTTTTAGGTTCTCTATGATTTTCTCTATGTGCATTTTCAATTTGTCACATTTTTCTAGCTAATTCACCCTCTTGTCTAGTTTTTGCTGTAATACTTGGGAGATCTCCTTGAGGTGGTGGATGGCTGTTCATCCTTTTTTTGTTGTAGAGGTGTTCTCTTTGGCTCACTATTTTATTTAGGGATCTAAATGTCAACAGTTTCTTCATGTGCTGCCTTGATCTTGTGGTGCCCTCCTTTTGGGTTATGCCTAAACTTGCTTTTGGATTTTCCCCTTTCTTAATTGGCCCTAGTTTTTCCTCTAGTTTTGGTTGGCTATTTTCTTATATTGGGATGTTTTTTTTGCTACTATTTTTGTGCCTGGTGGGTTTTGTTGTTTGCTACTACACTCTACATGAATGTCTTCGGTGGCTATTATTTGATGGATGCTATTGATCTTTTCACTCTTGAGTTTTTGCTAGGCCTTTTAGTGGTTTTAGTGTCTCGATGGCACCTTGGTCCATTTTCCTTGCCACTCTTGTTGGTTGTTGGTGGTTGGGTGGTCCTCCCAGGCTAAGGCTTTTTGTCTGATTGGGTGATTATCATTTATTTCTTAATTTTTTTGGGTGGCTTCCTATTGGTTGTCACAATGCATATCTTTCTTTATTTTGGGATTGCCTCCCTTTTGGACTGGCTGATCTCCTTATCGGAGTTGGCTCATCTGCTGGTTTGTTAATTGGATGAATGGTCTTGTGGGATGGCTAGTTTGGTTGGTTGTTCTGGCTAGTTTGGTTGGCTTTTCTTTTGGTTTTCTTACTGATATATTGTTAGCTGGTAGGGTTGACCTTTCGATGGCTTTTCTTTATTATGGTTTTGGCTTTATGGTGGCTGGGTGATGCTATTTTCTTGTGGTTGTCTTTCTAATTTTGATGGAGGTATTGCGACTGCCTTTTTATTTCTTGCCTCTACTATCTGGGTTAGACTAATGGCTACTGTTAGTGTTGGTCTGATTTGGTTTGGAATTGCTTGTTTCTTAGTGCTATTTGTAGGTTATTATTTTGGTTTTGGGCTGTTGCTTATGGTTATCTGGTGACTCTAGTGGGTTTGGTTCCTATCCATGCTGGCTTTGTTTCTTGGGTGATATCTTGACTGCTGCTCTTTCATTTCTGCTCTGGCAGTTTTGTTGATGCTACTTCCTTTCGGGCTTGCTGGCCTTTAGTCAGTTAGGTGTTTGTGGGCTGCCTTTTGTTGCTTGTTTACAGATACTAGAGAATTGTTGACTTTCACTCTTTGGTGGATTGCCTTCATCAAGGTAAGTGGGCTATGATGGCTGGGATGATTTCCCTACTATCGTTTGGCTGGTAGTAGCATATGTGATTGTAACCCTTCTTTTGAAGTTTGGATGCTCACATTTGTGGTTGCCCCTAAATATGCAGGTGACTGAGCCTGAGCCTTTTTAGAAATTTTCTCTTATATTTCTCTTTATTATGTGCTAAAGCTTGATTTTCTCTAGTTATGCTAATTATAATTTCTAGTTGCTTGCATGATACTTTTATAGGTTCTCTGTAGGTTTCAGATCCTAGATGTGGATTGTGCAACTCTCTAAAGACTTCTAATTCTAGGTGGGCTTTGGCTAATCTTCTTGTTTCCTGTGTTATTTCTTATTTTTTTTTTGATCTTTTATTGCTTTTGTTTAGTTTCCTTGCTTTTGTTGTATTAGATAGGGGATTTTTCTCTCTAGGCTAAATGTAGCTCTTTGAGCGGTAGTTAAGAGAATATCCCTTCTTAAGGACCAACTCCTTTCTTTGTGGCAATAAAATTCTCCCCTATGGGTTTCCTTAAAACCCTTTAACCCTAAACCTAAACCCCAAATCCTAAACTCTAAACCCTAAACCCTAAACTAACCCTAAACCCTAAAAAGCTAAGACCTAAATGTAACCTAAATAAAACCTAAAAATAAAATAAATAAAAAAACTTAAACCAAAATAAAATAAAATAAAAACCTAAACTAAAACCTAAACCTAAACCTAAAAAGAAAATAAAATAAAAATAAAAACTAAACTAAAATAAAATAAATAAAAACCTAAACAAAACTAAAAAATAAAAAACCTAAATAAAATAAAAATTAATCTTAAAATAAAAATAAAATAAACCTAAAATAAAAACTAAATAAAAACCTAAACCTAAAAATAAACCTAAAAAATACAAATTAAAACTTGAACCCTAAACTTAAAAAAAACCTTAACCTAAATTAAAATAAACTAAACTAAAATAAATAAAACCTAAAATAAACTAAACTTAAACCTAAACCTAAACTAAATAAAATAAAATAAACTAAAAATTTACCTAAACCTAAACTAAAAAATAAAACTTAAACATAAACCTAAAATAAAACCTAAAACCTAAATCTAAAATGATAAAATAAAATAAAATCTAAAACCTAAAATAAAAAATAAAATAAAAATAAAACTAATCTAAAAAAATAAACCTAAACTTAAACCTAAAAAAAAATAAAATAAAATAAACTAAACTAAATAAAATAAAAATAAAATAAACTAAAATAAATAAATTAATATAAATAAAAAATAAATTAAATAAACTAAATAAACCTAAACCTACTAGTTTACTTAATTTAAAAAAAATAAAATAAATAAAAATTTAAAAAAAATCCTAAACCCTAAACTTCAAAACTTATAAACCCATAAACCTAAACCCAAACCATACCCAACCCCAAACTCTACAAAACTAAACCTAAAACCTAAACCTAAACTAAATAAAACCTAAAAATAAAATAAATAAAAAAACCTAAACCTAAATAAAATAAAAAATAAAACAAAATAAAAACTTGAGCTATAACCTAAACATAAACCTAGACCTTAAAATAAAATAAAACAAAATAAAAACTAAACTAATATAAAGAAAATAAAAACTAAACTAAACTAAAAATAAAAATCCTAAATAAAATACAAAGAAAACCTAAAATATAATTAAAATAAAATAAAATAAAAACTAATAAAAACCAAACCTAAACAATAAACCTAAAAATAAAACTAGAAAACAAATAAAAATAAAACCTAAACCCTAAACTAAACAAAGAAACCTAAACCTAAAATAAAAATAGAATAAACCTAAACCTAAACTAAAATAAACTAAACTAAAATAAATAAAACATAAACCTTAACCAAAATAAACTAAACATAAAAGCTATAAATAAAAAATAAAATAAATAAAATAAACCTAAACCTAAACTAAAAAATAAAACCTAAAAATAAACCTAAAATAAAAAACTAAAACCTAAAAGTAAAAAATATAATAAAAACCTAAACCTAAACCTAAAAAAAAGGTTTAAACCTAAACCAAAAAATATAATAAAAATAAAACTAAGTTAACATTTTAACATAAACCTAACCTAAACCTAAAAAATAAACTAAAATAAAAAACCTAAACTAATATAAAAAACCTGAAATAAACTAAATTAAAATAAAAGGTAAACCAAAATAAAAATAATAAAAAATAAACTAAAAAAGATAAAAAATTAACTAAATAAACTAACTCTAACCCTTAACCCTAAACCCTAAACCGTAAACACTAAATCCTAAACCATAAAAAACCATAAACCCTAAACCCCAAACTAACCTAAACCATAAATCCTAAACCCTAAACTGTAAACCTTAAACCATCAAAGCTATAAACCCTAAAGCCTAAACGCTAAACCCTAAACCTTAACCCTAAACCCTAAATGCAAAACCTACTAGTTTATTTAATATAAAAATAAAAAATTAAATAACCCTAGAGCTTAAAACTAACCTTAAACCCTAACCCTAAACCTAAAACCCCACCCTAAACCCTAAGCCCACGAATCCACAAACCCTCCTCAAACCTAAATCTAAACCTAGACCTTAAATAATAAAAACTTAAAAACTTGAACCTAAACTAAATAAAACCTAAAATTAAAATAAATAAATAAAACCTAAACATAAATAAATAAAATACAATAAAATAAAAAAATAAACTAAAACCTAAACTTAAACATAAAAATAAAATAAAATAAAATAAATAAAAACCTAAACTAAATTAAATAAATTAAATTAAATTAAAAATAAAAAACCTAAATAAAATAAAAACTAAATGTAAAATGAAAATAAAATAAACCTCAAATAAAATAAAATAAAAATAAACTAAAAACCTAAACCTTAAAAATAAACCTTGAAAAAAAATAAAACCTAAACTCTAAACCAAAAAAAAATCTAAACCTCAAATAAACAAAATAATATAAACCTAAACCTAAACTAAAATAGACTAAACTTAAATAAATAAAACCTACCCTAAACTTTAAAAAAAATAAACCTAAATTAAAAAACAAAACCTAAAAATAAACTTAAAATAAAAACCTAAAACCTAAACCTAAAAAAAAATAAAAACCTAAACCTAAACTTAAAAAATAAAATAAAACCTAAACTTAAAATAAAATAAAAAAAAAGTAAGCTAAAAAAACATAAACTTAAACTAAAATAAACTAAAATAAACAAACCAAAAATAAATAAACTAAATTAAATAAAAATAAAAAATAAACTAAAATAAATAAAATAAACTAAATTAAATAAAAAATCAACTAAATAAGCATAAACCTATAAGTTTACTTAATTTAAAATAAATAAAAAATAAAAAAATCCTAACCCTAAACCCTAAACCCTAAAACCACAAACCCTAAACCCTAAACCCTACAACTTTAAACAACAAACCATAAACCCCAAACCCTAAACCCTAAACCACAAACCCTAAACCCTAAAAACTTGAAAACCTAAACCTAAACTAAATAAATCTGAAAAATAAAATAAATTAAAAACCTAAACCTAAATAAAAAAAATAAAATAATAAAACTATAACTAAAACCTAAAGCTAAACCTAAACCTAAAAATAAAATAAATAAAAAACAAAAACTAAATTAAAATAGAATAAACTAAAATAAAAATCTTAAACTAAAATAAATAAACCTGAAATAAATAAACTAAACTAAATATAAATAAAAAATAAACATAAATAAAAATAAAATAAATAAAATAAACTTAAATAAATTTAAAATAAACTAAATAAACTTATACCCAAAACCCTAAATTTAAAACCCTAACCCTAAACCCTAAACCCTAAAACCTAATACTAACCCTAAACCATACCACCCTAAACCTATACCCTAAACCCCTAAACCCTAAACCACCCTAAACCATAAACCTAAACCCTAAAACCTCCCTAAACCCTAAAACCCTAAACCTAAACTAAACCTAACTCTTAACTAAATGATATAAAGCTAAAAACCTAAACCTAAAATAAATAAAACCTCAAAAAATAAATAAATAAGTTAAATTGAAATCAAATAAAAAATAAAGTAAAATAAAACATAAACTAAAAGCTAAACTTAAACCAAATCCCAAACCTCAAATTGAACCAAAAAAAAAAATAAAATAAAAAAGAAAAACTAAACTAAAATAAATAAATAAATAAAAACCTAATCTAAACTAAAAAAATAAAATACCTAAATAAAATATAACTAAACCTAAAATAAAAATAAAATAAACCTAAAATAAAATAAAATAAAAAATAAAGATAAACTTAAATAATAAAAAATTAAACCTAGCTAAAATAAAAAAATAAAAAAACTAAAATAAACTAAAAATAAACTAAATAAATAATCTAGTGGTTTTAATTTAAAAAAATTAAAAATTAAAACCCTGTCTAAACACTAAACCCTAAACTAACCCTAAAAAAAAGACCACCCTCCTAAACTTAACCATAAACTACCACTCTAAATTAAAACTAAAACTTTTAAACTAAACCTTACTGACTAAACCTTCACTAACCTAACTATACCCACCTACCCAAACCTATCACCCTAACCTTCATCCACTAATACTTTATGACCAAACTGAAATCCTAATCCTACCTTTTCCTGACCTAACCTCTAACTTAACTAAATCCTAAACCTGAGCTGACCCTGATCTCCTGACCCTTACCTAATCTAATCCTCTACTATCTAAACTCCATCTTTACCATCCACCATAATATCTTAACCTGACCTTTGAAATCTCTGACTGACCTGACCTATCTCTAAAAATTAATCATTTTGATCGAATCTACCTGAATAAAACTGACCACCTTGAATTACTGACCGTTCCTCTAATCTTTGACCTAACTGAAACTGACCATCCCCAACTGAACTGACCTTAAATAATCTCTGACTATACCTGAAACAATCTTTATGACCCCTGACTTTCTGACCAAATCTGACTAACCTACTCACCTGACTTTTACTCATTCTGACTAATCTGACCCACCTAAATCTCTAAGAATACTTAACCACTGAATCTCTAACCATAACTGACCTACATTTAACTTCTACCTGACCTTACCATAACTCTCTGACTGATCAGATCTCTCTAAGACCTGACCCTAATCTGAATCTTTTAACTCTCTAAATCCTGGGCTCTCCATGACCTGATCTACTCCTTAAAAAACTGACCATAACTGAATCTTAGACCCTGACCTAACTATCTATGACTACTGACTAATCTGACCTGAACTAAGCCCAATCCCAAAATGACCTGACCCTACCATGACTGACCTGAACTGACCTGACCTGACCTGAATTCTAACTTCCACCTCTGAGCTTATCACCTGATTAATCTTAACCATAAACCTAACCTCTGACTTCCTATCACTCCTGAAACCTATGACCCTAAGCCATAACCTAATCTAACTCTCTAACCTATCCCACCCAACCCTAACCTATCCTAACCCTGCCTTTCTTAGATATGTTTTTTACATTATTCTCATAGAAGATAATCCTATTAGAGTGATTTTAGACCTATTAGTCTTTACACCTTCTTCAATAAGCTGATTTCTAAAATTTCTTACCAACACACTTACTCCTTTACTTAATAGAATTATCTCTCTCAACCAAATTAGTTTTGTTAGAGGTAGATCCATTTCTGATAATATTTTACTTTCCCAAGAATTAATTCATGATCTTAATGCCAAGAATAAAGGTGGCAACATTCTTTTCAAATTAGATATTACCAAAGCCTTTGATAACATCTCTTGGGATTTCCTTTTCCATATTCTGAATTTATTTGGGTTTTCTAATAAATTTATTTTTCTTATTATAAATTTTATTAATAATGCCTAGTTTTTGATTTTGCTTAATGGTGAAGCCTTGGGTTTCTTTCCCTCTTCCCATGGCTTATATCAAGGGGATCCTTTATCTCCTGCTTTATTTATTATTAATGTTGAGTACTTATCTAGGAGCATGAATGATTTATTCTTAAATAATCCTAGTATGTACTTTTGGTGTTTAATAACCTAAAGGAGTTTAATGAAATTATTGTTAGTCCACATGTGTGGGAAAACCATAATAATAATAAATTAATTCCCTTAATCTAATTAAATATTAATCATGAGCCAATTGCATTAGGCCCCTTTTATTTCTTAGGATCATTGCAAGTTTATTTTCCATGCATATCATATTGGCTCATAATTATTTAGTTAATTACTTTAAGGTGACATAGGTAAGGGTAATTAACTCATCTAATTAAGGTTTCAACTTAATTAACCCATAAAATCAACTTAATTTTATTTCCTTAAATTAAATCAAATCACTAATGTGGGAATGGATTTAAAACAACAAGTGATGATTTATCTTCTCCCCTTTAATTTAAATCAAATCCAAAACTTAATTAATAAAGAAGCTTTGGTTTGCTTTAAATAATCTTATTTAATTTGATTGTTCTTAAGAACTAGTTTGGTTGAATGAATCATATGCTTATATTTGATTATCCTCTTTCCAATCATGTTAAATTTGGTATGTAATTTGAATTCATACATCCATCTTTTCAAAATCAAGTAAAATAAAATGGATTTTCTCCATGTAAGCTTGCATGTGTTGATTTACATTAATATATGCGTGGCTATTATCACTATTAAATCCAAATGTATTTTTCAAAAGCTTATAAATGAATAATAATAGGTGTTATGATGCTAGTTATAAATACATAAGAAATGCAAGTGCTTATAGCTTAAGTGTATGAATGTTGAGTTCTCTTTCCTCTATTCATGTATTGAGTTATATAAGATTGGATGGCAATGGGTATATAGTCTAGACATCCAGGAACTTGAGGCTTTAGCTAGTCCCAATGAGGTCATTTGATTACCTCACTTCCCTGGTTTAACAATGGCATGTACCCATTTGATTTCATTCTTATGTATTTCAGAATTATAATTTGGATTGAGCTTTAATTCATATATATATAAATAATTCAAACAAACAAAATATACAATCTTTGCATGATTTTATTTCTCTCATTTATGTATACATCCATGTGTGTCCAAAAAAAGCAAGTATATAGTATGGACATCTTGAGAATACAAGGCTTTAGTTAGCCACAAGGAGGTCATTTGATTACGTCACTTTCCTAGTTTAACAATGACACATACTTGCCTATATCTTTGTACATGTATACGTGTATGTGATTAGTGAATGAAAATCACATTTTACCTTAAAATTGCATGCATTAAAAATTGACTAAGTGGTTGAATTAATTAGCCATATGATTTGGAGCTTACTTCTTATGTTCATGTAAACGAACTTACATATGTTTGAATGCAAATGGGTATATAGTATGGACATCTTGAGAATACGAGGCTTTAAGTAGCTCTAAGGAGGTCATTTGATTTCCTCACATCCCTGGTTTAACAATGACACATGCCTATTTAATTTCATTTTATGCCCTTTTTGTATAAGAATTTGGATAAAGTTTTAAATTAATATGTTTAAATAATTCAATCAAATAAAATATAAATTCTAAATCTACACATACATTCATCATTTAATTGTGCTAAAATATGTGGCATGTATAGATACACTTAGGATTAAATCATATGCATGTTAGATGTGATGGAAAGGAATGATTTAATATATGTCATGTAGTAGTAATTAAATTAAATTAATCTTAAATGCCTTTCATTTTGAATAGGATTATTTAAAGTCAACCTAAACATATGATTAATTAAATCATTTAATAAGCCATTCATTAAAGAGAACTAAATCAAATTAATATACTTTAGAAAGTGACTTAAGGTAGGGATGAAAGATGGCAGACCTTTTTTCCTCTCTTTATAACACTTAGTTGCTAAGTGTAATCAAATGAAACAAAAGATAAAAACAAATTAAAATTCTCAAATATTTTAAACTACTTCAAGTAAAATCAACCTTTCAGGTTAAATTGAATCCTTTTATACTTAGAAAATATAACACTAATGCCTAACAAGACTTACCACCCAAGCCTTAATACACACTAAAATTAAGTCACCACTTCTAGCTCTAAGTTAGGATAATGTATGATGTGATGTATGTTTTGTTTTCAAATGTATTATTTTAGATTGGATATTAGGGTGTATGCTTCATAGATTAGATGATAGGCCAATGGTAGCCTAATCATGTTTTTGTAGGGGATTATGCATAAGAGATGCTTAAAAATAAATGTGGATGCTCTCTTTATAGTTTGCTTAAATCATTAAGCATAATCCAAGTTTGGATAGGTGGGACTTAGTTAACCATGTGTAGGGTGCTAAGTCAAAATTATACAGACAATTTCTTGGGATTATATGTATATTTAGCTATCCCCTATTTTGTAGGTGTAGTTGAATTTACTTTTCCAACCTAAATGTAATTTTTGTAATAGGAATTAGGATTAGTGCTATGGGGGATTAGGATGAGCAGTGGCCAGAAGGCATTGTCTTAGGGTACCCTGTGATGTCTTTGAAGCAAGCACCATCCAAATCAAAGAAGGAACCAAATTAGAAATGGAGATACAAAGAAAGAAGACACCCATAACATTTAATACAATTATAATTATTCTTTCATATTCAAGGTTGTATAAGGGTAGAGCTTCCATATTTTCTCACTGGGTTCGGTACTTTCATTCACCACGACCTTCTAATCTTTTATGATAGTTTATAGAATTATTTGATGTTATGTTATCATTGTGCATTAGTATGGCATGCTTTTCATTGTTTCTTAAATGATTGATGCTTTAATGTGTGGGTTGGATACGATTAGGCCCTTAGGGTAAAACTAATGTTTCTACTCAACTAATCAGTCATAACTAAATTTTAAACAACTCATAACCTCATCATAAAGCCTAAGACATAATTAAGATAATTAAAAGATTTAGCAACCCATTAGATGTGTGGTTGTATGTTTCACATCATGTAAGCATATTCTTTCTCTCTTGAACATGAAGGATCTCCATCCTTGCATGATAATGGAATGCTTGACCTGTGAGGGCATCCCTTGTGGTGGAGAACACCTTATTCTAGCTGATTTGATTCATAACCTATTTCATCATGCATTTAGGCTTAAGAAATCCTAAAGCCTCTCAAAATGATGTGTCTAAAATGAAATAAAATTTGATAAGATTTTGCATCTATAGATTAAGTCAAATGCTCATACCACTCATGCTCTAGTCTCTTAGGAAGTGTGTTTAGGACTTTAGTCTCTTTCTAATTAAATAACGACCCTAGCTATCTTGAAATTCATAAGATCAAACTACATGGTTTTAAAATCATAGGATGAGTTAGCTGGCGGTCACTCTAGGCATTATAAGTCTAGAAATTGGATATTTTATTCTCACTTATGGAGGTAAACCTTTATACCTGATGCAGAGATTTAGATCATGCTTTAGCTCATTCTAAAGCTCTCTAGATTTAGGATCCAAGGTAGCTATTTCCTTTGGGCTACGAGCATAAATCCACACCTCTTAGGATTTCCCACAACCTTGTGTTGGTGGATTATAAGTCCTAGTAATCTAATTAAATTTCAACTCAAAACATATAAATCTGCTCAACTTCAAAATTATAAAGTCTAGCCATAGGATAGATTGGAATGCTCACTAGGCTTCCAAGTATCAAGAGCATTTTCTACTTATTTCATTTGGATTCCAAACCTAAGTCTTCTCCTTGAACTTTCCCAATTGATTTTCCAAATACAACCAATATTTTGATAGTGTAACCTAGAAATCTTTAGAGATGATAATTGTCTACTTTAATCAAGAGTATTCTTAGGAAATTTCATTTCCTAAGATGTAATTAACTATGGAGGCTTGCCTCCATAGGGAACTTAAGAACCTAGTTTAATATAGACCCTGCTTTATTCATCCATGTAAGGTAGGGGAAAAATCTCTGGTACATTCGAAGACCCATCATGCCTTAGGAGTCCTTATTTTGTGATTAGGTCCATTATAGGGTGATCCTCTATCTTTCAACATAGTTCATCATACCTCAATGTTGTATTTGATCACCTCAAAAAGTACCCCCCCCCTTATGATCTGCATGGTGTCCCCCCCCCCCATACATCCAAAAATAAACACCACAAGGCCCTCTCGCCTTGTTCATTGAATTCTCTCAACATCATCTTTTCACTTTTGAGTTTGGAGATGTTAATCCTCAAGTAGGCAAAGGTTCTTAGGCTCATAATGTTGACTAATACACCTAGGTCAACTAGAACTCTAGATAGCCTGTATCTACCAACATCTACTGTAATGTAAAGAGGCAGTTGTGCTCGGTCATACTTGGGAGTAAGTCTACATCAATGAATGTAACTCCTAAGATGTCCTTCAAGAGGCATGCCTCCACTTTAATAGCAATCAGCTGAGCTAAGCATATCACTAGATAAAGTAAGGCCTTGATTAGAGATTCCCTCATCTCTTTAGATAAGATAAGGGCATCATATATGCTTAACTTAACAAGAAAAAGGGTGTAATCAACTCAGCTTGGTCCTCCATAAGCATATTCATGGGTGGAGCATCCTATGGAGGGGCTATCTGCTCACTGGAATCAATGACTAGCATACCCTTATCTTAAGGTAGAACTTTGCCACTACATAGGTTGACTTCAGTGACTTCTTTGAATGATGAGCTTGTGGAAAGTTCTTCCTTCTCATCAGGCATACCACAGCTTCTCCTATGGGATCCTCAGAGTCAGTTGACTCTAAGTCAATCTCAAGAGGTGAAACTGATTGATTTAGAGAAGGATTGTCCAACTTGAATCAAAAAGGAAAGGATCGAAACTACTAGAGCTATTATTCTTTTAGACTCAGAGAGGTTTCAATAAGGATAAAATCAAGAGCATCAAAAGTAGGCAATATATAAGTAGAATCAGCTTTCTTCATTAATTTCTTTTTAGGTGGAGCTACATAATAGAAATCAAGTAAAGTAAGCCGAGTAAGGGATTTAGTGCCCTTATCCGCAAGTACAACACTCCTACCAGTAGAAGAGGAGCTAGTAGAAGAGGTGGTAGCTGCAACGATTGAGGTAGTACTGGACTCGAATGATGGCTATGCTACTTGACTATCTCGGGCAAGTATGGGGACCTGCTGCTACTGCTGGGCTGTCACCCTCCCAGAGTTGTCCTTTGCAATTAGAAAACCTTCCTTGGTGTTGGAGATTTGAGCTACTTTAAGCACCTATAAGGAAAGCTTCTTGATCTTAGAAATGATCTTCTCAGAGGTTCAGGATAGGGAGATATCTTAACCTTCTTTGGTTTTAAGAGGATCACAAGTATCCCTAATGATTACTCTAATAGAACTGGATGGTCATTCTAATAGAAACTCCTTAGGGATAACTATGGCTCTCAACTTATAGCAATGCTGCTAGTCCATAAAAGTGATACAATCGTCTAAGACATGGCTTATCATGCGGTGGTAGGGGCAATAGCTAAGATCATCATTCTTGCCCACTTCCTCCGGCCTCTTAGGCTCTAGTAACTGAAAGTTAGGTTTATTTAAAAGATTCTTACATAATTTCCTAACTACCTCCCTCTTGAATGAATATGGCTTATTTAAACTATTGGCAAGGGTAGGTGGAAAGTAGCTACAAGGCGATGGATATGAATACCACTGCTGGGTAGGCTGCTGATGTGGTGAAAATGGTCGTTGTGGTAACTGCCATGACTAGTATGATTGCTAAGCTAGTGGAAGAGGAGGTGGAAAAGGAGTCTACTGAGATCGTAGTCTCTCAAACTGAACTCTGGCTGGCTGCTTCCCTCTATCCACTGACACAACTATCTCTAGGTTCTTCTCAAACACCTTCTGCAGCTTAAGGCTAGATGATTGGTCGAGAAAGTGCAACTGTTGTCTTCCTCTTGTAGGCCAGCCACATTGTTGATTAATTTCTCAAATATTTTGATGGTAAAGCCCTTAAACATGAGGGTGGCCGGGCCATGGATATTCTTGCAAGGAATCTCAATGGCATGTTCGAACAGTTATGTTTCGCATTTCCTGCTCAGGCTACGCCACATGAGAATGTAATCAACAAGGGACTCATTGAGTTTTTTGTTTCTTTACATTGAGGTTGCCTACAATCACACTATGTTGAGCTCCAACAAAGCTCTTAATGAAGAGGTGCTCCAACTCAGCAAAAGTCTTCATCGACTGTTAGGCGGTTCGGAATGAAATCAAATGCCTAACAGATTCTTGAAAGCGAAGAGGAGTGCGTTGCCACCAAGGTGTAACAAATCTAAAGTGTGCAATGTGTTATCATGGGTTCCAACTGCAATCAAAGATCTTGAAGGTTGGTGGCAGAAAACCCTAAATTAAATAAAAGCAAAATAAAAATCTAAACCTAAAAAATAAACCTAAAAAAACATAAAATAAACCTAAACCTAAAATAAATAAAATAAAATAAACATAAACCTAAACTAAATTAAACTAAACTAAAATAAAAAAAACCAAAACCTAAACCCAAAATAAACTAAACCTAAACCCTAAACTAAATAAAATAAAATAAACTAAAAATAAACCTAAACCTAAACTAAAAATAACCTAAAAATAAACCTATAATATAAGCCTAAAACCTAAACTTAAAAAAGTAAAATAAAAACCTAAACATAAACATAAAAATTAAAAAATAAAACCAAAACCTAAAATATAAAGTAAAAATAAAACTAAACTAGAAAATAAACATAAACCTAAACCTAAACCTAAAAAATAAACTAAAATAAAAAACCTAAATAAAATAAATATAATGAAAGTTAATAAACTAAATTAAATAAAAATAAAAATAAAAAATAAACTAAATAAACCTAAACTTGCAGGTTTACTTAATTTTAAAATAAAAACCCTAAACCATAAATCCTAAACCTAAATCCTAAACCCTAAATAATAAAAACTAAACCTAAACCATAAACCTACAAAACAAAACCCTAAAACTTAAAACCTAAAACACACTAAACTATAAACCCTAAACACTAAACCTTATCACTCCCTAAAGAAACCCTAAATCAGCCCTAAACCCTAAGCTAACCCAAAACCTAAAGCTAAACTAAATAAAATAAATTAACTAAAAATAAACCTAAACCTAAATTAAAAAATAAAACTTAAAAATAAACTTAAAATTAAAAACTAAAACATAAACCTAAAAAAACAAAATTAAAACCTAAACCTAAACCTATAAATAAAAATAAAACCTAAACCTAAAAAATAAAATAAAAATAAAACTAAACTAAAAAATAAACCTAAACTTAAACCTAAACTCAAAAAATAAACTAAAATAAAAAAACCTAAACAAAAATATATAAACCTAAAATAAATAAATTAAACTAAATAAATAGTAAAATTAAACCTAGATAAAAAAAAAAATAAACTAAAGTAAAATCAATAAAAAAAACTAAATAAGCCTAAACATGCCAGTTTACTTAATTTTTTAAAAAAAACCCCTAAACCCTAAACCCTAAACCCCATGGTAACCCTAAACCGTAAACCCTAAAAACCCCAAAACCCTAAAGCCTAAATGCTAAACCATAAACCCTAAACCTTAAGCCCTAAACCCTATCCCTAAACCCTAAAGCTTTAAACCCAAAAATGATGTACCCTCAACCTTAAACCCTAAACCCTAAAAACCTTAAAACCTAAATCTAAACAAAATAAAACCTAAAAATAAAATAACTAAAAAAACATAAACCTACATAAAAGAAAAAAATAAAATAAAATAAATACATAAGCTAAAACCTAAACCTAAACCTAAAAATAAAATAAAAATAATCTATAACAAAATAAATAATAACCTAAACTAAACAAAACAAATAAGATAAACCTAAGAGTAAAAAAGCTAAATAAAATTAAAACTAAACGTAAAATAAAAATAAAATAAACCTAAAATAAACCTAAAATAAAATAAAATAAAAACTAAATAAAAACCTGAACCAATAAACAAAAACCTAAAAATAAACAAATAAATAGAATTTAAACACTAAAAAAAAAAAATCTAAACCTAAAATTAAAATAAAATAAACAAAATATAATTTACCTAAATCTAAACTAAAATAAATAAAACCTAAACCTAAACCTAAAATAAACAAAACCTAAACCTAAACTAAATAAAATATAATAAACTAAAAACAAACCTAAACCTAAACAAAAAATAAAACCTAAAAACAAACCTAAAATAAAAACCTAAAACCTAAACCTAAAAAAATAAAATAAAAACCTAAACTTAAATCTAAAAATAAAAAATAAAATGAAAACCTAAAAAATAAAATAAAAATAGAACTAAATTAAAATAAAAAAAACTAAACTAAAATAAATAAACCTAAAATAAGTAAATTAAACTAAATCAAAATAAAATTAAAGCTAAATCAAAAGTAAAAATAAGTTAAACTAAAATAGAAAATAAACTAAATAAACTTGAACCTATGAGTTTACTTAATTTTTAAAAAATAAATAAATAAATAAAACACTAACACTAAACACTAAACCCTAAAACCAATCCTAAAATCTAAACTCTAAAATTAAACCTACAAACTAAAAAAAACCTAAACCAACCTAAACTAAACCCTAAACCATACCCAGGCCACACTAAACCTAAATCCTAAAACTTAAAACCCTAAAACCTAAACCAAACCCCAAAACCACTCCCCACCCTAAACCCAAACCACTAAAGACCCCAAACTCCACACAAAACCTAAAACCTAAAAAACTAAATAAAACCAAAGAAAATAAATAAACAAATTTAAACCTAACTAAAATAAAATAAAAAATAAAAACTAGTACCTAAACCTAAATCTAAACTTAAAAAAAACTAAAACTAAACTAAAATAAAATAAATTAAAACCTAAATTAAACCAAAAATAAAGTAAACCTAAAAAATAAAAAATATAAAATAAAATGTAAAATAAAATAAAATAAACCTAAAATAAAATAAAATAAAAACTAAATAAAAACCTAAACTTAAAAAATAAACCTAAAAATAAATAAATAAAAACCTAAACACTAAACTAAAAAAAAACCTAAACCTAAAATAAACAAAATAAAATAAACCTAAACTTAAACTAAAATAAACTAAACTAAAATAAATAGAACCTAAACCTAAACCTAAACCTAAAATAAACTAAACTTAAACCCTAAACTAAATAAAATCAAATTAATTGAAAATAAACCTAAACAAAAAAATAAAACCTAAAAATAAACCTAAAATAAAAACCTAAAATCGAAACCTAAAAAAATAAAATAAAAACCAAAATCTAAACCTAAAAATAAAAAAAAATAAAACATAAACCTATAAGATAAAATAAAAATAAAACTAAACAAAAAAATAAACATAAACCTAAATCTAAACCTGAACACTAAACTAAAATAAAAATCTTAAACTAAAATAAACAAACATAAAATAAATAAACTAATCCAAAGATAAATAAAAAATAAACCTAAATATAAATAGAAAATAAAATAAACTAAAATTAAGAAAAATAAACTAAATAAAAATAAAAAATGACCCTAAATAAAATGAAAAATAAAATAAACTAAAATAAATAAAAAATATACTAAATAAACCTAAACTTACCAGTTTACTCAATTATTTTTTTTTAAAAACCCCTAAACCTTAAACCCTAAATCCTAAAAACCCTAAACCTTAAAAACTAAATAGTAAACCCAATACCCACAACCCTAAACCCTCTCTGAACCTTAAACCTTAAAACTCTAAAACCTAACCCCTAAACCTTAAACCCTAAAAACCTAAAAACCTACACCTAAATTAAATAAAACATAAAAATAAAATAAATAAATAAACCTAAACCTAAATAAATTTAAAAAATTAAATAAAATAAAAACCTAAAATAAAACATAAAAATAAAATAAAATAAACTAATAAAAATTAACTAAAATAAAATAAAATAACCAAAAGTAAATAATAAAAATAAAAATAAATAAAGAAAACTAAAAAAAAAAAATAAAATAAAATAAAAATAATTAAAAAATAAAACTTAAAAAAACTAAATAAAATAAAAAATAAAATAAATAAAATAAAATAAACCTAAACCTAAACAAAAATAAACTAAACAAAAATAAATAAAATCAAAACCTAAACCTAATATAAGTAAAACCTAACCCTAATCCTAAACTAAATAAAATAATATAAACTCAAAATAAACCTAAACCTAAACTAAAAAATAAAACATAAAAATAAACCTAAAATAAAAACCTAAAACCTAAACCAAATAAAATAAAATAAAACCTAAACCTAAACCTAAAAATAAAAGAAAACTGAAACCTAAAATATAAAATAAAAATAGAAGTAAACTTAAATAAAAACCTAAACTAAAATAAATAATCCTAAAATAAAAAAATTAAACTAAATAAAAATAAAATTAAACCTAAATAAAAATTAAAAATAAAATAAAGCAAAAATAAATTAAATAAATCGAACCTGAGTTTGCTTAATTTAAAATTAAAAAATTAAAAAATGCTAACCCTAAATACTAAACCCTAAAACTAACCCTAAAACCTATACTCTAAACCTTAAACCTATAATTCTAAACCCTAAACCCTAAACCCTAAACCTTAAAACTTACAACCCTAAACCTTATACCCTAAACCACAAGCCCTAAACCCTACAACCTACAACCCTAAACCTTAAACACTAAATCTCAAACCCTAAACCATAAACCCTAAACCCTAAACCCTAAACACTAAACCCCAAACTCACAACCCTAAACCCTAAAAACCTAAAAACCAAAAGCCAAACTAAATAAAACCAAAAAAGAAATTAAATAAAAAACCTAAACCAAAGTAAAATAAGAAAATAAGAAAAATAAAAACTTGAAATAAAACCTAAACCTAAACCTAAACTTGAACCTAAACCTAAAAAAGTACAATAAAAACTAAAAAATAAATAAAAATAAAATAAATAAAAATGTAAATTAAACTAAACAATAAAATAAACATAAAAATAAAAAACCTAATTAACATATAAACTAAATGTAAAATAAAAATTAAATAAAAATCTAAACCTAAAAAAAATTTAAAAATAAATAAAAAATAAAACATAAACACTAAACTAAAAAAAACCCCTAAACTTAAATAAAACAAAATAAAATAAACCTAAACCTAAACTAAAATAAACTAAACTAAACTAAAGTAAATAAAACCTAAATCTAAACCTAAAATAAACTAAACTTGAGCCCTAAACAAAATAAAATAAAATAAATAAAAAATAAACCTAAACAAAAAATAAAAGCTAAAAATAACCCTAAAATAAAAACCTAAAACTGAATCCTAAAAAAATAAAATAAAAACTTAAACCTAAACCTAAGAAAATAAATAGAACTTAAACCTAAAAAATAAAATAAAACTAAAATAAAAAATAAATGTAAACCTAAATCTAAACCTAAAAACTAAACTAAAATAAAAAAACCTAAAATGAAATAAATAAACTAAACTAAATAGAAATAAAAAATAAACCTAAATAAAAATACAAACTAAAATAAACTAAAATAGAGAAAACATAAAATAAATAAATCTGAACCTAAACCCTAAACCCTAAGCTAACACTAAACCCTAAACCGTAAAATGTAAAACCTAAACCCTAAATCCTAAACCTTAAACCCTAAACCCTAAAACCCTAAACCCCAAACCATAAACCTTAAACCCTAAACCCTAAACCATAAAAACCTTAAACCTTAAACCATAAAAAATTAACCCTAAACCTAACCCTGAACCCTAAACCCTAAACCCTAAAAACCTAAAAATCTAAAACATAAATTAAAAATGATACTCAACTAAAAAAAAAAACCTAAACTTAAACCTAAACTTAAAAAATAAACTAAAATAAAAAACCTAAACTAAAATAAATAAACCTAAAATAAATAAACTAAATTGAATAAAATAAAAAATATAAACCTAAAAAATATAAAAAATTAAAAATAAAAAAACTAAATTAAATAAATAATAATCTAAAAAAATATAAACCTATTAGTTTATTTAATTTTAAAAAAATTCTAAACCTTAAACCCAAAACCTACCAGTTTACTTAATTTAATAAAAAAAAATACTAAACCCTAAATCCTAAATCCTAAACCCTCACCGCTAAACACTGTACCCTAAACCTTAAACCCTAAACCCTAAAAACCCTAAACTCGAAAGCCTAAACACTAGACCCTAAACCCTAAACCCTAAACCCTAACGATAAACCATAACCCCTAAAATTTTAAACCCTAAAAATCTAAAAAACTAAACCTAAAAAATAAAATAAAAATAAAACTCAACTAAAAAATAAACTAAAATAAAAGACATGAACTAAAATAAATTAACTAAACTAAATAAAATAAAAAAATAAACCAAAATAAAAATAAAAAATAAAATAAACTTTAATAAATAAAAAATAAACCAAGTAAACTAAATGACCTAAACTTAACGATTTACTTCAATTTTTTTTCAAAAAAGAAACCCTACCCTAAACCCTAAACCCTAAACTCTAAACCCTAAACCCTAAACCTTAAACCCTAAACACTAATCCTAAACCCTAAACCCTAAACACTAAACACTACCAGGCCCTAAACCTAAACCACTAAACCAACTTAAAACCACTGAGCCAGCTAACCTAAACTCTAAACCACAACTCTGGGCCCTGACCTAACCTACACTGACCCTAAACCAACTCCAAAGCCAAAACTGAGCCCTGAGCTAAACACTAATCTATAAACACTAAACCACTAAAAAAAACCTAAAGCTAAATGCTGACCACACCCTAAACCAAACCCTAAAATACAATCTGGGATCATAACCCTAAACCCTAAACCTTAAATTCTAAATCTTAACCCTAAATAAACTTAAAAAACTAAACCTAAAATAAAATAAAATAAAACTAAACTAAAATAAACTAAACCTAAAAATAAACTAAAATAAAACCACATAAATAATTAAATCTAAAATAAATAAAATAAACTAAATATAATTAAAATAATAAACATAAATAAAATGAAAATAAAATAAACTAAATAAATAATAATAGTAAACTAAATAAACCAAAACCTACCAATTTACTTAATTTTTGTTCTTAAAAAAATAACCATAAACCCTAAATCCTAAACCCTAAACATAGAACCCAAAACCCTAAAATTAACCCTAAACTTATAATACTAAACCTACAACCATAAAATCTACCATAATCCCTAAACTGAATAAATAAATAAAACACTAACCCTACACCACAAAGTCCTAAAACCTAATCTCTCCTTACCTACAAACTTTAACCCTAAACCATAAAGACCTACCCCCTAAACCCTAAACCCTAAATGCTAAACACTAAACCTTAAACTCTAAAACCTACAACCCTAAACCCTAAACCCAAACCCCAAACTCTAAACCCTAGAACCTACAACCCTAAATCCTAAACCCTAAATCCCAAACCCTAAATAATAAAACCTAAAAACAAAAAATAAAATAAACCTAAAAGAAAATAAATTAAATAAACCTAAACCTAAACTAAAAAAATAAAAAATAAAAAAATAAAAAATAAATAAATAAAAGAAATAAAAATAATAAACTTAAACTAAAACCCTAAACCTAAATGAAAAAATAAAAAAAATAAAAAATAAGAACCTAAAATAAACTAAAACTTAAACATAAACCTAAACCTAAACCCTAAACTAAAGAAATTTTAAAAATAAAAATAAACCTAAACCTAAAAAAAAACCTAAACTCCTCAAACCCCCATCCCCTAATGCAGCTCTCTCTGGCGATTGCATTTTTCCCTTCCTTCGTTTATGATTTCCTTATGGTTTGGCCAATTTTTGATCATTCTCAATCAATTTCTTTGATCGTTTATCTCTGATTGGCTTCACATGTGAGTTTCCATTGCTTATTCCATGGTGGAGGAACTGCTTACCACGCATCCATGCTTCTCCATCTTGGAGGCGTCGGCTAGGGAATCAAAATTACATGGAATTATGGATTTGAAAACATTTGCTTCTCTGCCTGCAGTTAAGTCCTTTATGGATGCATTATCTAGTAAGAACCTTTCCCCTAATGCTTCGATGAATTTGATCTCGACCTCATTTCGGGGCATGCCAACGATTATGTGTTCGGATCTATATGTGGAAAAGTTGGCAAAGCCTTATGAATTCACTTTAGTTGGTAAATTTTCCTTACGATGGCTAACTCTCGATAACATCCGATCTTTTTTTCTAGCCTTAAAATTTTAGGTGCTTTCACTATAAGATTGATTGATCCAAGGCATGTTTTAATTCAG
Source organism: Cymbidium sinense (assembly GCA_021442155.1). Taxonomy (NCBI): domain Eukaryota; kingdom Viridiplantae; phylum Streptophyta; class Magnoliopsida; order Asparagales; family Orchidaceae; genus Cymbidium; species Cymbidium sinense. Next base: position 5,605,869 of record CM038215.1, on the reverse strand, counting down.
TTCTTTAATGACTTAGATTATTCAAGAGTTTTTGTACATCACTCTTACTTTATTTTTAATTATCAAATATGACTTCTAAAATGGTCTCCTCTTTTTGATATAAAAGAAGAATCCCCAATTGTTCCTATATGGTTAGCTCTTCCTAATATGAGAATACATTATGTTACACATCAAGTTCTCTTCTTGCTAGTTCTCTTTAGTCGGCCTCTTCAAATTGATCAGGCCACCGCTGTGAGATCATGACCTTCTGTTGTTCATATTTTGGTTGAAATTAATATCTCTAAAAAGCATCCTAAAGAAGTTTGGATTGGCTCTGAGATGTTCGGTTATAATCAAAAAGTTGAATTTGAGAATTTTTCTATTTTTTGCACAAATTGTAAAATTCATGGCCACGATCATTCTGAATTTCTTTATGTTGCATCCACAACTTAAAAAAAAATATTTACCTGATCCTAATCATACTCTATCAAATGATAAAGTCAGTAAATTTACTTATGTGCCTAAGGTCACTCAAAATGGGAATCCTATGCCTACCCCTACTCCTTTTGTATCCACCGCTTGTCTAATGGAGAGCAATCAGCAAGTTAAAGACACAATGAGGTTCTTGAGGAGGCAAATGATAGTTTGATTATCACCCTTCTAACTGTAATAATTTTCCTCCTCAAGACAATAATACCTTGATTCAACCTACCCCTCTCTAGTGAATTGAGACTCATATGATCCTTAGTGGTGATTTGAATGGAAATTTGAGGTTGGAACAAAATATGAAAACAAATTTTGGAGCTGATCCTTTGATGATGGAACAAAATCTAAAAACTAATTCTAAAATTGTCTGAAAATCTATGCTATTAATGGCTTCAGAACCTCTACTTCTCCTACTCTTAAGAGTGATATGTATGCCAACCCACTCTCTACCTTTACAATGAGGGGAAATTACCATTAGAAATACTTGATATCCATATCAATATCACAAATCAGTCTCTCTTAGATGGTGATTCTTTAGACAAAGATAGACCTTTTCAAACTATTTAAAAAAAATCACTTAAAGCAAAAATGTTCACTAATAGCTCCACTAGAACTACTAGATCTTCCCTAACTTCCCATAAATAAATGTTTCTATTTCCCTTTTCTTCTTGCTTTATTATATCTTTAGTTATCTCTTTTCTTTTCTTTTCTTATTTTATTATGATCAACTTACTAATTTGGAATGTTCGAGGTATTGGGACTCTCATTGTCCGCAACCGTATTAGAAGTCTCTGCCATATTCATAACATAGCCTTACTTGTTGTTATTGAACCTTTCATACACTCTTCTAAGATCAACCATGTTGCTATAATACTCAGCTTTCACAACTTCTTTTATAATATTAGCAATAAAATTTGGTGTTTTTGGAATAATATAGTCAATATATCTATCCTTGATGATCTTTAACAATTGGTTAATGTCCACATCTCATTGGGTGCTTTCTCTGCTCTAGGTTCCTTTATTTATGCTTCTTGTAATAAAGGTGTAGAACATCCTTTGGGACAATTTAAGAACCTTTGCCTCCTCGGTCAACAAACCCTGGTTGGTATGGGTGATTTTAACACTATTCTCTCTTCCTCAGAAAGAAGGGGAGGTTGCTCTCCTAACATTCATTCCATGGAAGAGTTTTCTAATATGATTCTTGATTGTAATATGATTGATATTGACTATTCGGGTTCAGATTATACTTGGCATAACCTTAGACTCTGGCAATGGCTAGACATGATTCTTTTTAATTCTCTCTGGATCAATCAATGGCCTCATACATCAGTTGAGCATTTGAGCAGAACTTTGTCTAATCATGCTCCTCTTATGATATTTGTCAGAAATCCCTCTAATAGATTAACCTCTCCTACCTCTTTAAGATTCAAAAATATGTGGATCCAACACATTGTTTCTTAAACATTACCTCCATCAACTGGATGGCCCCCCTTCACCCTGATAATTCTGTTAAAGGCATGATTCGCCTCTAGCTTAAGCTTAAAAGGCTTAAACAAAACCTTAATTGGTTGAACAAGCATCATTTTAAAAATCTCTTTACCAATATCAAAAACATGGAACAATTTGTTTGTTCTCTTAAAAATGCTATTTTTACTGATTCCACTAAACTTGAGGACTTAAATGAAGCCAAAGATAACTTGGTTAGCTATCAGAATATGAAACAAACCTACTGGCAGCAAAAGGCTGCTAGCAAACATATTGCTGATGGCGACAAAAATATCAGATATTTTCATGCTCTTTTCCATAAAAAGAGAGCATTAAACTCTATTAAAAAAATTAAAAGTGATAACGGCAATTGGATCACTGACAAAAATGATATTAAAGATTCTGTCACCCATCATTTTAAAAACTTATTGAACAAGAACCTTCCTTTAGAAGCTATCTCCAACTCCCACTTGATTCCCTCAATAATTACTAATGATGATAATCACTTTCTTAATATGGTTCCTACAGAAGCTGAGATTGATAGAATTCTTAATAGCATGAATGATGAATCTGTTGCTGGCCCTGAGGGCTACATGACTCAATTTTTTCAGCATTGTTGGCCTATTATTAAGTCTGACTTAGTCGATGCTATCGTTGATTTCTTTAATGGCAATCCCTTACCTAGATATTTTTCTAGCACTTCCATTGTCCTCATTCCTAAAATTAATAATCCTAAATCTTGGGGTGATTTCAGACCTGTCAGCCTTTGCACCTTCTTTCATAAACTAATTGCTAAATTGATTGCCAATAGAATTAGTCCTTTGCTTCCTAAAATTATTTCCCTCAACCAAACTAGTTTCATTAAAGGTATAGCTATATCTGATAACATTCTTCTTGCCCAAGAGCTGATTCATGATATGGATGCTTCTATCATAGGTGGTAACATCCTATTCAAATTGGACATCCTTAAAGCTTTTGACAACCTCTCTTGTAATTTCCTCTTCCAAATACTTCATTGGTTTGGTTTTTTTGATAAATTTATCCGCCTCATTGAAAATTGCATTAGCAATGTTTGGTTCTCTATTATCTTGAATGGTGAGGTCTTAGGTTTCTTCCCTTCTATGTATGGCTTGAAACAAGGGGATCCCTTGTCTCCCTCTCTTATTATTATTATTATTGAATATCTTTTGAGGAGCCTTCATGACCTTTTCAATAATAATCCAAGCATGTCTTTTAGAACTCAAGGTGGATTTCCTATCTCTCATCTTAGTTTTGCTGATGATTTCATTATCTTTTGCAATGCCTCTATTCATCTCATTAAAAATATTAAGAATTATTTAAATAAGTTTGGAAACGAAAGTGGTCTCTTTCTTAACGAAGGAAAAAAGTTATTTCATTCCTTCCTCTAAAATCTCTTGTAATAAGATCAACCAAATATTAAGAATCACTAATTTTCAGCAACAATAACTTCCTATTAAATATCTTGGTGCTCCTTTTTTTAAAGGTCAGAAAAGATCACATCTTTTTGATGAGTTAATCCAAAAAATCTCTAATAAAATTTCTATTTGGGAATTTCATTTACTCTCAGTTGGTGGTAGGCTCACTTTGATTAAGAGTGTCCTTAACTCCATGCCTTTATATCTTATTCAAACCATTATGCCGACCAATTCTACCATTAACTGAATTGAGAGCCACCTTAATAAATTCTTCTGGGGTTCTAACAATTCTACTAAAAGAATGCATTGGACCTCTTGGTATAAAAGCTGTGGAACTCTTTAGAAGGTGTCTTAATGTAAGCTATCACTACTTTTCTTATAAACTTTGGTGGAATTTTAGAAGCAATAATAGTCTTTGGGCTCAATTCATGTTAAAAATACTATAAGCACCCTCTCATTTGCCCTTACAAAGTGGGAGATTCTCATGTATGGAAAAGACTTTGTTCCATCAAATGGGAGGTTGAATCCTTAATTTCTTGGGGGATTAACTCTAGAACTTTCTTCTTTTGGCAAGATAATTAGACTAGAAGTGGGTCTATTGATGATTTACTTTCTACCCACTCCACTACTGCTATTAAAGTGAACTCTTTCTGGTAGAATAATAAGTGGAACAATAGTAAGCTTACTGACTATATCCCTATCTCTCTTTTAGATAAGCTTACTGCCATCCCTATCATCCCTAGCAATCATGATCAAATTTTTTTCAGCTTTCTCAAAATGGTGACTTCAACCTTAAAGATGTCTGGATTCATATTAGAGAAGCTCATGATTTCTCTAATGTATTTTTTAAACTTTGGAATAGCACTATCCCTATTTCTTACTATGTTCTAACTTGGAGAATTTTGAAAAATTTCATCCCTGTTGATTCCTTGATGTGGGTAAAGGTTTTCACTTACCTTCAAAATGCTACTGCTGCTTTCACATTGAGAATGTCAATCATGTATTTATTAACGGAGCCATTGCTTCCAAACTTTGGGTTTGGTATGATGAATTTTTTAATATTGACAAATTCAATGGCTCCTTAACTCTTTATCAACTTCTAGAGGTTTATTTTGAAAACACTATTAAAGGCCACGTTAAAGTGATAACTACTATCACTCTTATATGGTTCATATGGATGGACAGAAATGATGCAAAACATCGTGGGATTCCTATGAACCATAAGAGGATAATTGCTAGAATTAAAGATAAAATCCATGCTTTATTTAATGCCAGTTTAATTAACTACAATCAATTTAATGGTTGTAAATTTGTGGCCAATAAGCTGGGTTTTAACCTGCCGGGCCATCCCAACTGTAAAGATGATAAGCTTGTTTATTGGAAAAAACCTCATGATAATATTATTAAAATTAGTAATGATGGCTCCGTTTCTCAAAATGCTTCTAGCTATGGTGGCATTTTCAGAAACCTTAATGGTAAAGTTTTATGTGCCTTTGCTTATCCTCTTACTACATGTTATGTTCTCTTTGCGGGGCTAATGGCTGTTAACAAAGCTATTGAGATTTGCCTACAAAAAGGTTGGCTAAATATTTGGATTGAGGTGGATGCCCTATTGCTGATAGATCTGTTGACTTCCACCAAAGTGGGAAATTCAAAATTGTACTACCTCCTAAAGCATACTAGAGCTCTCCTATCTCAACTCTATTTTAAAATCACTCATGTTTGGCTTGAAGGTAATCGTGTCGATTACCTTGCTAATCTTGGTGCTAGATTAGATGGAATAAAATTCTTTGATCAGCTTACACTTCCTAAACATTTGAATGGATTGGTTAATTTGGACAATACTAGACTTCCGTATCTCAGAAACTAATTTCATCCTATGTTTTGTCCTAATTACAACTTGTATGGCTTTGTTTTATCTATATGGTCATCTTTTGTTTATCTTTTAGTTATTTTTGTTGGTCCTCTTCATTTTGCTGATGCATTTCCCTGATAATCTTTTTTGGTTCTATTGTGATCTTTGTAGCATCTGTTGATGGCTTTCTGCTAATTATCCAATCTTTTTTTGGGGTCTTATTGTATCTGCTGTTTCCCTTGCTAATGGAAATGTGCTTCCTGTTTCCCTAATCTGTTGGATAGAGATGTCTTATTTTCTAATCTGCTGGGATGGACTGCTTGCCATTAATACTATTTTTTGGGACTTAATGTATTTTGCTTTTCTTTTCACGATTGAGACTATTTCCTGTCTCTTTTTCCTATTGCTTATTCTCAAACTAATTTTTTATTCTGGCTACCTGTATTGGAGGCTCATGTCATTGTTGCTGCAGTTGTTGGTTTGCTATGATTTGCACAGCTTCATGGTGGGCCCTTCTTTATTTGTATCTTACCTCTTAAATAGGGTTGTGGCTCCTGTTTTGCTCACCAACCCTTCTTTATTTGTAACCCTTCTACTGAAGTTTGGATGCTCATATCTGCATCTGCCCCAATTTGGTGTGACTGAGCTTGAGCCTTCTCTCACACAGTTCTCTATAATTTTTCTCAGTTTATGTCGCTTTTACCTTCCTACATATCTTCAGAAGCATTTTTCTCTTTCTCTTGCAGGTTTGCTCCCTAGTGGCATGCATTCTCTCATCCTGATGAGCTTTGGCCCAGATCTATCCATTGGCTTCTCTATGTTAATCATTTTGTATCTTTTGCTGTCATTTTCTCTTTTATTTTGCTTTTGGATGTACTTAGGTAGGAGATTTACTCTTTAGGCTGATTGTAGCTCTTTGAGCAATAGTTTCGGAGTTTATCCCCTCTTAAGGATCTTGTAACCCTCTTTTTGTGCCAATAAAATTCCCCCTATATGGATTTCAAAAAAAAAACCATAAACCCTAAACCCTAAATCCTAAAAACCTAAAAATCTAAACCCAAACAAAATAAAATCAAAAAAGAAAATAAATAAATAAATTTAGACCTAACTAAAATAGAAAAATAAAAATAAATAAAACAAGTAGAACAAATAAAACACGAGTAGACACTAAACTAAACCTAATCTAAACTTAAAAAACTAAAACTAAACTAAATTAAAATGTAAATTAAAACCTAAACTAAACTAAAAAATAAGAGTAAACTAAAATAAAAAACTTAATAATAAAATAAAAACTAAATGTAAAATGAAAATAAAATAAACCTAAAATAAAATAAAATAAAAACTAGATAAAAACCTAAACATAAAAAATAAATAAAAAACAAAAACCTAAATAGTAAACTAAAAAAAAAACCTAAACCTAAAATAAATAAAATAAAATAAACCTAAACTTAAACTAAAATAAACTAAACTAAAATAAATAAAACCTAAACCTAAACCTAAAATAAACTAAACATAAACCATAAACTAAATAAAATCCAATAAATTGAAAATAAACCTAAAAAAAATAGAAAAAAAAAAAAAAAAAAAAACCTAAAAAAAAAACTAAAAAATAAAATAAAACCTAAATCTAAACCTAAAATAAAAAAATAAAACCTAATCCTATAAAATAAAATAAAAATAAAACTAAGCTAAAATAAATAAACCTAAACTTAAACCTAAAACTAAAATAAAAAATCTTAAACTAAAATAAACAAATGTAAAATAAAAAACTAAACTAAGATAAATAAAAAAAATAAACCCAAATAAAAATAGAAAATAAAATAAACTAAAATAAAGAAAAAATAAACTAAATAAAAATAAAAAATGAACCTAAATAAAATAAACAAAAATAAATAAAAAATAAACTAAATAAACCTAAACTTACCGATTTACTTAATTGTTTTTTTTCAAAAAATCCTAAACCTTAAACCCTAAACCCTAAACCCTAAAAACCCTAAACCTTAAAGCCTAAATAGCAAAACCAATACCCAAAACCCTAAACCCTCTCTGAACCCTAAACCCTAAAACCCTAAAACATTAACCCTAAACCCTAAACCCTAAAAACCTAAAAACCTACACCTAAACTAAATAAAACATAAAAATAAAATAAATAAATAAACCTAAACCTAAATAAATTTAAAAAATTAAATAAAATAAAAACCTAAAAGAAAACCTAAAAATAAAATAAAATAAACTAATAAAAATTAACAAAAATAAAATAAATAATAACCTAAACTAAACTAAAAATATATAAAATAAACCAAAGAATAAAAAACCTAAATAAATAAAAACTAAACGTAAAATAAAAATAAAATAAATAAAAAATAAAGCTAAAATAGAATAAAATAAAAACTAAATAAAAACTTAAACTTAAAAGATACACCTAAAAAAAACCCTAAAAATAAATGAAAATAGAACATAAACCCTAAACTAAAAAAAAAAACTAAAGCTAAAATAAAAATAAAATAAATAAGATAAAATAAACTAAACTTAAACAAAAATAAACTAAAAATAAATAAATAAAACCAATACCTAAACCTTATATAAATAAAACTTGAACCTAAACCTATACTAAAAAAAATAAAATAAACTAAAAATAAACCTAAACCTAAACTAAAATATAAAACCTAAAAATAAACCTAAAATTAAAACCTAAAATGTAAACCAAATAAAATAAAATAAAAACCTAAACCTAAACCTAAAAATAAAAAATAAAACTGAAACCTACAAAATAAAATAAAAATAGAATTAAACTAAAATAAAAAACCTAAACTAAAATAAATAATCCTAAAATAAATAAATAAAACTAAATAAAAATAAAAGTAAACCTAAATCTAAATTAAAAATAAAATAAACTAAAATAAAAAATAAATTAAACAAACCTGAACCTATGAGTTTACTTAATTTAAAAAAATTAAAAATTAAAAAACATGCAAACCCTACACCACTAAACTAACCCTAACCTAAACTCTAAACCATAAACCTAAAACCTAAGCATAGAACCCTAAACCCTAAGCCCTAAACCTAAAACATACAACCACCCACACCCCCCCAAGCCCACCCACAACCTACCTACCCACCCTAAATCAAACCCTACATAAACCCTAAACCTACCCAAACCCCAAACTCTAAACCCTAAACCCTAAAACCTAAAAACCAAACTAAATAAAACCAAAAAACAAATTATATAAAACCTAAACCAAAGTAAAATAAGAAAATAAGAAAAGTAAAAACTTGAAATAAAACGTAAACTTAAACCTAAACCTGAACCTAAACCTAAAAAATACAATAAAAATGAAAAATGAACTAAAATAAAATAAATAAAAACATAAATTAAACTAAATAATAAAATAAACCTAAAAATAAAAAACCTAAATAAAATATAAACTAAATGTAAAATAAAAACTAAATAAAAATCTAACCTAAAAGAAACCTAAAAATAAATAAAAAATAAAACAAAACACTAAACTAAAAGAAACCCCTAAACTTAAATTAAACAAAATAAAATAAATAAACTAAAAGAAAATAAACTAAATAAATAAAGTAAATAAAACCTAAATCTAAACCTAAAATAAACTAAATCAAAGAAACAAAAAAAATAAAATAAATTAAAAATAAACCTAAACAAAAAAATAAAAGCTAAAAATAACCCTAAAATAAAACCTAAAATCGAAACCTAAAAATTAAAATAAAAACTTAAACCTAAACCTAAAAAAAATAAATAAAACTTAAACATAAAAATAAAATGAAACTAAAATAAAAAATGAATGTAAGCCCAAATCTAAACCTAAAAACTAAACTAAATAAAAAAACCTAAAATGAAATAAATAAACTAAACTAAATAAAAATAAAAAATAAACCTAAATAAAAATACAAACTAAAATAAACTAAAATAGTGAAAAATAAAATAAATAAATCTAAACATTCTCGTTTACTTAATTAAAAAATAAACCTAAACCCTAAACCCTAAGCTAACACTAAACACTAAACTGTAAACCGTAAAACTTGAACCGTAAATCCTAAGCCCTAAACCCTACAACCGTAAACCCCAAACCCAAAACCTTAAACCCTAAACCCTAAACCCAAAACCCTAAACCCTAAAAACCCTAAACCTTAAACGATAAACAATAAACCCTAAACCCTAACCTTGAACCCTAAACCTTAAAAATCTAAAACATAAAATAAAATGAAACTCAACTAAAAAATAAACCTAAACTAAACCTAAACCTAAAAAATAAACTAAAATAAAAATCCTAAACTAAAATAAATAAACCTAAAATAAATAGACTAAACTGAATAAAATAAAAAAAATAAACCTAAAAAAAATAAAAAATAAAAAAACTAAATTAAATAAATAATAATTTAAAGAAACATAAATCTAATGGTTTATTTAATTTAAAAAAAAAACCCTAAACCCTAAATCCAAAACCTACCAATTTACTTAATTTAGCAAAAAAATACTAATCCCTAAATCCTAAATCCTAAACCCTCACCACTACACCACCACTAAACCTTAAACCCTAAACCCTAAACCCTAAACCCTAAAGCCTACACTGGACCCTAAACACTAAACCCTACCCTAACGATAAACCATAACCCCTAAAATCTTAAACCCTAATACTAAACCATAAACAACTAAACCTAAAATTAAAATAAAATAAAACTCAACTAAAAAATAAACTAAAATAAAGACATAAACTAAAATAAATAAACTAAACTAAATAAAGATAAAATAAACCAAAATAAAATAAAAAATAATGCAGATAAAAATAAATAAGTAAACTAAATGAACTAAACCAGATTTTTTTTTTTTCAAAAGAAACCTAAACAAACAAAACTCTAAACCCTAAACCTTCCACCCTTAACCCTAAACACTAATCCTAAACTAAACAAACTAAAACTAAGCTTAAACCTTAAACCCACACTAAAACCCCAAACCCAAAACACTAAAAACCCAGCCTTAAACCTAAACCCTGACCTACCCCCAACTCCAAAGCCAAACCCTAAACCCTAAACCCACACTAATCTATAAACACTAAACCCTAAACCCTAAACCCAAAGCTAAATGCTCTCTAGGCAGGTGACCGTGCTAAACCATAACCCCTAAACCCTAACTCTAAATCCTACCCTACCCTAAACTAAAACTTAAAACCTAAACCTAAAAAATAAAATAAAATAAAACTAAATTAAAAATAAACTTAAACCTAAAATAATCTAAGATATAACCTAAACTAAAATAATTAAATCTAAAAAAATAAACTAAACTAAATATAATTAAAATATTAAACTTAAATAAAATCAAAATAAAACTAAAGAAATAGTGACTAGTAAACTAAATAAACCTAAACTAGGGTTTGCTTAATTTTTTTGTTTTAAAAAAACCACAAACTAAATCTAAACCACACCCAGACCCTAAACTAACCCTAAACTTAAGACTAATCATACAACCATAAAACCTAGGCCCTACCACAAAACTATGTACTAACTACAACCCTAAACTTATAAAATCCTCGTTAGGCCATACCCTAAACCATGACCCTAAACCCTAAACCCTAAACCCCCAGGCCCACCCTAAACCCTAAACTAGGCCATAAACCCTGACCCTTACCACCCTAAACCCTAACCCTAAACCACCCAAACCCTAACCCTGAGCCCTAAACCAAACCATAAACCCTAATCCTAAACACACAAAAGCATAAACCATAAACCTAAACCCTACCCTGCCCTAAAGCCCTAAAGCTAAACCTAAACCCTAACCACTCCTTAAACCCTAAACCATGAACCCCAAACCCTAAATATCTTGGTCACCCCAACCTTAAACACTAAATAACTTGGTGCTCCACTTTTTTATTGGTCAGAAAAGATCACATCTCTTTGATGAGTTAATCCAAAAAATCTCTAATAAAATTTTTGTTTGGGAATTTCATTTACTCTCATTTGGTGGTAGGCTCACTTTGATTAAGAGTACCCTTAACTCCATACCTTTATATCTCATTCAAACCATTGTGCCGACCAATTCTACCATTAACAGAATTGAACACCTCCTTAACAAATTCTTCTGGGGTTCTAACAATTCTACTAAAAGAATGCATTGGACCTCTTGGTAGTGGCACTCTTCTGAAGGTCGGCAGGCGTAAAATCAAGCTATACGCTTTTCCCTATAAACTTTGGTGGAATTTTAGGAGCAACAATAGTCTTTAGGCTAATTTCATGACTGCCAAATACTGCCAGGGTAAGCACCCTCTCATTTGCCCTTATAAAGTGGGAGACTATCTTGTATGGACAAGACTTTGTTCCATCAAATGGGAGGCATAATCATTAATCTCATGGGGGATTAACTCTGGAACCTCTTTCTTTTGTCAAGATAACTGGACTGGAGGTGGGTCCATTGATGAATAATTTTCTACCCACTCCACTATTGCTATTAAAGTGAACTATTTCTAGCAGAATAATAAGTGTAACAATAGTAAGCTTACTGACTATATTCCTTTCTCTCTTTAGATAAGCTTATTATTATTCCTATCATTCCTAGTAATCATGATCAGATCCTTTTTAAGCTTTCCCAAAATGGTGATTTCAACCTTAAAAATGTCTTGATTCATATCAAAGAAGCTCATGATTTCTCCAATGTTTTTTTTAAACTTTAGAATAACAATATTCCTATTTCTTATTTTATTCTAACTGAGCGTATTTTGAAAAACTTCATCCCTGTTGACTCCTTGATGTGGGGTAAAGGTTTTTACTTACCTTCAAAATGCTATTGCTGCTTTCACATTGAGAATGTGAATCATGTATTTGTTAACGGAGCCATTGCTTTCAAACTTTGGATTTGGTATGATGAACTTTTTAATATTGTCAAATTCAGTGGCTCCTTAACTCTATACCAACTTCTTGAAGTTTGTTTTGAAAATTCTATTAAAGGCCACATTAAAGAGATAACTACTATCACTCTTATTTGGTTCATATGGATGGACAGAAATGATGCAAAACATCGTGGGATTCCTATGAACCATATGAGGATAATTGCTAGAATTAAAAATAAAATACGTGCCTTGTTTAATACCAATTTAATTAACTACAATCAATTCCAAGGCTGCAAATTTGTGGCCAATAAATTGGATTTTAACTTGCCGGATCAACCCAAGATGAATGAGATTATTTATTGGATAAAACCTCATGCTAATTCAATTAAAATTAACACTGATGGCTATGTTTCTCAAAATACTTTTGGCTATGGTGGCATTTTCAGAAACCTTAATGGTAAATTCTTATGTGCTTTTGCTTACCCCCTTAATTCTTGCTCTATTCTTTTTGCTGAGCTAATGGCAGTTTACAAAGCTATTGAGATTTGCCTTCAAAAAGGTTGGCTCAATATTTGGATTGAGGTGGATGCCTTGTTGCTGATTGATCTTTTGACTTCCACCAAAGTGGGCAATACAAAATTTTACTACCTTCAAAGCAGACTAGAGCTCTCCTTTCTCAACACTATTTTAAAATCACTCATGTATGGTGTGAAGGTAATGCATGTGCTGATTACCTTGCTAATATGGGTGCTAAATTAGATGAAAATAAAATAAACCTAAAATAAACCTAAAATAAAATAAACCTATTCCTAAAATAAACCTAAAATAAAATAAAATAAACCTAAAATGAAAATAAAATAAACCTAAAATAAAATAAAATAAAACCTAAAATAAACCTAAAATGAAAATAAAATAAACCTAAAATAAAATAAAATAAAAACTAGATAAAAACCTAAACATAAAAAATAAATAACAAACAAAAACCTAAATAGTAAATTAAAAAAAACCTAAACCTAAAATAAATAAAATAAAATAAACCTAAACTTAAACTAAAATAAACTAAACTAAAATAAATAAAACCTAAACCTAAACCTAAAATAAACTAAACATAAACCATAAACTAAATAAAATCCAATAAACTGAAAATAAACCTAAAAAAAAAATAAACCTAAAAACAAACCTAAAATAAAAACCTAAAACCGAAACCTAAAAAAATAAAATAAAAACCTAAATCTAAACCTAAAAATAAAAAATAAAACCTAGTCCTATAAAATAAAATAAAAATAATACTAAGCTAAAAAATAAACATAAACCTAAACTTAAACCTAAACACTAAACTAAAATAAAAATCTTAAACTAAAATAAACAAATGTAAAATAAAAAAACTAAACTAAAGATAAATAAAAAATAAACCTAAATAAAAATAGAAAATAAAATAAACTAAAATAAAGAAAAAATAAACTAAATAAAAATAAAAAATGAACTTAAATAAAATGAAAAAAAATAAAATAAACAAAAATAAATAAAAAATAAACTAAATAAACCTAAACTTACCGATTTACATAATTGTTTTTTTTTCAAAAAACCCTAAACCTTAAACCCTAAACCCTAAACCCTAAAAACCCTAAACCTTAAAGTCTAAATAGCAAAACCAATACCCAAAACCCTAAACCCTCTCACGGACCCTAAACCCTAAAACCCTAAACATTAACCCTAAACCCTAAAAAAAACCTAAAACCTACACCTAAATAAAACATAAAAATAAAATAAATAAATAAACTAAACCTAAATAAATTTAAAAATTAAATAAAATAAAAAACCTAAAGAACCAAAATAAAATAAAATTAACTAATAAAATTAACAAAATAAAATAAATAATAACCTAAACTAAACTAAAAATATAAAAAATAAACCAAAGAATAAAAAACCTAAATAAATAAAAACTAAACGTAAAATAAAAATAAAATAAATAAATAATAAAGCTAAAATAGAATAAAATAAAAACTAAATAAAAACTTAAACTTAAAAGATACACCTAAAAAAAAACCCTAAAAATAAATGAAAATAGAACCTAAACCCTAAACTAAAAAAAAAACTAAATAAAATAAAAAATAAAATATAAAATAAAATAAACTAAACTAAAATAAATAAATAAAATAAATACCTAAACCTTATATAAATAAAACTTGAACCTAAACCTAAACTAAATAAAATAAAATAAACTAAAATAAACCTAAACCTAAACTAAAAAATAAAACCTAAATAAACCTAAAATCTAAAATTTTAAAATAAACCTAAAACTAAACTAAAATAAAATGCTAAAATAAAATAAAATAAAACTAAAATAAAACTAAACTAAAATAATCCTAAATAAATAAATAAAATAAAAAAACTAAATAAAATTAAACAAACTTTTTTGCCTTATAAAAAAAAAATTAAAATGAAACCTAGACAAAACTCTAACCATAAACCTACAAACCCTAAACCCTAAACCTACCACAAACATCAACCTAACCCACACCTACCCAAGCTCTAAACCCACCTGCAACCCTAAACCCTAAATCCCAAACCCTAAACCATAAACCCTAAACCCTAAACCCTAAACCCCAAACTCTAAACCCTAAACCCTAAAAACCTAAAAACCAAAACCCAAACTAAATAAAACCAAAAAATAAATTAAATAAAAAACCTAAACCAAAGTAAAATAAGAAAATAAGAAAAGCAAAAACTTGAAATAAAGGCAATGAAAACTAAACTAAACCTAAAAAAATATAATAAAAATGAAAAATGAACTAAAATAAAATAAATAAAAATGTAAATTAAACTAAATAATAAAATACACCTAAAAATAAAAAACATAAATAAAATATAAACTAAATGTAAAATAAAAACTAAATAAAAATCTAACCTAAAAGAAACCTAAAAATAAATAAAAAAAAAACAAAACACTAAACTAAAAGAAACCCCTAAACTTAAATTAAACAAAATAAAATAAACCTAAACCTAAACTAAAATAAACTAAACTAAAATAAAGTAAATAAAACCTAAATCTAAACCTAAAATAAACTAAACCAAAGCCCTAAACAAAAAAAATAAAATAAATTAAAAATAAACCTAAACAAAAAAATAAAAGCTAAAAATAACCCTAAAATAAAAACCTAAAATCAAAACCTAAAAATTAAAATAAAAACTTAAACCTAAACTTAAAAAAAATAAATAAAACTTAAACCTAAAAAATAAAATAAAACTAAAATAAAAAATGAATGTAAGCCCAAATCTAGACCTAAAAACTAAACTAAATAAAATAAATGAAATAAATAAACTAAACTAAATAAAATAAAAAATAAACCTAAATAAAATACAAACTAAAATAAACTAAAATAATGAAAATAAAATAAATAAATCTAAACCTTCTGGTTTGTAATTAAAAATAAACCTAAACCCTAAACCCTAATAACACTAAACCCTGGCTGTAAAACCTAAACCATAAATCCTAAGCCCTAAACACTCAACCCAAACCCAAAACCTAAACCCTAAACCCTAAACCACTAAACCCTAAAATCCTAAACCTTAAATAATCAATAAACCACTAAACCCTGACCGACACCCTAAATCTAAAACATAAAATAATAATGAAACTCAACTAAAAATAAACCTAAACTTAAAAACTTAAAAAATAAAAATAAAATCCTAAACTAAAATAAATAAACCTAAAATAAATAAACTAAACAAAGTAAAATAAAAAAAATAAACCTAAAAAAATAAAAAATAAAAAAACTAAATTAAATAAATAATAATCTAAAAAAACATAAACCTAATGGTTTATTTAATTTTAAAAAAAAAACCCTAAACCCTAAATCCAAAACCTACCAATTTACTTAATTTAACAAAAAAATACTAAACCCTAAATCCTAAATCCTAAACCCTCACCACTAAGCACTAAACCCTAAACCTTAAACCCACCCTAAAGCCTAAACACTAGACCCTAAACACTAAACCCTAAACCCTAATGATAAACCATAACCCCTAAAATCCTACCACACCCGACCCTAAACCCTAAAACTAAAACTAAACCTAAAATAAAATAAAATAAAACTCTAAAAGTAAACTAAAAGACATAAACTAAAATAAATAAACTAAACTAAATAAAATAAAATAAACCAAAATTAAAATAAAATAAAATAACTTAGATAAAAAATAACTAAGTAAACTAAATGAACTCCTTTTCAAAGAAACCTAAACCCTAAACCCTAAATAAAAATTCTAAACCCTAAACCTTCCAAACCTAAACCCTAATCCTCCCTAACCACAACTAAGCCCCACCCACCACACTAAAACCCACTAAAATCTTAACCACAAAACCTAAATTCTAAACCCTAACCCTAACCAACTCCAAAGCCAACCCTAAACCCTAAACCCTAAACCGTGGCTTCCACAAAACTCCCTAAACTAAACTCTCCTAAACTACTATAAAATAAATATAAAACTAAACTAAAAAAATAAACTAAAACCTAAAAAATAATCTAAAATAAAAAATCTAAACTAAAATAATTAAATCTAAAATAAATAAACTAAACTAAATATAATTAAAATATTAAACTTAAATAAAAATCAGAAATAAAAAAAAAACTAAAAGAAATAAAAAGTAAACTAGGTAAACTAAAAAAACCTAAACCTACCAGTTTACTTAATTTTTGTTTTAAAAAAAATAACCATAAACCCTAAATCCAAAACCCTAAACACAAATCCCAAAATGCTAAAACTAACCCTAAACTTATAATACTAATCATACAACCATAAAGCTACCCTAGCCCTACTATGTCTACTACAAAACTATAAAGATCCTGTTAGGCCATAAACCCTAGCCATGACCTACCCTAAACCCTAAACCCCAACCTAACCCTCCAAACCCTAAACCATACCACTAAAACTTAAACCTAACCCAACCACAGACCCCAAACCCTAACCCTGACCCAAACTAAACCATAAACCCTAATCCTAAACACTAAACCCAAAAGCATAAACCATAAACCCCTAAACCCTAAACCTTATACCCTAAAGCCTAAAGCCTAAACCCTAAACCCTAAAACTTACATCCTTAAACCCTAAACCATGAACCCCAAACCCTAAATATCTTAGTCACCCCAACCTTAAACCCTAAATAACTTGGTGCTCCACTTTTTTATTGGTCAAAAGATCACATCTCTTTGATGAGTTAATCTAAGAAATCTCTAATAAAATTTTTGTTTGGGAATTTCATTTACTCTCATTTGGTGGTAGGCTCACTTTGATTAAGAGTACCCTTAACTCCATACCTTTATATCTCATTCAAACCATTGTGCCGACCAATTCTACCATTAACAGAATTGAACACCTCCTTAACAAATTCTTCTAAAAGAATGCATTGGACCTCTTGGTATAAAAGTTGTGGCACTCTTGCTAAAGGTGGGCTTGGCTGTAAGCCAATCAGGGAAGCTATCACTGCTTTTTCCTATAAACTTTGGTGGAATTTTAGGAGCAACAATAGTCTTTGGGCTAATTTCATGACGCCAAAATCGCCATGGTAAGCACCCTCTCATTTGCCCTTATAAAGTGGGAGACTCTCCTGTATGGAAAAGACTTTGTTCCATCAAATGGGAGGCATAATCATTAATCTCATGGGGGATTAACTCTGGAACATCTTTCTTTTGTCAAGATAACTGGACTGGAGGTGGGTGCATGGATGAATAATTTTCTACCCACTCCACTACTGCTATTAAAGTGAACTATTTCTAGCAGAATAATAAGTGTAACAATAGTAAGCTTACTGACTATATTCCTTTCTCTCTTTAGATAAGCTTATTATTATTCCTATCATTCCTAGCAATCATGATCAGATCCTTTTTAAGCTTTCCCAAAATGGTGATTTCAACCTTAAAAATGTCTGGATTCATATCAAAGAAGCTCATGATTTCTCCAATGTGTTTTTTAAACTTTGGAATAACAATATTCCTATTTCTTATTCTATTCTAACTTGGAGTATTTTGAAAAACTTCATCCCTGTTGACTCCTTGATGTGGGGTAAAGGTTTTTACTTACCTTCAAATTACTATTGCTGCTTTCACATTGAGAATGCGAATCATGTATTTGTTAACGGAGCCATTGCTTTGAAACTTTGGATTTGGTATGATGAACTTTTTAATATTGTCAAATTCAGTGGCTCCTTAACTCTATACCAACTTCTTGAAGTTTGTTTTGAAAATACTATTAAAGGCCACATTAAAGAGATAACTACTATCACTCTTATTTAGTTCATATGGATGGACAGAAATGATGCAAAACATCGTGGGATTCCTATGAACCATATGAGGATAATTACTATAATTAAAAATAAAATCTGTGCCTTATTTAATGCCAATTTAATTAACTACAATCAATTCAAAGGCTGCAAATTTATGGCCAATAAATTGGGTTTTAACTTGCCGGATCAACCCAACTGTAAAGATGACGAGATTATTTATTGGATAAAACCTCATGCTAATTCAATTAAAATTAACACTGATGGCTATGTTTCTCAAAATACTTTTGGCTATGGTGGCATTTTCAGAAACCTTAATGGTAAATTCTTATGTGCTTTTGCTTACCCCCTTAATACTTTCTCTATTCTTTTTGCTGAGCTAATGGCAGTTTACAAAGCTATTGAGATTTTCCTTCAAAAAGGTTGGCTCGATATTTGGATTGAGGTGGATGCCTTGTTGCTGATTGATCTTTTGACTTCCACCAAAGTGGGCAATACAAAATTTTATTACCTTCTAAAGCAGACTAGAGCTCTCCTTTCTCAACTCTATTTTAAAATCACTCATGTATGGTGTGAAGGTAATGCATGTGCTGATTACCTTGCTAATATGGGTGCTAAATTAGATGGCATAAAATTCTTTGATAAACTTACACTACCTAAAAATTTGTGTGGTTTGGTTAATTTGGACAATATTGGACTCCCTTACCTTAGAAATTAATTCAACCTATTATTTTGACATGTTGTATTACCTGTTTAACTGCATGACCAACTTCTACTTAGTGTTGTTGTTTCTCTGGGTTTTACTGATGCATCATCCTGATACCCCTTTCTGGTTATTTTGTGATCTCTGTGGCATCTACTGCTGGATTAATTACCCTAACCTTATTTGGGGTCTTATTGCTTCTATTATTTCCATTATTAATGGTAAGGTGTTTCTATTATTCTAACCTGCTGGATGAAGATATTTTCCCTTATCAGCTGGATCTACTAAAGGGAGATGTTTTACTTTCTGCTTTACTTTTTGATCAACAAAGATAGACATCTTGTCATAAATATTTTATTTATGGGTCTTACTGTATCTATTTTCCATTTTATGATTAAGGCTGTGTTTTGTCTCTTTTCCTTTTTCTAGAAATTTGTGATGGGGCTCATGACTTTGCTGTCTTATTTTTTAATTGCTATATTTTTGTATAGCTTCATGACAGGCCCTAATTTACCTATTTTTTCTCTCTTTAATAGGGCTATGGCCCCTCTTATGCTCTCTAACCTCACCTCCACAACCTGTAAGGAGAAAAACTGCAATACCCTTGTTATTATTACTATTTCTTTGCAGGATTGGTGTTACCTCTTGATTTCCTTCCAGCCTATTTTTATTGATGATGTTGGCTTAGCTGCTGATCTTCTTTTCTTTGTCTTGAAGGATTTCAATGATGGCTCTCCTTTGAACCCCTTTCGTGTATATGTTGTACCACTATTTTTTACTAGATTATCTTATGGTGGGTGCAAATTATTTTCTTTGCTTTAATTGTTAGTTGGATTTTGGGTCTTATGTCAACAACTACTACGGGGTTATTTTTCTGATTGTTCTTGCTAACCTCACCTCCCCAACCTGTATGGAGAGAAACTGCAATACCCTTATTATTATTATTGTCACTTTACAGGATTAGAATTACGTTTTGTTTTCTTTCCAGTCTGCTTTTACTGATAATGTTGGCTTAGCTACTGGTCTGCTTTTCTTTGTCATGAAGGATTTCAATGATGGCTCTCCTTTGAACCCCTTTCGTGTCTATGATGTACCACTATTTTTTACTGGATTATCTTATGGTGGGTGCAATAATTGTTTTGCTATTTCAATTGTTGGCTATTGGATTTTTGGGTCTTATGTCCAGTATACTTCTGGGGTTGTTTTTCTGATTGTTTTTGTTGTTTGCGACTAGGCTGTAGCTTATGACCTAATGTTTATGGTCTATTTAATCTACTACTATTTCTTCCATCTTGGTTTAGTTAGACTTGTGCAGATCACTATGATTATGCTATTACCTACTTGGTTATTAAATTATGCATTATCTACTCTGAATGAGTGGTTTTATGTCCAGCTAGCTATTATTTGCTATCTTGGTTGTTGGCTGAACTGGATTATCGGGTTTTATGCCTAGCAAGCTGCTCCTAGAGTTGTCTCTCTGATTGTCTTTATTTGGTGTTGTTTGCGATGGGGTGCAGCTTATTACTTGTGGCTTTTGGTCCACCAAATCTGCTGTTGCATTCCCTTCTTGGTTCTGTTAGACTTCTATATTTCCTATTGTAATTTGGATTTGGATTATGTTGTCTCGCTTTACATTTGTTGTTTGTTAACTTCTGCAATGATTATTAACAAGGTGGTTGTTAACATCTGCATTGCTTATTCAGAATGGGTACCTTTTAGGAAATATTCAGTTTGTACTCACGGCTGTAAGTTTCATATATGTCCCATATGTTTGGGATGGTGTTATTTACATGTTACTTGATTTTCTTAACAGGATTTTAGCAGGCTTTTCAATCGGTTGTATATTATTTCTATCCTCTGCCTGGCCTGTTCTTCTATTTTCTTATGGTGGGTTTTCATGCTGGCCTAATTATACTCTTAGCTCTGGTATTAAAAAGGTGGATCTTGACTATATTGATGATATTTATCCTACATGGGATCCCCTCTCCCATTCTGCTCTTTGTTGTTTCCTTTTCTTTAGTGTATATGGCTTGGTTTAGGTTTACATGTACTAAGGCTCATAAGACTTTCAACAAATTGCTGCTATCTTCCCACAGGTTTGTAGGCTATGATGGCTGTGATGATTTCACTCCTTTTTGGTTTGGTAGTAGATCTTGTGATGTAACCCTTCTGCTGAAGTTTGGATGCTCATATTTGCATCTGCCCCAATTTGGTGTGACTGAGCCTAAGCCTTCTCTCACACACTTCTCTATAATTTTTCTCAGTTTATGCTGCATTAAATTTTCACTTTGTCGATATTGCTTTAACTGTTCTAGTTTTATCTGTCTACATTTTTGTAGAAGCATTTCTCTTTTTCTCTTGCAGGTTTGCTCCCTAGTGCCATGCATTCTCTCATCCTGAAGAGCTTTGGCCCAGATCTATCCATTGGCTTATCTTTGTTAATCATTTTGTATCTTTTGCTTTTCTTTTCTCTTTTATTTTTCTTTTGGTTGTACTTTGATAGGGGATTTACTCTCTAGGCTGATTAGCTCTTTGAAAGAGTTTTAGTTTATCCACGATAAGGACTTTGTAACCCTCTTTTTATGGCAATAAAATAAAAAGATAAACTTAAACATAAACAAAACCTAAACCCTAAACCTAATAATAAATAGTAAAACCTAAACCTAAAAAATAAAATAAAAATAAAACTAAACTAAAAAAGAAACATAAATATAAACCTAAACCTGAAAAATAAAATAAAATAAAATAAACTAAACTGAAATAAATAAACACAAAATAAATAAACTAAACTAAATAAAAATAAAAAATAAACCAAATAAAAATATAAAATAAACTAAATAAACCTAAACCTACCGATTTACTTAAATTTTTTAAATAAAAAAATCTTAAACCCTAATCCCAACATTAAATACAAAACACTAAACACTAAACCCTAAACCCTAAACCCTAAAACCTACAACCCAAAACCCTAGACCATGAATCCCAAACCCTAAACCCTAAATCCTGCAAAAACCCATGAGACCCCAGACCTGACCCTAAACCCAAAACTAAACCCTAAAAACACAACAAAACTTAAACCTAAACTAAATAAAACCTAAATATAAAATAAATAAAAAAATCTAAACCTAAGTAAAATAAAATAAAAAATAAATAAAAACCTAAACTAAAAGCTAATCCTAAACCTAAACCTAAACATAACCCTAAACAAAAAAAAAAAATAAAAATTAAAAATAAAGCTAAAATAAAATAAAAAAAACCTAAACTATAAAATAAAATAAACCTCAAAATAAGAATCTTTAATAAAATAAAATTAAATGAGAATAAAACTAAAATAAACCAAAATAAAAAATAAAAACTAATTAAAAACCTAAACCTAATATATAAACCTAAAATATAAACCTAAAAATAAAACCTAAAAATGAATAAAAATTAAAACCTAAACTTTAAACTAAAAAATTCCTAAACCTAAAATAAACAAAATAAAATAACCCTAAACTTAAACTAAAATAAATAAACCTATACCTAAATCAAAACAAAAAAATAAAACCTAAAAATAAACCTAAAAGAAAAACCTAAAACCTAAACCTAAAAAAATAAAATAAAAACCTAAACTTAAAAATAAAAATAAAACCTAATCCAAAAAAATAAAATAAAAATATAACTAAACTAAAAGGTAAACCTAAACCTAAACCTAAAAAATAAACAAAAATAAAAATCATAAACTAAAATAATAAACCTAAATAAATAGAAATAGTAAATAAAATAAAAATAAACCTAAATAAAATAAAATAAAATAAACTAAAATAAATAAAAATAAACTAAATAAACATAAACCTATAATTTTACTTAATTTAAAAGAAAAAATAAATAAATAAATAAACCCTAACCCTAAACCCAAAACCTAAACTAACTAAACCCTAAACACTAAACCCTAAGACCAACCTTAAACCCTAAACCCTGGCGTTAAACATAACCCTAAAACCTACCTAAACCTAAACCCTAAACCCTAAATCTCAAACACTAAACCCTAAACCTAAACCCTAAAAAAATCTAAAAACTAAATAAACTAAAATAAAGCTAAAATAAAATAAATGAAACCCTAAACCTAAATATAATAAAATAAAATAAAATAAAACCATAAAAAAAACCTAAACCTAATCCTAAACCTAAAAATAAATAAAATGAAAAATAAAAACTAAACTGAAAAATAAAATAAGCATAAAAAATAAAAAAACTTAGATAAAATCAAACCAAAATGTAAAATAAAAATAAAATAAAAACTAAATAAAACCTAAACCTTAAAAATAAACCTAAAAATAAAAAAATAAAAATAAAACCTATACCCTAAAGTAAGAAAAGAACCTAAACATAAAATAAACAAAATAAACCTAAACCTAAACCTAAATGAAAATAAATAAAATGTAAACCTAAACCTAAAATAAATTAAACCTTAACCCTAAACTAAATAAAATAATATAAACTAAAAATAAACCTAAACCTAAACTAAAAAAATAAAACCTAAAAATAAAGCTAAAATAAAAACCTAAAACTTAAACCAAAAAAAATAAAATAAAAACATAAACCTAAACATAAACAAAACCTAAACCCTAAACCTAATAATAAATAATAAAACCTAAACCTAAAAAATAAAACAAAAATAAAACTAAACTAAAAAAGAAACATAAATATAAACCTAAACTTAAAAAATAAAATAAAATAAAATAAACAAAACTAAAATAAATAAACATAAAATAAATATACTAAATAAAAATAAAAAATAAACTAAATAAAATATACAATAAATAAACTAAATAAACCAAACTGGGTTCTTTGTTTTTTTTAAATAAAAAAAATATAAACCCTAAACCCAAAACATTAAATCCTCCTAAACACAAAATTAAGCGTGGCCCAGGCCACTGACCTCGGACCACTAAATCTGCACTCTAATCCACCATAAACTCTAAACTAAACCTATAAACTCCTGCCTAAATCCATCCTAAATGCTAACCACACTAAACTAATCTAAAACTAAAGCTTAAATCCATAAACACCTCTAAAAAGGCCTACCACCCAAAACACGGACCACTATTTGACCCTAAACTGTTGACCTAAACCCTACCCAAACCTAATAAAACAAAGATAAAACTAATAATAATGGTGTAATAATAATAATAAATGTGCTAAACTAATAAAACTAATAAATAATAAATAAATTAATAATTAAAATAAAACTAAAACTATAATCTAATAATACAAACTAATAAAATAAAATTAAAATCATAAAACCCCAATAAATAAACTAAACTAACAAATATAATAATAATAATAAACTAATAAAAACTAATTAAAACTAATAAAACCTAATAATAACTAAAATAAAAATTAAAATTAAACAAAACTAAACTGTTAAAACCCCTAAATTAATAAACTAAACTAAAACTGAACCCCAAAAACCTAATAAAAACTAACTAAACTAAGAATAACTAATAAACTAAAAACTAATAAAATAAAACTAATAAAACCCAAAATTAAAAGTAAACCTTAAACTAATAACTACTGAATAACAAAATTAAAAACCTTACTAAAACTAATTAAAAACCAAAAACTAAAAATAACCTGAAAAACTCTAACCACAATAACCCCAATAAACCCAAATAAACACTAATGCTAAAACCAAATAAACCCCAAAATAAGGATAAATAACTAAAACAATAATAATAATAATAATCAAAACTAATAAACCAAAACTTAAAGAAATTAATAACTAACTAATAAACACTGAACTAAAAACCTAAACCCTAAATTAAAAAAAAAACTAAACCTAAAATAAAAATAAAATGAACCTAAACCTACACTAAAATAAACTAAACCAAAATAAATAAAAGCTAAACTTGAACTTAAAATAAACTAAACCTAAACCTAAACTAAATAAAATAAAATAAACTAAAAATAAACCTAACCCTAAACTAAAAAATAAAACCTAAAAATAAAACTAAAATAAAACCCTAAAACCTAAACCTAAAAAATAAAATAAAAAAATAAACCTAAACCTAAAAAATAAAATAAAAAAATTAACCTAAACCTAAAAATAAATAAATAAACCTAAACCTAAAACATAAAATAAAAATAAAAGGAAACTAAAAAAATAAACATAAAGCTAAACCTAAACCAAAAAAATAAACTAAAATAAAAAACCTAAATTAAACTAAATAAACATACAATAAATAAACTAAACTAAATAAAAATAAAAAATAAACCTAAATAAAAATAAAATAAAAAATAAAATAAATAAATAAGAAACTAAATAAACTTAATCCTACCAAATTACTTAATTTTAAAAACCTTTAAGCACTACACCCTAAACCGTAAACCCTAAATCCTAAACTCTAAACCCTAAACCTCAAACTCTAAAATTAACCCTCCTAAACTTACTAAACCCTAAACCTTAAAAACCTCTAAAACCCTATACCTAAACCTATAACCTTAAACTAAACCCTAAACCCAAAATAAAAAAATAAAATAAAAAAATAAAAACTCTAACCCAAAACTTAAAATCATAAAATTAAACTCCTAAACCTCCAAACCCTAAACCCTAAACCCTAAACTAAAAAACCCAAAACCACAAACACTAAACCCTAAACCCTAAACCCTAAATCCTAAAACATAAAAAATCAAAAGTCCTAAACCTAAATTGAATAAAACCTAAAATAAAATAAATAAATAAACATAAACATATGTAAATAAATAAAATAAAATAAATAAAAACCTAAACATAAGTAAGTATAAAATAAAATAAATAAATAAAATAAACTAGTGATAAAACCTAAATTTAAATTAATAAATAAATAAACCTAAAAATGAAAAACCTAAATAAAATAAAAACCAAACATAAATAAAAAACAAAATAAACCTAAAATAAAATAAAAACTAAATAAAATAAAAAGTTAAACCTAAAAAATAAACCTAAAAAATAAAACCTAAAAAGAAAAAAAAAATGTAAACGCTAAAAAAAAAACTAAACCTAAAATAAATAAAATAAAATAAACCTAAACCTAAACTAAAATAAACTAAATTAAAATAAATAAAACCTAAAGTTAAACCTAAACCCTAAACTAAATAAGATAAAATAAACTAAAAATAAACATAATCCTAAACTAAAAAATAAAACCTAAAAATAAACCTAAAAATAAAAAATAAAAACCTAAACCTAAACCTAAAAATAAAAAATAAATCCTAAACTTAAAAATAAAATAAAAATAAAATTAAACTAAAAAATAAACATAAATCTAAACCTAAACCTAAAAAATAAACTAAATCAAAAAATCTAAACTAAAATAAATAAACATAAAATAAATAAACTAAACTAAATAAAAATAGTAAACCTAAATAAAAAATAAAAAATAAAATTAAATAAAATAAATAAAAAATTAACTAAATAAACCTAAACTCTTGGTTTACTTATCTTATAAAACCCTAAACCCTAAACTAAAAACCCTAAATCTAAACCTTAAGCCCTAAATGCTAAACCCTAAACCTCTTAACTATAAACCCAGGACACCTAAAACCTAAACCCAACTCTAACTACCCTTAAAACCTCCTAAACCTAAACCTAAACTCCTAAACCTAAACCAACCCTGCATAACCCTAAACCTAACTCACCCAACACTAAACCCTAAACTAAATCTAAACCCAACCTAAACCCTCTTAAACCCTACCCTGAATCCTAAACCCTAACCAAAATCAGAAAGCCCGGAAGGCTCAACCCTAAACCCTAAACCCTAAAAACCTAAATACCTAAAAACCTAAACCTAAACTAAATAATTCCTAAAAATAAAATAAATAAAATAAATCTAAAAAAAACTTTAATAAAATTAACCTATAATGAAATAAAATATAAACTAAATGAAAACCTAAACCAAAAAATAAACCTAAAAAGTAAAACCTAAAATAAATTAAAAATAACCTAAACCCTAAAACTAAAAAAAAATTTAAACCAAAAATAAAAAATAAGAAAAACCTAAACCTAAATTAAAATAAACTAAATAATATAAATATAACTTAATCCTAAGCCTAAAATAAATAAAACCTAAAATAAACTAAACTTAAACCCTAAACAGAATAAAAAATAAACTAAAAATAAGCCTAAACCTAAACAAAAAAATAAAACCTAAAAATAAGCCTAAAAATAAAAACCTAAAGCCTAAATGTAAAAAATATAAATATAAATATAAATATAAACTTAAAACTGAAAATTAAAAATAAAACCTAAACCTAAAAAATAAAATAAAAATAAACCTCAACTTAAAAATTGACTAAACTTAAACCATTAAAATTAACTAAAATAAAAAACCTAGACTAAAATAAATAAACCTAAAATAAATAAACTAAATTAAGTAGAAATAAAAAGTAATCCTAAATAAAAATAAAAAATAAAGTAAATTAAAATAAATAAAAAATAAACTAAATATACTAAATAAACCTAAACCTATCGATTTACTTAATTTTAAAAAAAACCTTAAACCCTAAACTCTAAACCCCAAACCTACAACCCAAAACCCTAAACCCTAAAAAACTCTAAACCCTAAACCCTAACCATAAAACATGTATAAACTAAATTATAAACCCCAAACCTAGCCACAACCAAACCCAAACACTAATAAACCTAAATCATAAACATAAAACCTTAAACCTAAACATAAAGTAACTAAATAAATTAAAAAAATAAACCTAAATTGTAAAACCTAATAAACCTAAACCCTAAGAATGGGCAAAACCTTGATAGTAGGAACATCAACTCGGCCAACCAGTCCCAGATCTAGTAGTGGAGGATGAGGCTACAATTATGCTTGGTGGTGGTGGGGATTTAGAGGTGCAAGTGGATATGGAGGTGCAGTTGGAGGCGGTGGTGGTTATCGAGGTGGGAGGAGCGACTGAGGTTTCAATTGTGATGGTGGCGGAGGGATGTGATGGTGGATCCCACTACTCCAAAGGCCAGGGTGATTCTGATGGGAACTCAAGAAACTAATGAACGGCTGATCTGATTTGCTACTTGTGGAACTGTCTTTATTGTAAAGAGGGTTCTAGTTATCTAGGGTTTTTGATTTGCTCTATGTGTGCTTATTTTTTATCTATGTCGTCACTTGTGTCTTAGAAATCTTGGTGTGTTACATAGTTGATGAAATGTTGAATGTGAATTTATTCTCTAATAAAAAAAACTAAAAACCCTAAACCCTAAACTAAAACTTGAATGCTAATCCTAAAACTCTAAACCATAAACCATAAACCCTAAACCTTAAACCCTAAACCCTAAACCCTAAATGCCAAAATCGATAAAAAAAACTCTAAACTAACCTTAAACCCAAAACCCTAAACCTTAATCCTTAAAAAGCTAAAAAACTTAAACCTAAACTAAATAAAACCTAAAAATAAAATAAATAAAAAACCTAAACCAAAATAAAATAAAATAGAAAAGATAAAGATAAACTTAAACCTTAAAAAGGTAATAAAATTAAAAGTATAGATAAACTAAAACAAAATAAATAAAAAGCTAAACTAAAATAAGAAAATAAAAAACCTAAATAAATTAAATATTAAATCTAAAATAAAATAATATAAAAAGTAAATAAAAACCTAAACCTAAAAAATAAAGCAAAAAATTGAACCAAAAAATAAATAAAAAAAAAACCTAAACCCTAAACTAAAAAAACCTAAATCTAAACCTAAACTAAATAAAATAAAATAAACTAAAAATAAACTTAAAGCAAAATAAAAAAATAAAAGCTGAAAAAAGCCTAAAATAAAAGTATAAAACCTAAACCACAAAAAATAAAATAAAAACCTAAGCCTAAACCTAAAAATAAAAAATAAAACCTAAACCTAAAAAATAAAATAAAAATAAAACTAAACTAAAAAATAAACCTAAACCTAAACCCAAACCTAAAAAATAAACAAAAATAAATAGCCTAAACTAAGATAAATAAACTTAAAAAGTAAACTAAAGTAAATAAAATTAAAAATAAACCTAAATAAAATAAATAAATAAATAACTGAATAAATAAAATAAAATTAATAAACTAAATAAACCTAAACTCTTGGTTTACATTTAAGTAAAATAAAAATACATAAAAATAAAAAAAAGAAAACTCTAAACCTAAACTAAATCCTAACTACACTAAACCTGTATCCTCTAAACCACAAACCCCACAACACTCCCCAAAACCCTAGAAAACCTAAATCTAAACCCTAAACCTAAAGCCTAAACACTAAACCCTAAACCCTAAACCCTAAAACTTATAACCCTAAACAATAAAACCTAAACCCCAAACCCTAAACCCTAAACCTTAAACCCTAAACCATAAGCCCTAAACCTTAAAACCAAAACCTAAACTGACTAAATTAAACCTATAAAAGAAATATAAAAAGTTAAATAAATGACATGAGATAAAATAAAGAGAAATCCTCTAAACTAAAAAAAGGCTGAAACCTAAACTGAAACTACCTTAAACCTCAATCTAAACGCACCTAGGCCCCTAAATCCTAAAGTAACCCTGGGCACTGACCCACTAACCTAAACTGTTGATGTAAATTATAAACCACTTACCATGACCCCTAAACCCTAAAGGCCACCTCTAAATCAAGCTCTAACCCCACCCACGTCTTAACCCTGGGCCACTCCCACTTAAACCTGGGCCTAAACTGACCCTAAATCTTGATCCCTGACCCTGACCTAAATATTAAAAACAAAATCCCAAAACCCTAACTCTTGACACCAACCTACCACTAATGACTTTGGACTAAATACTAAATACAAACCCTAAACTAAACACTAAACCCTAAACCCTTCCACTAAATCTCTAAAACCTAAAACCTAAAACTTAAACCAGAATGAAATAAAGCATAAAAATAAAATAAATAAAAAACTTAAACCAAAAATACATAAATAATTTAAAATAAAAAAATAAACTAAAACCTTAACCTAAACATAAAAAAATGAAATAATAAAATAAAAAAGACTAAATTAAAATAAATAAAAGCCTAAACTAAACTATAAAATAAAATAAACCTAAGAATAAAGAAAAAATGTAAAATAAAAATAAAATTAAACAAAATTAAAACTATGTGAAATAAAAATAAAATTAACCTAAAATAAAATAAAATAAAACTAAATAAAACCTATACCTAAAAGGTAAACCAAAAAAATAGAACCAATAAAAAAATAAAAAATAAAACCTAAACCCTAAACTAAAAAGAAAAAAAATCTAAGGCTAAACCCAAACCTAAACTAAAATAAACTAAATTAAAATAAATAAAAGCTAAAGCTAAACCTAAAATAAACTAAACCTAAACCTAAACCTAAATAAAATAAAATAAAATAAAATAAAAAAAATCTAAACTTAAACTAAAATGTAAAACTTAAAAATAAACCTAAAATAAAAACCTAAAACTTAAACCTAAAAAAATAAAATGAAAACCTAAACCTATACCTAAAAATAAAAAATAAAAACTAAAACTAAAAAATTAAATAAAAAAAACTAAATTAAGAAATAAACCTAAACCTAAACCTAAACCTAAAAAATAAACAAAAATAAAAAAAGCCTATACTAAAATAAATAAACCAAAAATAAATAAACTAAACTAAATGAAAATAAAATTAAAATATATTAAAATAAATAAAAAATAAACTAAATAAACTAATTAAATCTAAACCTACCAATTTACTTAATTTAAAAAAAATAAAAAAAAAATAAAACTCATAAAAAAATCCCAACTCTAAACCCTCAACCCTAAACTAATATTATCTATCACTCACCAAAGCATAAACCCATAACCCTAAAACCCCAAAACCTAAACCTTAGCACTAAAGCCTAAAACCCTAAACCCTAAAACCTACAACCCTAAACCCTAAACCCTAGACCTCAAACTCTAAACCCTAAAGCCTAAATCCTAAACCATAAACACTAAATGATAAAAACCTAAAAACCTAAACCCATACTATATAAAACTTAAAAATAAAATAAATAACAAAACCTAAATAAAATAAAATAAAAAATAAAATAAGAACTTCAACCAAAACTTGTACCTACCTAAACTCTAAACCCTAAATCTTAAAACCTACAACCCTCCACCCTCTAAACCCTAAACCCTAAACCCTAAACCCTAAACACTAAACATTTAACCCTAAAGCCTGAAAACCTAAAAACTAAACCTAAACTAAATAAAATCGAAAAAAAATAAATAAAAAAACTAGACCTAAATAAAATAAACTAAAAAATAAAAGCCTAAACAAAAACATAAACCTAAACCTAAACCTAAACCTAAATCTAAACCTAAAACTAAAAATAAAATAAAATAAAAATAAAAACTAAACTAAAATAAAATAAATTAAAAAATTAAACTAAAATAAAAAATAAAATAAACTTAAAAATAAAAAACCTAAATAAAATAAAACCCAAATATAAAATAATAATAATAATAAATAATAATAATAATAATAATAATAAACCTAAAATAAAATAAAATAAAAACTAAATAAAAACCTAAACCTAAAAAATAAAAAAAAATAAAACATAAAAATAATTTAAAAAATACCTAAAAACTAAACTAAAAAAAACCTAAACCAAAAATAAATAAAATAAAATAAACCTAAACCTAAACTAAAATAAACCAAACTAAAAAAAATAAAATCTAAACCAAAACCCTTAATTAAATAAAATAAAATAAACTAAATAGAAACCTAAACCTAAGCAAAAAAAATAAAACCTTAAAATATACCTAAAATAAAAACCTAAAACCTAAACCTAAAAAATAAATAAAAATATAACTAAACTAAAAAATAAACATAAACCTAATCCAAAAAAAATAAGCAAAAATAGAAAACCTTAACTAAAATAAATAAACTTAAAATAAATAAACTAAAGAAATAAAAAGAAAAAATAAGCCTATAAAATAATAAAAAATAAAAATAAACCTATATAAACCTAAATTAATTAAAAAACCAAAACAAAATATAAACTTAAAATAAAACCTAAAAATAAACTTGAAAATAAATTAAAATAAACTAATAAAAATTAACTAAAATAAAATAATAAAAATGTAAACTTAACTAAATAAATAAAATAAACCTAAGAATAAAAAACTTAAAAAAATAAAATTTAAACGTAAAATAATAATAAAATAAAATAAAAAATTATTAAAAACATAAACCTAAAAAGTAAACTTAAAAATAAAATCTAAAAATAAATAAAAAATAAAAGCTAAACCCTAAATTAAAAAATGTCTAAACCTAAAATAAAAATAAAATAAACAAAATAAAATAAACCTATACCTAAATTAAAATAAACTTTAAAAAAAATGCTAAACCCTAAAATCTTAAACACTAAAAGCATAAACCCTAAAACCCTAAACCTTAAACCCTAAACCCTAAACCCTAAACCCTAAATGCTAAACCCTAAACCCTAGCCCAAAACCCTAAACCCCAAACCCCAACCCCTAAACCTAAACCTAAAGTAATTAAATAAATTAAAAAATAAACCTAAACACTAAAACCTAATAAACCTAAACCTAAACCTAAACCTTAAGAATGGGCAGAACCTTGATGGCAGGAATATCACCATCAATCAGGCTTAGTCTAGATCTAACGGTGGAGGCGAAGGCGGATGAAGCCGTTTTCGCAGTGGGGGTGGGGGCTTTGGAGTTGCTGGTGGATATGGAGGTGGTGGTCAGAGTAGTGGTGGTTATGGAGGCGAGAAGAGTGATGGAGGTTACAATCATGGTAGTGGTAGAGGGAGAGATTGGGGATACGATGGTGGATCTCGCTACTCGATAGGCGAGGGTGGTTCTATTGGGAACTAGAGAAATTGAAGAATGGCCGATCTGATCTGCAACTTATGGAACAATGTCTTTACTACAGTAGAGATGGTTCAAGTTATCTAGGGTTTTTATTTGCTCTATGTGTGCTCATTTTTTATCTATGTCATCGCTTGTGTCTTAGAAAACTTGGTGTGTTACATGGTCGATGAAATCAAAAAAAAAAGAAATATTGAATATGAATTTGTTCTCTTTTAAACATAGAAAAGAAACCTTAAACAAAAACTTGAACCCTAAACCTAAACCTGAACTAAAATAAAAAATAAAAATGATAAATTCAAAATTTAAAAAAAATCCACAACTCTAAAACCAACACTAAACCCTAAACCTACAACCTTAAACCCCAAACACTAAAACCTTAAAACCTAAAATCCAAAACCCTAAATAATATACCTTAAGCCCTAAACCCTAAAAACACTAAACCATAAAGCCTAAAAACTAAACCTTAAATGCTAAAACTCTAAACCCTAAACCTAAACCATAAACCATAAAAACCTAAAAACTTAAACCTAAAAAAAATACAAAAAAAAACTCAACTAGAAAATAAACCTAAACCTAAGCCTAAACCAAAAAAAAACTAAACTAAAATAAATAAATTAAACTAAATAAAAATAAAAAATAGACATAAATCTACTAGTTTACTTAATTTAGAAAAACCCTAAACCCTAAATCCTAAACCCTAAACCTTAAACCTACAACACTAAACCTACAACCCTAAACCCTAAAGTCAAAACCTACAACCCTAAAAATCAACCCAAGAACCCTAAACTAAACCTTAAACCCTAAAAGCATTAAAACCCTAAACTCTAAACCCAAAACCTAAACCCTAAACCCTAAACCCTAACTAACCAACCATAAACCCCTAAACCTAAACCCTAAGCCTTAAAACCAAAACCCTAAACCTAAACTTAAAGTAACTAAATAAATTTAAAAATCAACCTAAACCTTAAAACATAGTAAACCTAAACCTACACCTAAACCCTAATAATGGGAAGAACCTTGATGATAGGAACATCACCATCAACCTTGCTCAGTCTAGATCTGGCAGTGGAGGCAAAGGCAGAGACGGTAGTTATCACAGTGGTGGTGGGGAATCTAGAGGTTGTGGTAGATATGGAGGTGGTGGTTGGAGCATTGGTCGTTATGGAGGCAGGAGGAGCGATGGAGGTTACCGATGTGGTGGTGTCTGAGGGAGAGATCTGAGATATGATGATGGATCCCACTACTTGAGAGGCTTGGGTGGTTGTGATGGGAACTGGAGAAATTGAAGAACGATCGATCTGATCTATTCCTTATGGAACTTTGTCTTTATAGTAGAGATAATTCTAGTTATCTAGGGTTTTTGATTTGCTTTATGCATTCTCATTTTATCTATATCATCGCTTGTGTCTTAGAAAACTTAGTGTGCTACTTAGTTGATGAAATCGAAGAAAAGAAATGTTTGATCTAAATTTTTTCTATATTAAAAAAAACTAAAAACCCAAAACCCTAAACTAAAAGTTGAACACAAAACCTAAAACTTAAACCCTAAACTAAAATGTGAACCTTAAACCTAAAACCTAAACCCTAAACCCTAAACCATAAAAATAAGAAAAATAAAAATAGAAAAAAAACCCTAACTCTAAATCCTACAAACCTAAAATCCTAAATTCTAAACCTAAAACCATAAAACCCTAAACCCTACCCTAAACCCTAAAACCTTAAAACCTAAACCCTAAACCATAAACACCCTAAACCTAAACCTTAAACCTAAACCTAAACCCTAAACCTACAACCCAGCCCTAAACCCCAAACTTAAACCCTAAACCATAAACCCTAAAACCTAAACCTAAACTAAATAGAACCTAATAATAAATAAAATAAACATAAACCTAAATATAATAAAAACCTAAACATAAACCTAAACCCAAACCTAAAAATTAAAATAAAATAAAAAATAAAAACTAAACTAAATTAAAATAAATAAAACTTAAACTAAACAAAAAATATAATAAACCTAAATTTAAAACCTAAATAAAATAAAACTAAATGTAAAATAAGAATAAAATAAACATAAAATAAATTAAAATAAAATTAGATAAAACTAAAACTTAAAAAATAAATCTAAAATAAAACTTAAAATATACAAAAAAATGAACCTAAACCCTAAAAAAAAAAACCTAAACCTAAAATAAACAAAATAAAATAAACCTAAACTTAAACAAAAATAAATTAAACTAAAATAAATAAAACATAAACATAAACCTAAAATAAATTAAAACTAAACCCTAAACTGAATAAAATAAAATTAACTAAAAATAAACCTAAACTTAAATTAAAAAATAAAACCAAAAAATAAACCTAAAAAAATAAAATAAAAATCTAAACCTAAAAATAAAAAATAGAACCAAAACATAAAAAAATAAAAAATAAAATTAAACTAAAAAAATAACATAAACCTAAACCTAAACCTAAAAAAGAAGCTAAATTAAAACCAAAACTAAAATAAATAAACCTAACAATTATAAACAAAACTAAATAAAAATAAAAAAACATAAATAAAAATGAAAAATAGAATAAACTAAAATAAATAATAAAGAAACTAAATAAACTAAATAAGCCTAAACCTATCGGTTTACTTAATCAAAAAAAAACCCGGAACCCTAAACCTACAAGCCTAAATCTTAAACCCTAAACTCGTAACCCTAAACCCTAAACCCTAAACCCTAAACCACTGACTCTAATAACCCTAAACCACAGATCCCCTCAACTAAACCCTAAATGAGCCCAGATCCTAACCATAAACCTAACCTAACCCTAAATCCTAAACCTAAACCTTAAAGCATAAAGCCTAAACACTAAACCCTAAACCATAAACCATAAACGCTAACCCTAAAGCATAAACCCACTAAACCCTAAACTAAACTCTTAAACCAATAATAAACTAAAAATAAAATAAATAAAAAACTTAAACCTAAATAAAATAAAATAAATAAAATAAAATAAAAACATAAATTAAAATCTAAACCTAAACCTAAATAAAAAATAAATATAAACTAAGTAAAATAAATAAACCTAAATTAAACTAAAAAACTAAATAAACTAATAATAACAAACCTAAATAAAATAAGAACTAAACGTAAAATAAAAATAAAATAAACCTAAAAGAAAAAAAATAAAAACTAAATAAGAACCTAAACCTAAAAAATAAAACTAAAAATAAATAAAAAATAAAACCCAAACCTAAGATAAAATGAAAATAATAAAATAAAAAAATCCTAAACCTAAACTGAAATAAACAAAACCTAAGCCTAATCCAAAAATAAACTAAATAAAATAAAATAAACTAAAAATAAACTTAAATCTAAAATAAAAAAATAAAACTTAAAAATAAACCTAAAATAAAAATCTAAAACCTAAACCTAAAAAAATAGAATAAAAACCTAAACCTAAACCTAAAAATTAAAAATAAAACCTAAACCTAAAATTTAAAATAAAAATAAAACTCAACTAAAAAAATAAACCTAAATTTAAACTTAAACCTAAAATTTAAACTAAAATAAAAAACATAAAGTAAAATAAATAAACCTAAAATTAATAAACTAAACTAAATAAATATAGTAAACCTAAATAAAGATAAAAAAATATAATAAATTGAAATAAATAAAAAATAAACTAAATATACTAAATAAACCTAAACCTACCTATTTATATAATTTAAAAAAAAACTTTAAGCCCTAAATTCAAAACCTTAAACCGTAAACCCTTAACCGTAAACCTACAACCCTAAACCCTAAACACTAAAACCCTGACCCTAAAATATAGCCCATAATCCCAAAACAATAACCTAAACTAAACCCTAAAACCTAAACCTAAACCTACAACACAACAACAACAAGCCTTAATCCCACTGGGTGGGTTCTACATTAATCCTTGTCTCCATTGTGTATTTGTCAAATTCTCATTTAATTCAAGTATACTAAGATCATTTTTTATACATCTTAACCAAGTCTTTTAGGTCTGCCTCTACCTTTCTTAATGTAAGGTAAATCTAATGCATCTACTCTCTTAATGGTCATGATGGACGCTTTATGTGGCCAAACCATCTAGTCTCCCTAATCTTATCTACCACTGAGCTACTCCAACTTTTTCCCGAACATACTCATTTTGCATTCTATCTCTAAGAGTAAAGCCACTCATCCACGAGCATCCTCATCTCGTAACACTTAACTTAGTCTTATGCTTCTCTTTTGTTGGCAACATTCATAAGTCATTGTAGGTCTTACCACCATCTTATAAAATTTTCCCTTAAGTTTAAGTGGAACTTTTCTATCAAATAATAGGCCAGATGCATTCCTCCACTTCAACCATCCAATTTGAATTCTACTAATAACATCTCCATCTATTTCACCATCATTTTGAACAATAGAGCCTAAATATCTGAATCGCTCACTATTATTAATGATTTGATCACCTAAAGTCACAACACTATCTCTAAAACTTCTACAACTAAAATTACACTCCATATATTCAGTTTTAGATCTACTTAAATGAAAACCTTTAGACTCTAAAGTTGACCTCCATAATTCAAGTTTCTGTTGGACTCCTTCTCTAGTCTTATCAACAAGAAGAATGTCATCAGCAAAAAGCATACACCAAGGTACATCTTCTTGTAAATGCCTCGTAAGAACATCCATAACTAAAGTAAAAAAGATAAGGGCTAAATGTTGATCCTTGGTGTAATCCAAGCAAATAGGAAAATATTTTGTCAATCCTCCTTGTGTTTGGACACAATGTACTCTAGTATACATATCCTTAATGACTTGAATATAACCAATATTAACTCCTTTTTGTTCCAGAACTCTCCAAAGAACATCTCTTGAGACTTTATCATAAGCTTTCTCTAAATTAATAAATATCATATGCAGATCCTTCTTACTTTCTCTATGCTTAAACAAATGTATAACATCCATAGTAGATCTACCTGGCATGAAACCAAACTGATGGTGAGAAACTTCTGTATCACATCATAACATATGCTCAATTACTCTCTCCCATAGTTTTAAGGTATGGCACATTAACTTAATTCCTCTATAATTTGCACACTCTTGTGCATCACCTTTATTCTTAAATAAAGGAACCAACAAACTCTTTCTCCACTCATCGGCATCTTTTTTGGTCTTTAAAATAACATTAAAAAGATTTGTAAGCCAAGAAATTCCTTGATCTCCAAAACATTTCCACACATCTATTGGAATATTATCCGGTCTTACAGCTTTTCCACATTTAATTTTCTTTAAAGCTTCACTAACTTCAGATTTACTAATACGATGATAGAAATGAAATTCTCTATTTTTGTTTAGGGTATTAAGGTTGCTAAAATCAATCGTACTTCCAGATCCTTCATTAAAAAGTTTATCAAAATACCTCATCCACCTATTTTCAATATCTTTTTCTAAGAAAAGCACTTTATTATTTTAATCCTTAATACCCCTCACTTGAACTATGTCTTTACTTCTCCTATCGCTTTGCTTGGCTAACTTATACATACATCTTTCACCTTCTTTTATATCTAATCAATTTTATAAATCACTAAAACCTAAATTTTTTGCATCATATATTGCTTTCTTAGAATCTCTACAAGCCACTTTATATCTTTCCCAATTCTCCGAATTTTTACATCAAAACCAAGTTTTATAACAATGCTTCTTACTTCTTATCTTTTCTTGCACAATCTGACTCCACTACTAACTATTCTTATTAAAAGAAGCTTTTCTTTTTGATTCTCCAAGCACATCTTTAGCAACTTGCTTAATTTCACTTGATATTTTTTCCAAAATAATGTTAGCTAACTTATGAACATCCCAAATTCTAATTTCTTGTAGCTTGCTCCTAAAAATATTTTTATTTGTGTTCTTTAAGTGTCCCCATCTAATCCTAGGATAATAATTTAGTTTATTTTTTCTCTTAAAATCTAAAAGTACTAGTCGATGCTGGGTACTTAAAATTTCACTTGGAATGACCTTACAATTTTTACAATCTAAACGATCTATTTTTCTTATCAGAAAATAATCAATCTGTGTTTTCCTAGATCCATTTTTATAAGTAATAATATGTTCATCTCTTTTCTTAAATAAAGTATTAGCAACTACAAAATCATAAGCTAAGGAAAAATCTAATATAATCCTACCTTCTTCATTAGTCACTCCAAAACCATAACCACCATGAATACTTTTAAAATCTTCTACCACTCTACCAACATGTCCATTTAAATCTCCCCCAATAAATATTTTTTTCTTCAAGAGGTATCTTTTGTATTAATCCCTCTAATTCATTCCAAAATTTTTCTTTTGAGCTTACCTCCTAACCTACTTGAGGAGCATAGACACTTATAACATTGATAATCTTAGTATCAATAATAATCATTAGAGCTATAATTCTATCTCCACATCTATTAATACTTATAATATTATCCTTCAAACTTTTATCTATAATCACACTTACACCATTTGTAGTTCGACTTTTACCTGAATACCAAAGTTTAAAACCTAAACTATCAATCTCCTTGGCCTTCTCCCCAACCCATTTAGTTTCTCAAGCACATAAAATATTTATCTTTCTATGAACCATAATATCTAAACCTAAACCTAAACCTAAACCTAAAAATTTTCCTAAACCTAAACCTAAACCTAAAAAATAAACTAAAATAAAAAACCTAAAAAAAAATAAATAAACTGAACTAAATAAAAATAAAAAAATAAACCTAAATAAAAATAAAAAATAAAATAAACTAAAATAAATAAAAAATAAAATAAATACACCTAAACCAATAGGTTTACTTATTTTTAAAATAAAACCCTATACCCTAAATCTTAAATGCTAAACCCTAAACCCTAAACCATAAAC
Organism: Cymbidium sinense; assembly: GCA_021442155.1. NCBI lineage: Eukaryota > Viridiplantae > Streptophyta > Magnoliopsida > Asparagales > Orchidaceae > Cymbidium > Cymbidium sinense. Next base: position 5,566,055 of record CM038215.1, on the reverse strand, counting down.
CCGACACCCTAAAACCCTAAACCCAAAACTCTAAACTAACCCTATACCCTAAACCCTAAAACCTAAAAACCCTAAACCCTAAACTAACCCTAAACCCTAAGCTAATCCTAAACCCTAAACCCTAAACCCTAACCCGTAAACCCTGAACACTAAACCCTAAACCCTAAATCTTAAACCCTAACTAAACCCTAAATCTTAAACCCTAACCCATCACACTAAAACCATAAACCCAAAAATCATCAAAGCCTGACTACCCTAAACCCTACCACAAACCACCTAAATAAACCTAAACCTAAACTAAATAATTCCTAAAAATAAAATAAATAAAATAAATCTAAAAAAAACTTTAATAAAATTAACCTATAATGAAATAAAATATAAACTAAATGAAAACCTAAACCAAAAAAATAAACCTAAAAGTAAAACCTAAAAATAAATTAAAAATATAACCTAAACCCTAAACTAAAAAAAATTTAAACCAAAAATAAAAAATAAGAAAATCCTAAACCTAAATTAAAATAAACTAAATAATATAAATATAACTTAATCCTAAGCCTAAAATAAATAAAACCTAAAACTAAACTAAAATAAACTAAACTTAAACCCTAAACAGAATAAAAAAAATAAACTAAAAATAAGCCTAAACCTAAACAAAAAAATAAAACCTAAAAATAAGCCAAAAAATAAAAACCTAAAGCCTAAATGTAAAAAATATAAATATAAATATAAATATAAACTTAAAACTGGAAATTAAAAATAAAACCTAAACCTAAAAAATAAAATAAAAATAAACCTCAACTTAAAAATAGACCTAAACTTAAACCTAAACCTTTAAAATTAACTAAAATAAAAAACCTAGACTAAAATAAATAAACCTAAAATAAATAAACTAAATTAAGTAGAAATAAAAAGTAATCCTAAATAAAAATAAAAAATAAAGTAAATTAAAATAAATAAAAATAAACTAAATATAGTAAATAAACTAAACTGTGATTTACTTCATTTTAAAAAAAACCTTAAACCCTATATCCAATACCCTAAACTCTAAACCCTAAACCTACCCAAAACCTAAACCCTAAAAAACTTTAAACCCTAAACCCTAACCATAAACCATGAAAACTAAAAGCATAAACCCTAAAACCCTAAGCCCTAAACCTTAAATTCTAACCCCAAACCCTAAACCCTAAACACTAAAACCTAAATCATAAACACAAAACCTTAAACCTAAACATAAAGTAACTAAATAATTTAAAAAATAAACCTAAATCGTAAAACCTAATAAACCTAAACCCTAAGAATGGGCAAAACCTTGATAGTAGGAACATCACTGTCAACCAGGCTCAGTCTAGATCTAGTAGTGGAGCTATAAATAGAGGCGACAATTATGCTAGTGGTGGTGGGGGATTTAGAGGTGCAAGTGGATATGGAGGTCACGGTCGGAGCAGTGGTGGTTATCGAGGTGGGAGGAGCGACTGAGGTTTCAATTGTGATGGTGGCGGAGGGATGTGATGGTGGATCCCACTACTCCAGAGGCCAGGGTGATTCTGATGGGAATTGGAGAAACTAATGAACGGCTGATCTGATTTGCTACTTGTGGAACTGTCTTTATTGTAAAGAGGGTTCTAGTTATCTAGGGTTTTTGATTTGCTCTATGTGTGCTTATTTTTCATCTTTGTCATCACTTGTGTCTTAGAAACCTTGGTGTGTTACATAGTTGATGAAATCGAAATGATGAAATGTTGAATGTAAATTTATTCTCTAATAAAAAAAACTTAAAACCCTAAACCCTAAACTAAAACTTGAATGCTAATCCTAAAACTCTAAACCATAAACCATAAACCCTAAACCTTAAACCCTAAACCCTAAACCCTAAATGCCAAAACCGATAAAAAAAACTCTAAACTAACCTTAAACTCAAAACCCTAAACCTTAATCCTTAAAAAGCTAAAAAACTTAAACCTAAACTAAATAAAACCTAAAAATAAAATAAATAAAAAACCTAAACCAAAATAAAATAAAATAAAAAAGATAAAGATAAACTTAAACCTTAAAAAGGAAATAAAATTAAAAATATAAATAAACTAAAACAAAATAAATAAAAAGCTAAACTAAAATAAGAAAATAAAAAACCTAAATAAATTAAATATTAAATCTAAAATAAAAAAAAAATAAACCTAAAATAATAATATAAAAGTAAATAAAACCTAAAAAAATAAAGCAAAATTGAACCAAAAATAAATAAAATAAAACCTAAACCCTAAACTAAAAAACCTAAATCTAAACCTAAACTAAATAAAATAAACTAAACTAAAAATAAACTTAAAGCAAAATAAAAAAATAAAAGCTGAAAAAAGCCTAAAATAAAAGCATAAAACCTAAACCACAAAAAATAAAATAAAAACCTAAGCCTAAACCTAAAAATAAAAAAGAAAACCTAAACCTAAAAAATAAAATAAAAATAAAACTAAACTAAAAAATAAACCTATACCTAAACCCAAACCTAAAAAATAAACAAAAATAAATAGCCTAAACTAAGATAAATAAACTTAAAATAAGTAAACTAAAGTAAATAAAATTCAAAATAAACATAAATAAAAATAAATAAATAAATAACTGAAATAAATAAAAATAAAATTAATAAACTAAATAAACCTAAACCTACTAGTTTACTTAATTTAAGTAAAATAAAAAATACAAAAAATAAAAAATAAAAAAGAAAAAAACCTAAACCTAAACCTAAATCCTAAAACTAACCCTACACCCTGAACCTTATATCCTAAACCTAAAACCCTAAACCTTAAACCCTAACCCTTAAAACCCTAAAACCTAAACCCTAAAGAATAATCCTAAACCCTAAATCCTAAAACCTAAACCCTAAAGCCTAAACACTAAACCCTAAACCCTAAACCCTAAAACTTACAACCCTAAACAATAAAACCTAAACCCTAACCCTACCCAAACCATACCATAAACCTAAACCAACCCAAACTCTAAACTAAATTAAACCTAAGATAGAAATACAAAGTTAAACCTTAACATGAAAAGATAAGATAAAGATCTCTGCTAAAGGCTAAACTGACTGAGCCAACCTACCCCTCGTCCTAAACCACTCCCTAGTCTTAAAGTGACCTACCACCTGCACCTGGGCCCTTAATCTCCATACCATAAACCTGGGCCACTGGGCCCTCCTCCTAAATCCTACACTGACCCTGACCTGACCCAGGCTAACTGAAGCTCCAAACCACTGGCTAACTCACTGAGCCCAGAAACCTGGGCCCTAAACCTTCTTAATCCCTGACCACCTCCCAACTAAAACCCAACCCACTCTGGCTTAACTGATCCAGGCCCTTGACTTTAGACCCTAAATACTAAATACAAATCCCTAAACCCTAAACACTAAACCCTAAACCCTAAAATCTTAAACCCTAAATCCTAAACTCAAAATACCTAAAAACCTAAAACTTAAACCAGAATGAAATAAAGCATAAAAATAAAATAAATAAAAAACTTAAACCAAAAATACATAAATAATTTAAAATAAAAATATAAACTAAAACCTTAACCTAAACATAAAAAAATGAAATAATAAAATAAAAAGGCTAAATTAAAATAAATAAAAGCCTAAACTAAACTATAAAATAAAATAAACCTAAGAATAAAGAACAAAATGTAAAATAAAATAAAATTAAACAAAATTAAAACTAAATGTGAAATAAAATAAAATTAACCTAAAATAAAATAAAATAAAACTAAAAAAACCTATACCTAAAAGGTAAACCAAAAAAAATAGACCAATAAAAAAATAAAAATAAAACCTAAACCCTAAACTAAAAAAAAAATCTAAAGCTAAACCCAAACCTTAACTAAAATAAACTAAATTAAAATAAATAAAAGCTAAAATAAACCTAAAATAAACTAAACCTAAACCTAAACCTAAATAAAATAAAATAAAATAAAATAAAAATCTAAACTTAAACTAAAAGACTTAAAAATAAACCTAAAATAAAACCTAAAACTTAAACCTAAAAATAAAATGAAAACCTAAACCTATACCTAAAATAAAAATAAAACTAAAACTAAAAATTAAATAAAAAAACTAAACTAAGAAATAAACCTAAACCTAAACCTAAACCTAAAAATAAACAAAATAAAAAAGCCTAAACTAAATAAATAAACCAAATAAATAAAAACTAAATGAAAATAAAATTAAAATATATTAAAATAAATAAAAATAAACTAAGTAAACTAATTAAATCTAAACTACCAGTTTGTAATTTAAAATAAAAAAATAAAAAATAAAACTCATAAAATGACCAGCCCTCAACCCTAAACTAATGTGCATTCTATCTTACTAAAGCTAAACCCATGGCTAAAACCCCAAACCCTGGCTAGCACTAAAGGCCCTAAGACCCTGCCCCTAAACCTGCTAAACCCTAAACCCTGGGCCCTGGGCCCTAAGGCCAAGGCTAAATCTGGGCCATAAACACTATTATGAAACAAAACCTAAACCCAGTATAACTTAAAAATAAGATAAATAACTGAGCCTAAAAAGATAAAATAAAGATAAAATGAACTTCAACTAAAACCAAAACTTGTGCTAAACTAAACCCTAAACCCTAAATCTTAAAACCTACAACCCTACACCCCCTCCACGGACCCTGGGCCCTAAACCCCCACCACATTTAACCTAAAGCCTAAAACCTAAAACCTAAACTAAATAAACCTAAAAATAAATAAATAAACTAGACTTAAATAAAATAAAATAAAAAGCCTAAACTTAAACCTAAACCTAAACCTAAACCTAAATCTAAACCTAAAACTAAAATAAAATAAAATAAAAATAAAACTAAACTAAAATAAAATAAATTAAAATTAAACTAAAATAAAATAAAATAAACTTAAAAATAAAACCTAAATAAAATAAAACCCAATATAAAATAATAATAATAATAATAATAATAATAAACCTAAAATAAAATAAAATAAAAACTAAATAAAAACCTAAACCTAAAAAATAAACAAAAAATAAAACATAAAAATAATTTAAAAAATACCTAAAAACTAAACTAAAAAAAACCTAAACCAAAAATAAATAAAATAAAATAAACCTAAACCTAAACTAAAATAAACCAAACTAAAACAAATAAAATCTAATCCTAAACCCTTAATTAAATAAAATAAAATAAACTAAATAGAAACTAAACCTAAGCAAAAAAATAAAACCTTAAAATATACCTAAAATAAAACCTAAAACCTAAACCTAAAATAAATAAAATATAACTAAACTAAAAAAATAAACATAAACCTAATCCAAAAAAAATAAGCAAAATAGAAAACCTTAACTAAAATAAATAAACTTAAAATAAATAAACTAAAGAAATAAAAGAAAAAAAAGCCTATAAAATAATAAAAAATAAAATAAACCTATATAAACCTAATTTAATTAAAAAAAACCAAAACAAAATATAAACTTAAAATAAAACCTAAAAATAAACTTGAAAATAAAATAAAATAAACTAATAAAAATTAACTAAAATAAAATAATAAAAATGTAAACTTAACTAAAAAAATAAAATAAACCAAAGAATAAAAAACCTAAAAAAATAAAATTTAAACGTAAAATAATAATAAAATAAAATAAAAAATTATTAAAAACATGAACCTAAAAATTAAACTTAAAAATAAAATCTTAAAATAAATAAAAAATAAAAGCTAAACCCTAAATTAAAAAATGTCAAAACCTAAAATAAAAATAAAATAAACAAAATAAAATAAACCTATACCTAAATTTAAATAAACTTTAAAAAAAATGCTAAACCTAAAATCTTAAACACTAAATGCATAAACCCTAAAATCCTAAACCTTAAACCCTAAACCCTAAACCCTAAACTAAATGTTAAACCTCAAGCCCAAAACCTAAACCCTAAACCCCAACCCCTAAACCTAAACCTAAAGTAATTAAATAAATTAAAAAATAAACCTAAACACTAAAAATAAATAAACCTAAACCTAAACCTTAAGAATGGGCGGAACCTTGATGGCGGGGAATATCACCATCAATCAGCTTAGTCTAGATCGATGGTGGGCTGAGGATGAAGCCATTTTCGATGGGGGTGGGGGCTTTGGAGTTCTTTGGTGGATATGGAGGTGGTGGTCAGAGTAGTGGTGGTTATGGAGGCGAGAAGAGTGATGGAGGTTACAATCATGGTAGTGGTAGAGGGAGAGATCGGGGATACGATGGTGGATCTCGCTACTCGATAGGCGAGGGTGGTTCTATTGGGAACTAGAGAAATTGAAGAATGGCCGATCTGATCTGCAACTTATGGAACAATGTCTTTACAGTAGAGATGGTTCAAGTTATCTAGGGTTTTTATTTGCTCTTTGCGTGCTCATTTTTTATCTATGTCATCGCTTGTGTCTTAGAAAACTTGGTGTGTTACATGGTCAATGAAATCGAAAAAAAGAAATGTTGAATATGAATTTGTTCTCTTTTAAACATAAAAAAGAAACCTTAAACAAAAACTTGAACCCTAAACCTAAACCCTAAAAATAAAAAATAAAAAATTAAGATAAATTCAAAAAATTTAAAAAAATCCCTAACTCTAAAATCAACACAAAAACCCTAACCTACAACCCAAACTAACACTAAAACCTACCTAAACCTAAATCCAAACCTAAATAATATACCTTAAACCCTAAAACACTAAACCATAAAAGCTAAAAACCAAATGCTAAAATCTAAACCTAAACCCTAAACCATAAACCCTAAAACCTAAAAAAAATACAAAAAACACTCAACTAAAAAATAAACCTAAACCTAAGCTGCCAAAAAAACTAAACTAAAATAAATAAATTAAACTAAATAAAATAAAAAATGGACATAAATCTCTACTGGTTTGCTTAATTTGGAAAAAACCCTAAACCCTCCTAAACCTACTGAACCCTAAACCTTAAACCTACCCTGAGCCTAAAGTCAAAACACAACCACAAATCAACCACAGAACCTAAACCCTAAACCTTAAACTCTAAAAGCATTAACCCTAAACCCTAATCTCTAAACCCAAAAACCTAAACCCTAAACCCTAAACCCTAACCCTAACCATAAACCCTGGACCACCCTAGCCTAACCCCAAGCCCCAAACCTAAACCTAAACTTAAAGTAACTAAATAAATTTAAAATCAACCTAAACCTTAAAACAGTAAACCTAAACCTACACCTAAAATAATAATGGGAAGAACCTTGATGGCAGGAACATCACCATCAACCTTGCTCAGTTTAGATCTGGCGGTGGAGGAGGCAAAGCGGAGTAGTCAGCGTGGTGGTGGGGAATCTAGAGGTTGTGGTAGATATGGAGGTGGTGGTTGGAGCATTGGTCGTTATGGAGAGGCGGAGGAGCGATGGAGGTTACCAATGTGGTGGTGTCAGAGGGAGAGATCTGAGATATGATGATGGATCCCACTACTTGAGAGGCTTGGGTGGTTGTGATGGGAACTGGAGAAACTGAAGAACGATCGATCTGATCTATTCCTTATGGAACTTTGTCTTTATAGTAGAGACAATTCTAGTTATCTAGGGTTTTTGATTTGCTTTAAGCATTCTCATTTTATCTATATCATCGCTTGTGTCTTAGAAAACTTAGTGTGCTACTTAGTTGATGAAATCGAAGAAAAGAAATGTTTGATCTAAATTTTTTCTATATTAAAAAAAACTAAAAACCCAAAACCCTAAACTAAAAGCTGAACCCAAAACCTAAAACTTAAACCCTAAACTAAAATGTGAACCTTAAAAACCTAAACCCACCCTAAACCATAAAATAAGAAAAATAAAAATAGAAAAAAACCCTAACTCTAAATCCTACCTCTCCAAATTCTAAACCTTAAAACCTAAAACCTAAACCACACCCTAAACCCTAAAACCTTAAAACCTAAACCCTAAACCATAAACACTAAACCCTAAACCTAAACCCTAAAACCTACAACCCTAAACCTGACCCTAAACCCCAAACCCTAAACTCTAAACCCTAAACCATAAACCCTAAAAACCTAAACCTAAACTAAATAGACCTAATAATAAAATAAATAAATAAACATAAACCTAAATATAAAACCTAAACATAAACCTAAAAATTAAAATAAAATAAAAAATAAAAACTAAACTAAATTAAAATAAATAAAATCTTAAACTAAACGAAAAAATATAATAAACCTAAAATTTAAAAACCTAAATAAAATAAAAACTAAATGTAAAATAAGAATAAAATAAACATAAAATAAATTAAAATAAAATTAGATAAAAACTAAAACTTAAAAATAAATCTAAAAATAAAACTTAAAATATACAAAAAATGAACCTAAACCCTAAACCAAAAAACTAAACCTAAAATAAACAAAATAAAATAAACCTAAACTTAAACAAAATAAATTAAACTAAAATAAATAAAACATAAGACCTAAAATAAATTAAAACTAAACCCTAAAAATGAATAAAATAAAATTAACTAAAAACAAAACTAAACCTAAATTAAAAAATAAAACCAAAAAATAAACCTAAAAAAATAAAATAAAAACCTAAACCTAAAAATAAAAAATAGAACCAAAACATAAAAAAATAAAAAATAAAATTAAACTAAAAAATAACATAAACCTAAACCTAAACCTAAAAAAGATGCTAAATTAAAATCAAAACTAAAATAAATAAACCTAATAATTATAAACAAAACTAAATAAAATAAAAACATAAATAAAATGAAAATAGAATAAACTAAAATAAATAATAAAGAAACTAAATAAACTAAATAACTACTGTCGGGTTTGTAATAAAAAAACAGGACCACTACCTACCACTAAATCTTAAACCCTAAACCCATGACCCTACTACCCTAAACCCTAAACCCTGGGCCTCTCTAACCCAACCTAAACCCTATGTCCACAGCCACTCAAAACACTAAACCCTAAAGTGACCCAAATCCCTAAACTGACCATAGCAGACCTACCTAAATCCTAAACCTGAGAAGCAGCAAAGCCTGACACTAAACCCTAAACCATAAACCATAAACCCTAACCCTAAAGCATAAACCCTAAACCACTAAACCTACCAAACCCTAAAAAACTTAACTTAAACCAAATAAAAACTAAAAATAAAATAAATAAAAAAACTTAAACCTAAATGAAATAAAATAAATAAAATAAAATAAAAACATAAATTAAAACCTAAACCTAAACCTAAAAATAAAAAAATAAATATAAACTATAGTAAAATAAATAAAACTTAAATTAAACTAAAAACTAAAATAAACTTAATAATAACAAACCTAAATAAAATATGAACTAAAAGTAAAATAAAAATAAAATAAACCTAAAAGAAAAAAAATAAAAACTAAATAAGAACCTAAACATAAAATAAAACTAAAATAAATAAAAATAAAATCAAACCTAAGATAAAATGAAAATGATAAAATAAAAAAATCCTAAACCTAAACTGAAATAAACAAAACCTAAGCCTAATCCAAAAATAAACTAAATAAAATAAAATAAACTAAAAATAAACTTAAATCTAAAATAAAAAATAAAACCTAAAAATAAACCAAAAATAAAAACCTAAAACCTAAACCTAAAAAAATAGAATAAAAACCTAAACCTAAACCTAAAAATTAAAAATAAAACCTAAACCTAAAAATTAAAATAAAAATAAAACTCAACTAAAAAAATAAACCTAAATTTAAACTTAAACCTAAAATTTAAACTAAAATAAAAAACATAAAGTAAAATAAATAAACCTAAAATTAATAAACTAAACTAAATAAATATAGTAAACCTAAATAAAGATAAAAAATATAATAAAGAATAAATAAAAATAAACTAAATATACTAAATAAACTAAACCTACCTATTTATATAATTTAAAAAAAAACTTTAAGCCTAAATTCAAAAGCCCTAAACCCTAAACCTACAAGTAAACCTACAACCCTAATCACTAAACATAAAACTACCACCATAATCCCCAAACAACTGACCACACACCTAAACCCTAAACTAAACACAACAATGACAACAAACAACAAGCCTTAATCCCACTAGTGGGTTAAATTTACATTAATCCTTCGTCTCCATTGTGTCCTATTATGTTTTCTCATTTAATTCAACTATACTAAGATCATTTTTTATACAACCAAGTCTTTTTTGGGTCTACCTCTACCTTTCTTAACATAAGGTGTCAATGCATCTACTCTCTTAATGGGTCATGGATAGGCGCTTTATGTGGCCAAACCATCTAAGCGACTCTCCCTAATCTTATCTGGGAGCTACTCCAACTTTTTCCCGAACATACTCATTTCGCATTTTATCTCTAAGAGTAAAGCCACTCATCCACCTGAGCATCCTCATCTCTATAACACTTAGTCTTATGCTTCTCTTTTATTGGCCAACATTACCATAAGTCATTGTAGGTCTTACCACCATCTTATAAAATTTTCCCCAGTTTAAGTGGAACTTTTCTATCAATAATAGGCGGATGCATTCCTCCACTTCAACCATCCAACTTGAATTCTACTTAATAATCTCCATCTATTTCACCATCATTTTGAATAATAGAGCCGAATATCAATCGCTCACTCTTATTAATGACTTGATCACCTAAAGTCACAACACTATCACTAAAACTTCTACAAATTACACTCCATATATTCAGTTTTAGATCTACTTAAATGAAAACCTTTAGACTCTAAAGTTGACCTTCATAATTCAAGTTTCTTTGGACTCCTTCTCTAGTCTTATCAACAAGAAGAATGTCATCAAAAAAAGCATACACCAAGGTACATCTTCTTGTAAATGCCTCTAAGAACATCCATAACTAAAGTAAAAAGATAAGGGCTAAATGTTGATCCTTGGTGTAATCCAAGCGAAATAGGAAAATATTTTGTCAATCCTCCTTGTGTTTGGACACAAGTAATAGCTCTAGTATACATATCCTTAATGACTTGAATATAACCAATATTAACTCCTTTGTTCCGAACTCTCCAAAGAACATCTCTTGAGACTTTATCATAAGCTTTCTCTAAATTAATAAATATCATATCATATGCGATCCTTCTTAGTTTCTCTATGATTAAACAAATGTATAGCATCCATAGTAGATCTACATGAAACCAAAGCGATGGTGAGAAACTTACACATCATAACTATGCTCAATTACTCTCTCCCATAGTTTTGTATGGCACATTAACTTAATTCCTCATAATTTGCACACTCTTGTGCATCACCTTTATTCTTAAATAAAAGAACCAACAAACTCTTTCTCCACTCATCGGCATCTTTTAGTCTTTAAAATAACATTAAAAGATTTGTAAGCCAAGAAATTCCTTGATCTCAAAACATTTCCACACATCTATTGGTATTATCCGGTCTCTTGCTTTTCCACATTTTATTTTCTTTAAAGCTTCACTAACTTCAGTTTACAAATACGACGATAAAAATGAAATTCTCTATTTTTGTTTAGGGTATTAAGGTTGCTAAAATCAATCGTACTTTCAGATCCTTCATTAAAAAGTTTATCAAAATACCTCATCCACCTATTTTCAATATCTTTTTCTAAGAAAAGCACTTTATTATTTTAATCCTTAATACCCCTCACTTGAACTATGTCTTTACTTCTCCTATCACTTTGCTTGGCTAACTTATACATACATCTTTCACCTTCTTTTATATCTAATCAATTTTTAAATCACTAAAATAAATTTTTTTGCATCATATATTGCTTTCTTAGAATCTCTACAAACTTTATATCTTTCCCAATTCTCAATTTTACATCAAAACCAAGTTTTATAACAATGCTTCTTACTTCTTATCTTTTCTTGCACAATCTGACTCCACCACCAACTATTCTTATTAAAGAAACTTTTCCTTTTGATTCTCCAAGCACATATTTAGCAAATTTCACTTGATATTTTTTCCAAAATAATGTTAGCTAACTTATGAACATCCCAAATTCTAATTTCTTGTAGCTTGCTAAAATATTTTTTTGTTCTTTAAGTGTCCCCATCTAATCTAAGACAATAATTTAGTTTATTTTTCTCTTATAACTTTTCATCTTAAAATCTAAAACTACTAGTCTATCTTTGGGTACTTAAAATTTCACTTGGAATGACCTTACAATTTTATAATCTAAGCGATCTATTTTTCTTATCGAAAAAATCAATCTGTTTTACTAGATCCATTTTTATAAGTAATAATATGTTCATCTCTTTTCTTAAATAAAGTATTAGCAACTACAAAATCATAAGCTAAGGCAAAATTTAATATAATCCTACCTTCTTCATTAGTCACTCCAAAACCATAACCACCATGAATACTTTTAAAATCTTCTACCACTCTACCAACATGTCTATTTAAATCTCCCCCAATAAATATTTTTTCTTCAAGAGGTATCTTTTGTATTAATCCCTCTAATTCATTCCAAAATTTTTCTTTTGAGCTTACCTCCTAACTTGAGGAGCATAGACACTTATAACATTGATAATCTTAGTATCAACAATAATCATTAAAAGCTCTCTATCTCCACATCTATTAATACTTATAACATTATCCTTCAAACTTTTATCTATAATCACACTTACACCATTTGTAGTTCAACTTTTACCTAAATACCAAAGTTTAAAACTTAAACTATCAATCTCCTTGGCCTTCTCCCCAACCCATTTAGTTTCTCAAGCACATAAAATATTTATCTTTCTATGAACCGTAATATCTAAACCTAAACCTAAACCTAAACCTAAACCTAAAAAATAAACTAAAATAAAAAACCTAAAAAAAATAAATAAAAGACTAAATAAAAAATAAAAAATAAACTAAATAAAAAAATAAAAAATAAAATAAATAATAAAAATAAACTAAATACACCTAAACCAATGGGTTTACTTCTTTTAAATAAAACCCTATACCTAAATCTTAAATGCTAAACCTTAAACCCACAAACCTTCACTAAACCCTAACCCTAAAACCCCAACCCTAAACCTAAAACCCTAAGCCCCAAGCCACAAGCACAAACCACCCACTGAAACCAAAACAGGTTAAAAAAACCACTAAAACTACCACCTAAACAAACCCCAAAGCTAACCTGATGCTGGACCCTGACCTAAACCCAAAATACAAGGCTAACTAAGCCCTAGGCCTAAAATACTATAACTAAAACCTAAACTAAAGTCAATAAAACCTAAAAATAAAATTAATAAAAAAACCTAAACCTAAATAAAATAAAAAAATAAACTAAAATAAAAACCTAAACTAAAACTTAAACCTAAACCTAATGATAATATAAACTAAAATAAAAACTAAACTAAAATAAAATAAATAAAAATATAAAATTAACTAAAAAAAATAAAATAAAAAATAAAAAAACTAAGCATAAAATAAAAACAAAATAAACCTATATAAAATAAAATAAAACTAAATAAAACTTAAACATAAAATAAACCAAGAAATAAAGAAAAATAAAACCTAAACCTAAACTAAAAAAAAAAAAACTAAACCTAAAATAAAATGAAATAAACCTAAACCTTAAATAAAATAAACTAAACTAACATAAATAAAACCTAAAATAAAAAAATAAAATAAACCAAAGAATAAAAAACCTAAATAAAATAAAAACTAATCCTAAAATAAAAATAAAATAAACTTATAATAAACTTAAAATAAAATAAAATAAAAACTAAATAAAAACCTAATTCTAAAAATAAACCTATAAATAAAACATTTAAAAAATTAAAAAAACCTAAACCCTAAACTAAAATAAAAACTTAAAACCTAAAATAAACAAAGCCTAAACCCTAAACTAAATAAAATAAAATAAATTAAAAATAAACCTAAACCTAAACTAAAAAATAAAACCTAAAAATAAACTTAAAAAAATAAATTGAAAACCTAAACATAAACCTAAAATAAAAAATAAAACTTAAACCTTAAAAATAAAATAAAAATAAATAAGTAAAAAAATAAGCATAATCTAAACCTGACCTAAACTTGAAAATAAAATAGTTTATTTTAGTTTGGGTTTAGGTTTAATCTATTTTTATTTTAGGTTTAGGCTTTTTTTTCTCTTTAGGGTTTAGAATTTATTTTTTATTTATTTTTAGGTTTTTTTTATTTTTTTATTAGGTTTAAGTTTTTATATAGTTTTTATTTTATTTTATTTTAGAACTATTTTATTTATATTTTAGGTTTAGTTTTTATTTTTTTATGTTTTTTATTTTTTTAATTTAGTTTAGGTTTTTATTTATTTTATTTTATTTTAGTTTTTATTTTTTATTTTATTTTCTTTTTAAATTGAGGATTAGGTTTAGGTTTAGGGTTAGGTTTAAAAGCAAGTTATTATTTTATTTTATTTTTTTATGTTTTGGATTAGGTTTTTTTTATTTATTTTATTTTTAGGTTTTGTTTAGTTTAGGTTTAGGTTTTTTGCTTTTTAGGGATTATGGTTTAGGGTTTAGGGTTTAGGGTTTAGGGTTTAGGGTTTAGGTTTTAGGAATTAGGGTTTAGGTTTAGGGTTTAGGGTTTAGGGTTTAGGGTTAAGGGTTTCATGGTTTCCCATTTAGGGTTTATGGTTTAGGGGTTTTAGGGTTTAGCATTTACATTTTAGGTTTAGGGTTTAGATTTTAGTTTAGGGTTTTGGGTTTTTGTTTTTTTTTGATAGAGAATAAATTTAGATTCAACATTTCTTCTTTTTGATTTCATCAAACAAGTAACACGCTAAGTTTTTCAAGACACAACCAAAGACATAGATAAAAAATGAGCACTCATAGAAATAAAAAAAATCTTAGATAATTAGAACAATTTCTAATATAAAGATAAAGTTCCATAAGCAGAAGATTGAATAGGCCATTCTTTAGTTTCTCTGGTTCCCATCAGAACCACCCCAGCCACTCGAGTAGCGGGATCCACCATGATATCCCCAATCTCCCACCTCCATAAGCACCACCTCACCCATCATATCCACGGCACATCCGATTCCCCACCACCACTACGATAATGGCTGCATCCCATTCACCTCCACCGTTAGATCTAGACTAAGCCTAGTTGACGGTGATATTCCTGTCATCAAGGTTTTGCCTATTCTTGGGGTTTAGGTTTAGGTTTAGGTTTGTTTGATTTTAGGGTTTAGGTTAAAATTTTAATTTATTTAGTTACTTTAGCTTAGGGTTGAGTTTATGGTTAGTGTTTAGTGTTGGGGTTTAGGGTTTTTTAGGGTTGTAGGTTTAGGGTAAAGGCTTCAGGATTTAGGGTTTAAATTTTTTTTAAAATTAAGTAAACTAATAGGTTTAAGTTTACTTAGTTTATTTAGTTTATTTTTCATTTATTTTAGTTTATTTTCCTTTTATTTTATTTAAGTTTATTTTTATTCTTATTGACTTAGATTATTTATTTTAGTTTAGGTTTTCTGTTATTTTTCTTAGGTTTAGGTTTAGGTTTAGGTTTAGATCTCTTTTTTAGTTTAGTTTTATTTTTATTTTATTTTTTAGGTTTCCATTTTATCTTTTTTTTAGATTTTGGTTTAGGTTTTTATTTTATTTTTTTAGATTTAGGTTTTCGATCTTTATTTTAGATTTATTTTTAGGTTTTATTTTATAGTTTTGGTTTAGGTTCATTTTTAGTTTATTTTATTTTATTTAGTTTGGCTTTTGGTTTAGGTTTAGTTTATTTTAGGTTTAGGTTTAGGTTTTATTTATTTTAGTTTAGGTTTAGGTTTATGTTACTTTTTATTTTAAGTTTAGTTTTTTTTTAGATTAGCATTTTGGTTTAATTTTTTATTTATTTTTAGGTTTTTTAGTTTTTATTTTATTTTATTTTAGGTTTATTTTATTTTTATTTTAGGTTTAGTTTTTATTTTATTTAGGGTTTTTATTTTTTAGTTTAATTTATGATTTTATTTCTTTTATTTTAGTTTGTTTTTTTATTTTTAGGTGAAACTAATGAACGGCTGATCTGATTTGCTACTTGTGGAACTGTCTTTATTGTAAAGAGGGTTCTAGTTATCTAGGGTTTTTTTTGCTCTATGTGTGCTTATTTTTCATCTTTGTCATCACTTGTGTCTTAGAAACCGTGTTACATAGTTGATGAAATCGAAATGATGAAATGTTGAATGTAAATTTATTCTCTAATAAAAAAAACTTAAAACCCTAAACCCTAAACTAAAACTTGAATGCTAATCCTAAAACTCTAAACCATAAACCATAAACCCTAAACCTTAAACCCTAAACCCTAAAAAAATGCCAAAAAAAAAACTCTAAACTAACCTTAAACTCAAAACCTAAACCTTAATCCTTAAAAAAATAAAAAACTTAAACCTAAACTAAATAAAACCTAAAATAAAATAAATAAAAACCTAAAAAATAAAATAAAATAAAAGATAAAGATAAACTTAAACCTTAAAAACGAAATAAAATTAAAATATAAATAAACTAAAACAAAATAAATAAAAAGCTAAACTAAAATAAGAAAATAAAAAACCTAAATAAATTAAATATTAAATCTAAAATAAAAAAAATAAACCTAAAATAAAATAATATAAAAAGTAAATAAAAACCTAAACCTAAAAAATAAAGCAAAAAATTGAACCAAAATAAATAAAAAATAAAACCTAAACCTAAAAAAAAAAAAATCTAAACTAAACTAAATAAAATAAAATAAACTAAAATAAACTTAAACAAAATAAAAAAAATAAAAATGAAAAAGCCTAAAATAAAAGCATAAAACCTAAAACCACAAAAATAAAATAAAACCTAAACTAAACCTAAAAAATAAAAGAAAACCAATTAACCTAAACATAAAAATGAAATAATAAAATAAAAAGGCTAAATTAAAATAAATAAAAGCCTAAACTAAACTATAAAATAAAATAAACCTAAGAATAAAGAACAAAATGTAAAATAAAAATAAAATTAAACAAAATTAAAACTAAATGTGAAATAAAAATAAAATTAACCTAAAATAAAATAAAATAAAAACTAAATAAAAACCTATACCTAAAAGGTAAACCAAAAAATAGAACCAATAAAAAAATAAAAAATAAAACCTAAACCCTAAACTAAAAAAAAAATCTAAAGCTAAACCCAAACCTTAACTAAAATAAACTAAATTAAAATAAATAAAAGCTAAAGCTAAACCTAAAATAAACTAAACCTAAACCTAAACCTAAATAAAATAAAATAAAATAAAATAAAAAAATCTAAACTTAAACTAAAATGTAAACTTAAAAATAAACCTAAAATAAAAACCTAAAACTTAAACCTAAAAAAATAAAATGAAAACCTAAACCTATACCTAAAAATAAAAAATAAAAACTAAAACTAAAAAATTAAATAAAAAAACTAAACTAAGAAATAAACCTAAACCTAAACCTAAACCTAAAAAATAAACAAAAATAAAAAAGCCTAAATAAATAAACCAAAAATAAATAAACTAAACTAAATGAAAATAAAATTAAAATATATTAAAATAAATAAAAAAATAAACTAAGTAAACTAATTAAATCTAAACCTACCAATTTACTTAATTTAAAAAAATAAAAAAATAAAAAAATAAAACTCATAAAAAAACCCCAACCCTAAACCCTCAACCCTAAAACTAATATTACAGCCTAAATCTATCACCCTAAAGCCTAAACCCATAACGCTAAAACCCCAAACCCTAAACCTAAGCACTAAAGCCTAAAACCCTAAACCCTAAAACCTACAACCCTAAACCCTAAACCCTAAACCCCAAACCCTAAACCCTAAAGCCTAAATCCTAAACCATAAACACTAAATGATAAAAACCTAAAAACCTAAACCCAAACTATATAAAACTTAAAAATAAAATAAATAACAAAACCTAAACCTAAATAAAATAAAATAAAAAATAAAATAAGAACTTCAACTAAAACCAAAACTTGTACCTAAACCTAAACCCTAAACCCTAAATCTTAAAACCTACAACCCTACACCCTAAACCCTGAACCCTAAACCCTAAACCCTAAACCCTAAACACTAAACATTTAACCCTAAAGCCTAAAAACCTAAAAACCAAACCTAAACTAAATAAAACCTAAAAAAAATAAATAAATAAACTAGACCTAAATAAAATAAAATAAAAAATAAAAGCCTAAACAAAAACTTAAACCTAAACCTAAACCTAAACCTAAATCTAAACCTAAAACTAAAAATAAAATAAAATAAAAATAAAAACTAAACTAAAATAAAATAAATTAAAAAATTAAACTAAAATAAAAAATAAAATAAACTTAAAAATAAAAAACCTAAATAAAATAAAACCCAAATATAAAATAATAATAATAATAATAATAATAAACCTAAAATAAAATAAAATAAAAACTAAATAAAAACCTAAACCTAAAAAATAAACAAAAAATAAAACATAAAAATAATTTAAAAAATACCTAAAACTAAACTAAAAAAAAAACCTAAACCAAAAAAATAAATAAAATAAAATAAACCTAAACCTAAACTAAAATAAACCAAACTAAAACAAATAAAATCTAATCCTAAACCCTTAATTAAATAAAATAAAATAAACTAAATAGAAACCTAAACCTAAGCAAAAAAAATAAAACCTTAAAATATACCTAAAATAAAAACCTAAAACCTAAACCTAAAAAAATAAATAAAAATATAACTAAACTAAAAAATAAACATAAACCTAATCCAAAAAAAATAAGCAAAAATAAAACCTTAACTAAAATAAATAAACTTAAAATAAATAAACTAAAGAAATAAAAAGAAAAAATAAGCCTATAAAATAATAAAAAATAAAAATAAACCTATATAAACCTAATTTAATTAAAAAACCAAAACAAAATATAAACTTAAAATAAAACCTAAAAATAAACTTGAAAATAAAATAAAATAAACTAATAAAAATTAACTAAAATAAAATAATAAAAATGTAAACTTAACTAAAAAATAAAATAAACCAAAGAATAAAAACCTAAAAAAATAAAATTTAAACGAAAAATAATAATAAAATAAAAAAAAAATTATTAAAACATGAACCTAAAAAGTAAACTTAAAAATAAAATCTTAAAATAAATAAAAAATAAAAGCTAAACCCTAAATTAAAAAATGTCAAAACCTAAAATAAAAATAAAATAAACAAAATAAAATAAACCTATACCTAAATTAAAATAAACTTTAAAAAAAATGCTAAACCCTAAAATCTTAAACACTAAAAGCATAAACCCTAAAACCCTAAACCTTAAACTATAAACCCTAAACCCTAAACCCTAAATGTTAAACCCTAAACCGTAGCCCAAAACCCTAAACCCTAAACCCCAACCCCTAAACCTAAACCTAAAGTAATTAAATAAATTAAAAAATAAACCTAAACACTAAAACCTAATAAATCTAAACCTAAACCTAAACCTTAAGAATGGGCAGAACCTTGATGGCAGGAATATCACCATCAATCAGCAGTCTAGATCGATATGGAGGCGGATGAAGCCATTTTCGTGGGGTGGGGGCTTTGGAGTTGGGATATGGAGGTGGTGGTGAGTAGTGGTGGTTATGGAGGCAGAAGAGTGATGGAGGTTACAATCATGGTAGTGGTAGAGAGAGATGGGATACGATGGTGGATCTCGCCACTGACAAAGCGAGGGTGGTTCTGGGAACTAGAGAAATTGAACCGATCTGACCGCAACTTATGGAACAATGTCTTTGTAGAGATGGTTCAAGTTATCTAGGGTTTTTGTTTTTGCTCATTTTTTTATCTATGTCATCGCTTGTGTCTTAGAAAACTTGGTGTGTTACATGGTCAATGAAATCGAAAAAAAGAAATGTTGAATATGAATTTGTTCTCTTTTAAACATAAAAAAGAAACCTTAAACAAAAACTTGAACCCTAAACCTAAACCCTAAAAATAAAAAATAAAAAATTAAGATAAATTCAAAAAATTTAAAAAAATCCCTAACTCTAAAATCAACACTAAACCCTAAACCTACAACCTTAAACCCCAAACACTAAAACCTTAAACCTTAAACCTAAAATCCAAAACCCTAAATAATATACCTTAAGCCCTAAACCCTAAAAACACTAAACCATAAAGCCTAAAAACTAAACCCTAAATGCTAAAAATCTAAACCCTAAACCCTAAACCATAAACCCTAAAAACCTAAAAAAAATACAAAAAAACACTCAACTAAAAAATAAACCTAAACCTAAGCCTAAGCCAAAAAAAAACTAAACTAAAATAAATAAATTAAACTAAATAAAAATAAAAAATAGACATAAATCTACTAGTTTACTTAATTTAGAAAAACCCTAAACCCTAAATCCTAAACCTTAAACCTACAACACTAAACCTACAACCCTAAACCCTAAAGTCAAAACCTACAACCCTAAATCCTGAACCCTGAAGAACCCTAAACCCTAAACCTTAAACTCTAAAAGCATTAACCCTAAACCCTAATCTCTAAACCCAAAAACCTAAACCCTAAACCCTAAACCCTAACCCTAACCATAAACCCTAGACCCTAAACCTGAACCCTAAGCCTTAAAACCAAAACCCTAAACCTAAACTTAAAGTAACTAAATAAATTTAAAAATCAACCTAAACCTTAAAACCTAGTAAACCTAAACCTACACCTAAACCCTAATAATGGGCAGAACCTTGACGATAGGAACATCACCATCAACCTTGCTCAGTCTAGATCTGGCGGTGGAGGCAAAGGCAGAGGCGGTAGTTATCGCAGTGGTGGTGGGGAATCTAGAGGTTGTGGTAGATATGGAGGTGGTGGTTGGAGCATTGGTCGTTATGGAGGCAGGAGGAGCGATGGAGGTTACCAATGTGGTGGTGTCAGAGGGAGAGATCTGAGATATGATGATGGATCCCACTACTTGAGAGGCTTGGGTGGTTGTGATGGGAATTGAGAAACTGAAGAACGATCGATCTGATCTATTCCTTATGGAACTTTGTCTTTATAATAGAGACAATTCTAGTTATCTAGGGTTTTTGATTTGCTTTAAGCATTCTCATTTTATCTATATCATCGCTTGTGTCTTAGAAAACTTAGTGTGCTACTTAGTTGATGAAATCGAAGAAAAGAAATGTTTGATCTAAATTTTTCTATATTAAAAAAACTAAAAACCCAAAACCCTAAACTAAAAGCTGAACCCAAAACCTAAAACTTAAACCCTAAACTAAAATGTGAACCTTAAACCTAAAACCTAAACCCTAAACCCTAAACCATAAAAATAAGAAAAATAAAAATAGAAAAAAAACCCTAACTCTAAATCCTAAACCTACAAACCTAAATCCAAAATTCTAAACCTTAAAACCCTAAAACCTAAACCCTAAACCCTAAACCCTAAAACCTTAAAACCTAAACCCTAAACCATAAACACTAAACCCTAAACCCTAAACCCTAAACCCTAAAACCTACAACCCTAAACCTACAACCCTAAACCCCAAACCCTAAACTCTAAACCCTAAACCATAAACCCTAAAAACCTAAACCTAAACTAAATAGAACCTAATAATAAAATAAATAAATAAACATAAACCTAAATATAATAAAAACCTAAACATAAACCTAAACCTAAACCTAAAAATTAAAATAAAATAAAAAATAAAAACTAAACTAAATTAAAATAAATAAAAACTTAAACTAAACAAAAAAATATAATAAACCTAAAATTTAAAAACCTAAATAAAATAAAAACTAAATGTAAAATAAGAATAAAATAAACATAAAATAAATTAAAATAAAAATTAGATAAAAACTAAAACTTAAAAAATAAATCTAAAAATAAAACTTAAAAATATACAAAAAATAGAACCTAAACCCTAAACCAAAAAAGCCTAAACCTAAAATAAACAAAATAAAATAAACCTAAACTTAAACAAAAATAAATTAAACTAAAATAAATAAAACATAAACATAGACCTAAAATAAATTAAAACTAAACCCTAAACTGAATAAAATAAAATTAACTAAAAACAAAACTAAACCTAAATTAAAAAATAAAACCAAAAAATAAACCTAAAAAAATAAAATAAAAACCTAAACCTAAAATAAAAATAGAACCAAAACAAAAAAATAAAAAATAAAATTAAACTAAAAAATAACATAAACCTAAACCTAAACCTAAAAAAGATGCTAAATTAAAACCAAAACTAAAATAAATAAACCTAATAATTATAAACAAAACTAAATAAAAATAAAAAAACATAAATAAAAATGAAAAATAGAATAAACTAAAATAAATAATAAAGAAACTAAATAAACTAAATAAGCCTAAACCTATCAGTTTACTTAATAAAAAAAAACCCGGAACCCTAAACCTACAACCCTAAATCTTAAACCCTAAACCCATAACCCTAAACCCTAAACCCTAAACCCTAAAACCCTAAACCCTAAACTCTAAACTAACCCTAAACCCTAAATCCTATACCCTCAAAACACTAAACCCTAAAGCGTAAACCCAAATCCCTAAACTAACCATAAACCTTAAGCTAACCCTAAACCCTAAACCCTAAACCTTAAAGCATAAAGCCTAAACACTAAACCCTAAACCATAAACCATAAACCCTAACCCTAAAGCATAAACCCTAAAACCCTAAACCCTAAACCCTAAACCCTCTAAACCTAAAAAACTTAACTTAAACCAAATAAAAACTAAAAATAAAATAAATAAAAAAACTTAAACCTAAATGAAATAAAATAAATAAAATAAAATAAATTAAAAACCTAAACCTAAAAATAAAAAAATAAATATAAACTAAAGTAAAATAAATAAAACTTAAATTAAACTAAAAACTAAAATAAACTTAATAATAACAAACCTAAATAAAATATGAACTAAAAGTAAAATAAAAATAAAATAAACCTAAAAGAAAAAAAATAAAAACTAAATAAGAACCTAAACATAAAAAATAAAACTAAAAATAAATAAAAAATAAAATCCAAACCTAAGATAAAATGAAAATGATAAAATAAAAAAATCCTAAACCTAAACTGAAATAAACAAAACCTAAGCCTAATCCAAAAATAAACTAAATAAAATAAAATAAACTAAAAATAAACTTAAATCTAAAAAAAAATAAAACCTAAAAAATAAAAAAAATAAAACCTAAACCTAAAAATAGAATAAAACCTAAACCTAAACCTAAAATTAAAATAAACCTAAACCCAAAAAAAATTAAAATAAAATAAAACTCAACTAAAAAAATAAACCTAAATTTAAACTTAAACCTAAAATTTAAACTAAAATAAAAAACATAAAGTAAAATAAATAAACCTAAAATTAATAAACTAAACTAAATAAATATAGTAAACCTAAATAAAGATAAAAAAATATAATAAACTGAAATAAATAAAAAATAAACTAAATATACTAAATAAGCCTAAACCTACCTATTTATATAATTTAAAAAAAAAACTTTAAGCCCTAAATTCAAAACCTTAAACCCTAAACCCTAAACCTACAACCGTAAACCTACAACCCTAATCCCTAAACACTAAAAAACCCTCAACCCTAAACCCTATACCTTAAACCATAATCCCAAAACATAAATAAACCCTAAACCCTAAACACTACAACAACAACAACAACAAGCCTTAATCCCACTAGGTGGGGTCGGCTACATTAATCCTTCGTCTCCATTGTGTCCTATTATGTTTCAAATTCTCATTTAATTCAACTATACTAAGATCATTTTTTATACAGCTTAACCAAGTCTTTTTAGGTCTACCTCTACCTTTCTTAACATAAGGTAAATCGAATGCATCTACTCTCTTAATCGGGTCATCGGACGACCGACGCTTTATGTGGCCAAACCATCTAAGGCGACTCTCCCTAATCTTATCTACCACCGGAGCTACTCCAACTTTTTCCCGAACATACTCATTTTGCATTCTATCTCTAAGAGTAAAGCCACTCATCCACCTGAGCATCCTCATCTCTATAACACTTAACTTAGTCTTATGCTTCTCTTTATTGGCCAACATTCTGCACCATAAGTCATTGCAGGTCTTACCACCATCTTATAAAATTTTCCCTTAAGTTTAAGTGGAACTTTTCTATCAATAATAGGCCGATGCATTCCTCCACTTCAACCATCCAACTTGAATTCTACTAATAACGCTCCATCTATTTCACCATCATTTTGAATAATAGAGCTCAATATCAATCGCCACTCTTATTAATGACTTGATCACCTAAAGTCACAACACTATCACTAAAACTTCTACAACTAAAATTACACTCCATATATTCAGTTTTAGATCTACTTAAATGAAAACCTTTAGACTCTAAAGTTGACCTCCATAATTCAAGTTTCTGTTGGACTCCTTCTCTAGTCTTATCAACAAGAAGAATGTCATCAGCAAAAAGCATACACCAAGGTACATCTTCTTGTAAATGCCTCGTAAGAACATCCATAACTAAAGTAAAAAAGATAAGGGCTAAATGTTGATCCTTGGTGTAATCCAACTGAATTAGGAAAATATTTTGTCAATCCTCCTTGTGTTTGGACACAAGTAATAGCTCTAGTATACATATCCTTAATGACTTGAATATAACCAATATTAACTCCTTTCTGTTCCAGAACTCTCCAAAGAACATCTCTTGAGACTTTATCATAAGCTTTCTCTAAATTAATAAATATCATATGCAGATCCTTCTTAGTTTTCTATGCTTAAACAAATGTATAGCATCCATAGTAGATCTACCTGGCATGAAACCAAACTGATGGTGAGAAACTTCTGTATCACATCATAACCTATGCTCAATTACTCTCTCCCATAGTTTTAATGTATGGCACATTAACTTAATTCCTCTATAATTTGCACACTCTTGTGCATCACCTTTATTCTTAAATAAAAGAACCAACAAACTCTTTCTCCACTCATCTGGCATCTTTTTAGTCTTTAAAATAACATTAAAAAGATTTGTAAGCCAAGAAATTCCTTGATCTCCAAAACATTTCCACACATCTATTGGAGTATTATCCGGTCCTACTGCTTTTCCACATTTAATTTTCTTTAAAGCTTCACTAACTTCAGATTTACTAATACGATGATAGAAATGAAATTCTCTATTTTTGTTTAGGGTATTAAGGTTGCTAAAATCAATCGTACTTTCAGATCCTTCATTAAAAAGTTTATCAAAATACCTCATCCACCTATTTTCAATATCTTTTTCTAAGAAAAGCACTTTATTATTTAAATCCTTAATACCCCTCACTTGAACTATGTCTTTACTTCTCCTATCACTTTGCTTGGCTAACTTATACATACATCTTTCACCTTCTTTTATATCTAATCAATTTTTTAAATCACTAAAAGCTAAATTTTTGCATCATATATTGCTTTCTTAGAATCTCTACAAGCCACTTTATATCTTTCCCAATTCTCTGAATTTTTACATCAAAACCAAGTTTTATAACAATGCTTCTTACTTCTTATCTTTTCTTGCACAATCTGACTCCACCACCAACTATTCTTATTAAAAGAAACTTTTCCTTTTGATTCTCCAAGCACATATTTAGCAACTTGCTTAATTTCACTTGATATTTTTTCCAAAATAATGTTAGCTAACTTATGAACATCCCAAATTCTAATTTCTTGTAGCTTGCTCTTAAAAATATTTTTATTTGTGTTCTTTAAGTGTCCCCATCTAATCCTAAGACAATAATTTAGTTTATTTTTTCTCTTAACTTTTCATCTTAAAATCTAAAACTACTAGTCTATGCTGGGTACTTAAAATTTCACTTGGAATGACCTTACAATTTTTATAATCTAAACGATCTATTTTTCTTATCAGAAAATAATCAATCTGTGTTTTACTAGATCCATTTTTATAAGTAATAATATGTTCATCTCTTTTCTTAAATAAAGTATTAGCAACTACAAAATCATAAGCTAAGGCAAAATTTAATATAATCCTACCTTCTTCATTAGTCACTCCAAAACCATAACCACCATGAATACTTTTAAAATCTTCTACCACTCTACCAACATGTCTATTTAAATCTCCCCCAATAAATATTTTTTCTTCAAGAGGTATCTTTTGTATTAATCCCTCTAATTCATTCCAAAATTTTTCTTTTGAGCTTACCTCCTAACCTACTTGAGGAGCATAGACACCTATAACATTGATAATCTTAGTATCAACAATAATCATTAGAGCTATAATTCTATCTCCACATCTATTAATACTTATAACATTATCCTTCAAACTTTTATCTATAATCACACTTACACCATTTGTAGTTCAACTTTTACCTAAATACCAAAGTTTAAAACTTAAACTATCAATCTCCTTGGCCTTCTCCCCAACCCATTTAGTTTCTCAAGCACATAAAATATTTATCTTTCTATGAAAGTAATATCTAAACCTAAACAAAACTAAACCAAAAAATTTTCCTAAACCTAAATAAAAAATAAACTAAAATAAAAACCTAAAAAAATAAACTGAACTAAATAAAAATAAAAAATAAAACTAAATAAAAAATAAAATAAACTAAAATAAATAAAAAATAAACTAAATACACCTAAACCAATAGGTTTACTTCTTTTTTAAATAAAACCCTATACCCTAAATCTTAAATGCTAAACCTTAAACCCTAAATCATAAAACCTAAACCCTTATTCTAACCCTAAACCCTAGACCCTAACCTAAACCCTAAACCCTAAACCCTAAAACCCTAAGCCTAAATCTGCTAACCCTAAACCCTAAGCTAAACCCCTAAACCCTAAACTTGAAACACTAAACCCTAAGTTAAACGTAAACCCTAAAACCTAAACCCTAAACTAACCTGAAACCCAAAGCTAACCCTAATGCCTAGACCCTAAACCCTAAAAACCTTAAACCCTAAGGCCTAAATGCTAAGCCCTAAACCCTAAACCCTAATAACCTAAAAACCTAAACTAAAGTCAATAAAACCTAAAAATAAAATTAATAAAAAAACCTAAACCTAAATAAAATAAAAAAATAAACTAAAATAAAAACCTAAACTAAAACTTAAACCTAAACCTAATGATAATATAAACTAAAATAAAAACTAAACTAAAATAAAATAAATAAAAATATAAAATTAACTAAAAAAATAAAATAAACCTAAAAATAAAAACTAAACGTAAAACAAAAATAAAATAAACCTAATATAAAATAAAATAAAAACTAAATAAAAACTTAAACATAAAAAATAAACCAAGAAATAAAGAAAAAATAAAACCTAAACCTTAAACTAAAAAAAACCTAAACCTAAAATAAATAAAATGAAATAAACCTAAACCTTAAATAAAATAAACTAAACTAACATAAATAAAACCTAAAATAAAAAAATAAAATAAACCAAAGAATAAAAAACCTAAATAAAATAAAAACTAATCCTAAAATAAAAATAAAATAAACTTATAATAAACTTAAAATAAAATAAAATAAAAACTAAATAAAAACCTAATTCTAAAAATAAACCTATAAATAAAACATTTAAAAAATTAAAAAAACCTAAACCCTAAACTAAAATAAAAACTTAAAACCTAAAATAAACAAAGCCTAAACCCTAAACTAAATAAAATAAAATAAATTAAAAATAAACCTAAACCTAAACTAAAAAATAAAACCTAAAAATAAACTTAAAAAAATAAATTGAAAACCTAAACATAAACCTAAAATAAAAAATAAAACTTAAACCTTAAAAATAAAATAAAAATAAAGTTGAAGTAAAAAAATAAGCATAATCCTAAACCTAGACCTAAACTTGAAAATAAAATAGTTTATTTTAGTTTGGGTTTAGGTTTAATCTATTTTTATTTTAGGTTTAGGCTTTTTTTTCTCTTTAGGGTTTAGAATTTATTTTTTATTTATTTTTAGGTTATATTTTTATTTTTTAGGTTTAAGTTTTATATAGTTTTATTTTATTTTATTTAGATTTTATTTATATTTTAGGTTTAGTTTTATTTTTTATGTTTTTATTTTTAATTTAGTTTAGGTTTTTATTTATTTTATTTTATTTTAGTTTTTATTTTTTATTTTATTTTCTTTTTAAATTGAGGATTAGGTTTAGGTTTAGGGTTAGGTTTAAATTTTAGCTTAAGTTATTATTTTATTTTATTTTTTTATGTTTTGGATTAGGTTTTTTTTATTTATTTTATTTTTAGGTTTTGTTTAGTTTAGGTTTAGGTTTGCTTTTAGGGATTATGGTTTAGGTTTAGGGTTTAGGTTTAGGTTTAGGGTTTAGGTTTTAAGAATTAGGGTTTAGGTTTAGGGTTTAGGGTTTAGGGTTTAGGTTAAGGTTTCATGGTATTTAGGTTTATGGTTTAGGGGTTTTAGGGTTTAGCATTTACATTTTAGGTTTAGGGTTTAGATTTTAGTTTAGGGTTTTGGGTTTTTGTTTTTTTTTGATAGAGAATAAATTTAGATTCAACATTTCTTCTTTTTGATTTCATCAAACAAGTAACACGCTAAGTTTTTCAAGACACAACCAAAGACATAGATAAAAAATGAGCACTCATAGAGAAAATAAAAAATCTTAGATAATTAGAACAATTTCTAATATAAAGATAAAGTTCCATAAGCAGAAGATTGAATAGGCCATTCTTTAGTTTCTCTGGTTCCCATCAGAACCACCCCAGCCACTCGAGTAGCGGGATCCACCATGATATCCCCAATCTCCCACCTCCATAAGCACCACTACTCTAACCACCACCATCATATCCACCAGCACATCCAGATTCCCCACCACCACTACGATAATGGCTGCATCCCATTCACCTCCACCGTTAGATCTAGACTAAGCCTAGTTGACGGTGATATTCCTGTCATCAAGGTTTTGCCTATTCTTAGGGTTTAGGTTTAGGTTTAGGTTTGTTTGATTTTAGGGTTTAGGTTAAAATTTTAATTTATTTAGTTACTTTAGGCTTAGGGTTGGAGTTTATGGTTAGTGTTTAGTGTTCAGGGTTTAGGGTTTTTTAGGGTTGTAGGTTTAGGGTAAAGGCTTCAGGATTTAGGGTTTAAATTTTTTTTAAAATTAAGTAAACTAATAGGTTTAAGTTTACTTAGTTTATTTAGTTTATTTTTCATTTATTTTAGTTTATTTTCCTTTTTATTTTTATTTAAGTTTATTTTTTATTCTTATTCAGCTTAGATTATTTATTTTAGTTTAGGTTTTTTACTGTTATTTTTTTCTTAGGTTTAGGTTTAGGTTTAGGTTTAGATCTCTTTTTTAGTTTAGTTTTATTTTTATTTTATTTTTTAGGTTTCCATTTTATCTTTTTTTTAGATTTTGGTTTAGGTTTTTATTTTATTTTTTTAGATTTAGGTTTTCGATCTTTATTTTAGATTTATTTTTAGGTTTTATTTTATAGGTTTAGGTTCATTTTAGTTTATTTTATTTTATTTTTTGTTTGGTTTAGGTTTATTTAGGTTTAGGTTTAGGTTTTATTTATTTTAGTTTAGGTTTAGGTTTATGTTACTTTTATTTTAAGTTTAGTTTTTTTTAGATTAGCATTTTGGTTTAATTTTATTTATTTTAGGTTTTTTTAGTTTTATTTTATTTTATTTTAGGTTTATTTTATTTTATTTTAGGTTTAGTTTTATTTTATTTAGGGTTTTTATTTTTTAGTTTAATTTATGATTTTATTTCTTTTATTTTAGTTTGTTTTTTTATTTTTAGGTTTAAGTTTATGTTTAAATTTATTTTTTATTTTTTGATTTTATTTTAGTTTAGGTTTTTCTATTTATTTTTTTAGTTTTTTTTTAGTTTAGGTCTAGGTTTTATGAGAGTTTAAGGTTTATGGTTTAGGTCAAGGTTTGGTTTAGTTTATGGTTTAGGATTTTAGGTTTTTTTTGTGTTTTGGGTTTGGTTTAGGGTTTAGGTAGGGTTTAAAGCCTTTAGGAGGCATGGGGTGGAGGTTTAGGGAGGGGGTTAGAGTTTTCTTAAAATTTTTATTTAGGGTTTGGGGTAGGTTAGAGAGAGATGTAGTGTTTAGGTTATTTAGGGTTTATTTGGGTAGGGTTAAGATTTGGATTTAGGGTTTAGGATTTATTAATTTAGCAAACCCAGATCCAGGTTTAATTAGTTCATTTTTTTATCCATTTAATATATTTAATTTAGGTTTATTTATTTTAGTTTAAATTTTTATTTTATTTATTTTAGGTTTAGGTTTAGGTTTAAGATTTTATTTATTTTTAGTTTTATTTTATTTTATTTTAGGTTTTTTTTTTTTATTTTAGGTTTAGTTTAGGTTTTATTTTATTTTTACTTTTAGTTTTTAGTTTTGTTTTAGGTTCATTTTTAGGTTTAATTTTTTACTTTATGTTTAGGTTAATTTTTTATTTAATTCATTTTATTTAGTTTAAGGTTTAGGTTTAGTTAAATTTAGGTTTAGGTTTATGTTTTATTTTGTTTTTAGTTTACTTTATTTTAATTTAGGTTTAGGTTAATTTTATTTTATTTATTTGCGGCTTAGATTTTTTTTAAGGTTATGGTTTAGGTTTTATTTTGAGGTTTTATTTTGAGGTTTATTTTTAGGTTTAGGTTTTATTTAATTTTATTTAGGTTTATTTTTTATCCACGTTTAGTTTAGTTTATGCTTTTATTTATTTTGTTTTAGTTTAATTTTTATTATATTTATTTTATTTTATTTTTAAGTTTAGGTTTAGGTTTAGGTTTAGGTTTGGGTTTAGGTTTTAGTTTATGTTTATTTTTATTTTATTTTTGGTTGTTTTATTTATTTAATTTTAGGTTTATATTTTGGTCAGTTTAGGTTTTAGGGAGGGGTTTAGGGTTTAGTGGGGAGGGTTTATGGTTTAGGGTTGAAGGTTTTATGGTTTAGCATTTAGGTTAGTGGGGGTTTTAGAGGGTTTGGGTTGGGAGTAGGTTATGAGGGCATTATTAGGGTTTAGGGTTTTGGGTCAGGGTTTTATTTATTTACCATGGTTTGGCAGGTTTTAGCGTTATAGCTTAGGGGTGGCTTTAGGATTAGAGGGTTTAGGGTGTGGTAGGGTTAGTTTAGTTTGTGTTTAGTTGGGTTTTTCATTATTTATATTATTATTATTATTTTAAATTAAGCAAACTTGTAGGTTTAGGTTTATTTAGTTTATTTTATTTTATTATATTTTTAATTTTGATTTTCTTTATATTTATTTTATTTTTAGTCTCATTTATTTAAATTAGGTTTATTTTATTTTATTTTCATTTTAGTTTATTTTTTAGGTTTAGAGTTAAGTTTATTTTTCTTTTTTACTTTAGTTTTATTATTATTATTATTATTTAGGTTGAGGTTTTATTTTTTATTTTTATGTTTAGATTTAGGATTTTATTTTATTTTTTTTATGTTTAGGTTTTAGGTTTTTATTTTAAGTTTAGTTTTAGGTTTTATATTTATGTTTAGGATTAGGTTTATTTTTGGTTTATTTTATATTATTTAGTTTTGGTTTAGGTTTAGGTTTAGTTTATTTAAGGTTTATGTTTAGGTTTTACTTATTTTAGTTTAGTTTATTTTAGTTTAGGTTTAGGTTTATTTTATTTCAATTTTAGGTTTAAGTTTTTTTTTAGTTTAGGGTTTAGGTTTTCTTTTTTATTTATTTTTAGATTTTATATTTTAGGTTTCATTTTTTAGGTATAGGTTTTTATTTTGTTTTTATTTTATTTTATTTTTACTTTAGGTTTATTTTCAAATTTATTTAGGTTTTTTATTTTTTTGTTTAGTTTAGTTTTTATTTATTTTATTTTAGTTTAGTTTATATTTTTTATTTAATTTTCTTTTTGGATTTTGGTTTAGGTTAAGGTTGTAGTTTATGTTTTTATTTTATTTTATTTTTTTTATTTTACTTAGGTTTAGTTTTAGGTTTATTTTTATTTTATTTTATTTTATTTAGTTTAGGTTTATTTAGTTTATTTTTGGTTTTGGTATAAGTTTTATTTTATTTTATTTAGGTTTAGTTTTTTTATTTATGTTATTTTTAGGTTTTATTTAATTTAGGTTTAGTTTTTTAAGTTTTTACATTTTTAGGGTTTAAGTTTAGGGTTTAGGGTTAAGGGTTTGGGGTATAGTGTTTAGTTTTTAAGGTTATAAGCTTTAGGGTTTAAGGTGTAGGATTTAGGGTTTAGGGTTTCACTTTAGGGTTAAGGATTTAGAGTTTAGGGTTTAGGGGTTAGGGTTGTATGTTTAGGGTTTACAGTTTAGGGTTTTGGGTTAGTTTTAATGTTTAAGGTTTAGGGTTAGGATTTTATTTATTTATTTTTAAAAATTAAGTAAACTGGTACGATTAGGTTTATTTAGTTTTTCTTATTTATTTTAGCTTATTTTAATTATTTTATTTTATTTAAGGTTTGTTTTTATTTTTGTTTAGTTTAGTTCATTTATTTCAAGTTTATTTAGTTTAGTTTAGGTTTTTTATTTTAATTTATTATTTCAATTTATGTTTAAATTTAGGTTAATTTTTTAGTTTAGTTTTAATTTTATTTTATTTTTTAGGTTTAGGTTTATTTTTTATTTTTAGTTTTAGATTTAGGTTTTAGGTTTTAGTTTAGGTTTAGGGTAGGTTTGAGGGTTTTAGGGTTTTAGTGTTTAGGTTTTAGGTTTAGGGTTTAGGTTTAAGGTGATGGGTTTTAATAGAGAACAAATTCAAATTCAACATTTCTTCTTTTGGATTTCATCAACCATGTAAGAGACCAAGTTTTCTAAGATACAGGTGATGACATAGATAAAAAATTAGCACGCATAGAGCAAATAAAAAACCCTAGATAACTAGATCCATCTCTACTATAAAGACACATTTCCATAAGCAATAGGTTAGATTAGCCATTCTTCAGTTTCTCCAATTCCCATCAAAACCACCCTCGTATATAGAGTAACAGAATCCAACATCATATCCTTGATCTATCCCGCAGCCACCACCATGGTTGTAACCTCCATCACTCTTCTTGTCTCCATAACCACCACCTCCATATCCACCAGCATCTCTAGATCCATCAGCACCTCTAGATCCCCGACCTCCAGATTTTTCCTCCATAACCTCCATCTCCATAACCACCATCATATCCATCAAGACCTCAGGGGTTTAGGGTTTATGGTTACTTTAGGGTTTAGGGTTTAGGTTTAGGGTTTAGTTTTTGTGGGGTTTGGGGAGGGTTTAGGATGTAGCTTAATATTTAGGGTTAGTTGAGGGTTTAGGGTTTTAGGTTTGGGTTTTAGTGTTGTGGTTTATGGTTAAGGATTTAGCCTTTATGATTTAGGTTTGTGGTTTGGTTTAGGTTTGGGTTTGTGAGTTAGGTTTTAGAGGTCTAGGGTTTGGTTTTTAGGGTTTGTATGTTAGTGTAGGTTTAGTTTTAGTGTGATTTGTATTTTTAGGGTTTAGTGGTGGGGTTTTAGGGATTTATTTATTTATTTTTAAATTAAGTAAATTAGTGTTTAGGTTTATTTAGTTTATTTTGTATTTATGTAGTTTATTTATTTTTTTTATTTTTATTTAGGTTCATTTTATTTTATTTATTTTATTTTTTATCTAAGTTAATTTATTTTAGTTTAGTTTTATTTTAATTTATTTTTAATGTTTAGATTTAAAGTTAATTTAATTTAGTTTTATTTTATTTTTGTTTTAGGTTTAGGTTTTTATTTTTCATGCATTTATTTTATTTTTTAAGTTTAGGTTTTAGGTTTTTATTTTTAGGTTTATTTTATGTTTATTTTTAGATTACTTTAGGTTTATTTTAGTTTAATTTCATTTTATTTTTATTTTATGTTTAGGTTTCATTTTATCATTCGCTTAGGTTTTTAATATATTTTATTTATGTTTTATATTTTTATTTTAGGTTTATTTTAGGTTTTATTTTTATTTAGGTTAGGTTTATTTTTAGTTTATTATATTTTATTTAGTTTATGTTTAGGTTTAGGTTTAGTTTATTTTAGGTTTAGGTTTAGCTATTATTTAGTATAGTTTAATTTATTTTAGTTTTGGTTTATTTTATTTTTTTAATTTTAATTTTCTTTTAGGCTAAGGTTTTTATTTAGTTTATGGTTTAGGTTTTCTTTTTTATCTATTTTAGGATTAATTTTTAGGTTTAAATTTTCATTTAATTTAATTTAATTTTATTTTAAATTTAATTAATGTTTATTTTAGGTTTAATTTTTATTTTATTTAGTTTTTTTTATTTTTAGGTTTATTTTATATTTTATTTAGGTTCATTTATCTTTATTTCCTTTTATCTTATTTTATTTTATTTTAAGTTTAGTTTTAGTTTATGTTTAGGTTTTTGTTTAGATTTTATTTTATTTTATTTTTTTATTTTATTTAGGTTTAGTTTTATAATCATTTATTTTTAGGTTTTGTTACTTAGTTTATTTTTAGTTTTATTTTAAAGTTCAGAGTTTTAGGGTTTAGGTCTGAGGGCTCATGGCTCAGGGTTTGCCATGGTTGGCTCAGAGCCTGAGTTTTAGGGCTCAGTTCTCAGAATCAGGGCCTTTTAGGCTCAGCTCTGTGGCCTAGGCTCATGTTTCTGCCTTTATCTTAGGGTTTAGGGTTAGGCTCATGGCTCAGGGCAGGTTTAGGTTTAGGGTTTTGTGGCTCATTTAGAGTCAGGCCAGGGTAACTCAGTGGTTGTGTTCAGACTAGGGCTCAGTTAGGGCTCATTTAAGGAGAGTTTAGATTTAGGGTTTATGGTCATTAGGATGGCTCTGCCGTAAGTCAGGTTAGGTCATGGTTTTAGGGCCTAGGATTTTTAAGTTATTTTTTTTTTTTAAAACAAATTTACATTTATTAGATTATTTATTTTATTTTATTTTATTTTAGTTCATTTTATTTTTATTTTTATTTAAGTTCATTTTTTTATTTTTATTTAGTTTAGTTTATTTAAGTTTATTCTTGTTTTATTTTAGTTTATTTTAAAGTTTTAGGTTTACATTTTTATTTTTTAGTTTTGTTTTATTTTTTATTTTATTTCTTATGTTTAGATATTATTATATTTTAAGTTTTAGTTTAGTTTCTAATTTTATTTTTTTTAGTTTTATTTTAAGTTAAGTTTATTTAGGTTATACATTTTAGTTTAGGTTTAGTTTTATTTAGATATTTTATTTTATTTATTTTTTTAGGTTTAGGTTTAGTTTATTTTAGGTTTAGGTTTAGGTTTAGTTTATTTTAGTTTATGTTTATTTTATTTTGTTTATTTTATTTTTATTTTATGTTTGATTTTTTTTAGTTTGAGGTTTAAGTTTTATTTTTTATTTGTTTTTAGGTTTATTTTTTAGGTTTAGGTTTTTATTCAATTTTTATTTTATTTTATTTTATTTTAAGTTTAATTAATGTTTATTTTAGGTTTAGTTTTTATTTTATTTAGTTGTTTATTTATTTTTAGGTTCATTTTATTTTTTAGTTTAGTTTAGTTTTTATTTTATTTTATTTTAGTTTAGTTTAATTTTATTTTATTTTATTTTAGTTAAGTTAGTTTCATTAATAATTTATTAATAGTTTTATTTACATTTAGGTTTATTAGCCCAGGTTAGTTAAGTAGGCTATGGTTGATCAGTTTTGTGGTTTATTTGGTTTTATGGTCAGTTTAGATATAGGGAGGGTTTTTAGGAGCTCAGTTTAGTTTAGTTTTTCAGGCTCATTCAAGATCCAGGATCTTTTTTATCAGTTAGGATAGTTTGTAAGTTTTTAGTTTTAGTATTTTAGGCTCAGTTTTTTAGTTTATTTTTATTTATTTATTTTTAGTATATTCAGGGTTTTATTTATTATTTTGGATTTTTTAGTTTAGAGGATTTATTATAGATCAAATCATTATTAATTATTTATAGGATATTAGGTATTTAAATTTATTTAATTATTTTATTTATTTAAAAAGCAAATTTAGTTTATTTATTTAGTTTATTTTATATTTTAGTATTTTATTTATATTTGTTTTTTTATTTTATTTATTTTAATTTATTTATCTGTAAGATTTATTTATTTTTGGTATGTAGTAAGTTTATTTTCTTTAGTCTTATTTTAATCATTTTTTAGGTAGGTTATTTTTTATCTTTTTAGGTATTTTTTGGTTGGCCTGGGTAGTTTTTGGGTCAGTGCCTAGGGTTAGGTCAGCTTAGGCCTGGTTTAGGTTTATGTTAGCTGAGGCCTGTGGCTCAGTGGCCTTAGTTAAGATCAGCTAGGGCTTATAGTGGCCCAGGTTGTGGCCTGGGGGTTAGATCTGTTTAGGGTGGGCTCAGTACTGGAGTGGCTGGAGGGCTTATGGCCCAGGCCAGCTCTCAGGGTCAGGCTCTGGTCCTAGGCCCAGCCTTGGCCCAGGATCTGTGGCCCAGGCCTGGCTGATTTAGGGTCAGGTCTGTGCCTAGTGGCTATTATGCCTGGGTGGTTTGGATCAGCCTCAGTGGCCTGTAGGGTCAGTGGCTCATGGCTCAGTCTGTGGTTTAGAGCCCATGGCCTAGGGCTTCCAGTGGTAGTGGCTAGGGCCCATAACTCCAGGGTCAGCCTGTGATCCAGGGTTTAGGCTCAGTGTGGTCTGGCTTGGCCAAAGTAGATCTTGTGGCTCAGGGTTGCCATGGTCTTGGGGCCAGGATCTCTGTGGTTGACAAGGTCTTCAGGTCAGGGTAGGGCCTAGGGTTTTTTTTGCCATTTTTTTATTTCTTTTAAATTAAACAAATACATTATAGATTATTTAGTTTATTTTATTTATTTTTATTTTATTTTTATTTTATTTAAGTTCATTTTTATTTTTTATTTTAGTTTATTTTGTTTATTTTTTAGTTTATTTTATTTATTAAAGTTTAGGTCTTTATTTATTTTTTTAGTTTTATTTTATTTTATTTATGTATTATTTTATTTTGGTTTAGGTTTAGTTTAATTTATTTTTAGTTTAGGTTTTAAGTTTTAAGTTAGGTTTATTTTTATACATTTAGTTTAGGTTTAGGTTTATTTTTATATTTTATTTTATTTAGTTTAGTAGTTTAGGTTTAGTTTATTTTAGGTTTAGGTTTAGGTTTTAGTTTATTTATTTATTTTATTTATTTATTTTATTTTTTTATTTTATGTTTGATTTTTTTTAGTTTAGGTTTAAGTTATTTTTATTTGTTAGTTATTTTTTAGTTTTTTTATCTTTTATTTTATTTTATTTTATAATTAATGTTTATTTTAATTTAGTTTTATTTATTTTGGTTTTTATTTATTTTATCATTTTTTATTTTTTTATTTTATCTTTATTTTATTATTTTGTTTAAATCTTAGTTTCATTTTATTTAATTTAATATTTCTTTATTAATTAGGTAGTTTTTATCTATTATTTAGGTCTATTTAGTTTAGCTCTTTTGTAGCTGCCCATGGTAGTGATGCTTAGTGTCCTGGGGTCTTGGGCTGGTTGGCCTATGGCTCAGTGGCCCCAGGACTTAGGCCTTGGGTGGATGTGATGGGCCTGGGCCCAGGCATAGCCCAGGGCCCCAGTGGCCTCCCAGCCAAGGCCTAGGGCTCAGGCTCAGGATCCAGGCCTGTGGCTGGTCAGGCTCCAGTCTAGGATCAGCCCCAGCCTCTGGGTCAGTGTGGCCCAGGGCCTGTGGTCTGCCTAGTGCCTCAGGATCTGGGGCCTGGGTTCTGAGGCTCATTCAGGGGTGGGCAACACTTGGCCCAAAGCCCAGGGGTCTCCAGTGGTCTGGGGGGCCTCAGGCCTGGCTCAGGCCCAGTCAGTGGCTCAGGCCCAGTCCCGTGGCCTGGCCTGGGCCGCCTGGGCCTGACCAGGGCCCAGGGCCTGTGGCTTGGCTCAGGCCAGTGCCTGTGGACCAGGCTCAGGCTGTCAGATCAGGCTACCTGTGGGGCTCAGGGTCCGTGGCTGGCCACATGTATCAGGGATCAGGGTTTTAGGCCTAGGTTTGCCTTTAACCTAATCATTTTAATTATATTTCATTTTAAATTAAGCAAAACAACAGTTTAGGTTTTATTTTAGTTTATTTAGTTCATCTTTTATTTATTTTAGTTTATCTTATCTTATTTTATTTATTTTATTTATTTTATTTATTTAGTTTAATTTATCTATCTCTGTTAAGATTTTATCTTAGCTCTTTTCATTTATGTTTTAGGTTTAAGCTCATCTTTAGTTTTATTTTAATTTTATCTTTGTGCCTAGGTTTTATTTTTTATTTTCATGTTTTTTTAGCTCTTGGCTCAGGCTCAGTCTAGTATTTAGGGCCTGTGGTAGGGTCTTGGTGGCTTCAGGAGGCCTGTGGATCAGGCTCATTAGTGGCTCCTGCCAGGGTTTTGGTTGGCCCAAGATCAGCTTCTTCCATGGTTTAGGGCCTAGGGTCTAGGCTCAGTGTGGCTCAGGATCTATGGGTTTGTGGCTCTGGGCTCAGGCCTAGGCTCAGTGGCCTTTGGCTTTTCAGTGGCCTGTCAGTGGGCTCAGGTTGTGGCCAAGGCCTAAGCTGTGGCTCAGCCTGGGTAGGATCTTATCATTAAAACCCCAGTATACCATTTAGTTTACATTTAGTTATTATTTATTTTATTTTATTTTATTATATTTTATTTATATTTAGTTATTATTTTTTAGGTATTTATTTAGTTTAGTTTATTTAGTTTATTTTAGTTTATTTATTTTATTTTTTAGTTTATTTTATTTTATTTTTTAGGTAGTAG
The DNA here is from genome assembly GCA_021442155.1 of Cymbidium sinense. Taxonomy (NCBI): domain Eukaryota; kingdom Viridiplantae; phylum Streptophyta; class Magnoliopsida; order Asparagales; family Orchidaceae; genus Cymbidium; species Cymbidium sinense. Next base: position 5,527,452 of record CM038215.1, on the reverse strand, counting down.
GTTTTATTTTAGGTTTATTTTAAGTTTTATTTTTAGTCAAGTTTATTTTAGTTTATTTTATTTTAGTCCAAGTTTAGTTTAGTTTATTTCTTTTAGGTTTAAGTTTTATTTATTTTTTAGTTTATTTTATTTTAGGTTTATTTTATTTGTTAATTTTATTTTATTTTAAGTTTAAGTTTCTTTTAGTTTAGGGTTTATTTTATTTATTTTAGATTTTATTTTAGTTTATTTTAAGTTTTAGGTTTTATTTTATTTTTTATTTGTTTTATTTAGGTTAATTTTATTTTATTTTAGGTTTTGTTTTATTTTATTAAGATTTTATTTTTAACTTTATTTTGTTTTTAGTTAGTTTATTTATATTTTATTATTTTAGTTTAGTTTTTTTTATTTGATTTTTGTTTAGTTTAGGTTTAGGTTTTAGGTTTTATTTTATTTTTATTTTGTTTAGTTATTTTAGGGTTTTATTAAGTTTAGGTTTAGTTTTAGGTTTTAGGGTTTATGATTTAGTGTTTAGTTTGGGGTTTAGAGTTTAGGATTTAGGGTTTAGGTTTTAGGGTTTAGGCTGTAGGTTTTGGTTTTAGGTTTTAGGTTTTAGGGTTTAGGGATTTTTTTGTTGAGAAAAGTTAGAATTTTATTACCATAAAAGGAAAAGATACAATGTCCTTAATAGGGGTAAAGCTCAAAGTTCTACTACTCTCAGAGCTACAAGAGACCTAAAGAGCCAAACCCCCATCTAAGTGTAATAGAAATGGAAAAGAAAACAAAAGAAAAACAAAAACAAATACAATAGCTAAAAAGCATATGAAAAAAGACACAAAATAAGACTATTACAACTCATGAAAGTAGTAAAAGGACTAGTTAGAAGCAAGATAAACAAGATCCACAACAACAACAGTTGAGTTGACTGAGTATAGCTCATTCCATCTGTAAAGTTCCAACCTGCAAAAGAATTCTGCAAAACACTACAAAGACAATAATCATAGCTCAAGGGAAAAGGATAAAGTAAAAAATTTAGAGAGAGCTGAGAAAGAGAAGGCTTGGGCTCATTTAAGATCATCTCAAGTGGAAATAATACATATGAGCATCCAAACTTCCTGAGAAGTGTTATAGTCATATGTAATGCTACCAATCAGAGAGAAGATATGAGGAAACATCAATGCCATCATAGCTAGCATACCTTATAAGCAAACCATCCAAGTAAAATAGCCCATAGTGACCCAGATCTTGCACCAAACAAATAGAGAAAGCAACTAGCCAACAGCCAACAGCCAACCCACCAACCAAAACCCACAATAGACCAATCACATAAAGCTAGCACCCAAAAGTTACAACAGGATCAGTGGCCAAGCTAAAAAACCAAGCAGTAATTCCACCAAAGCCACCACCAAAAGGAAGAGAAACACAAAAAAGGAGCAGTCAACATGAATTGGGGTAACAACACAAGCCAACAAAACAGCCCAAAGGCATAACAACAACCCACGACTATCTCCAAAGCAATATTAATCCAAATCTAATTGTAAAACCTGCACCCAAATAGAAAAATAGTAGAAGATAAGCAACACCAGAGAGAGGAAAGCTATAGGGAGACCAAGAGGGCATCCAAAAATTACCATCAAAACCACCACCAAGGCAGCAAGAAAAATAGCAAATCCAGCACCACTAACAAAGACACAGATATTGGGAAACAAGGAGAGAAAAATAAACCATAGGGATTCAATACCAATAGCCAATCTAAATCCCAAGACACCAAGCCAAGGCACAAGCATCCAAGGCAAGACAACATCTAATCCCAAGACACCAAGCTAGAGAGAGCCACAACCACCTCAAAGAAACCACCAATCCAGAGGAGTAGCCAAGAAACCAAGAGGCATAGACAAAAAAATAGCCATAACCATCTCCTCTAGTAAATAGAAACCCAAGTCTGGAAGAAAAAAACCACAAAGCAAGCCTCATACCAATCAACAAAAATAACCAACAAAAAGAAAACACCAACCCAAACTAGAAAACAACCAAAAAGAATTGAAAAAAACCAAACCTAAGCAAATTCTGAAGAGACCAATAGCTGCCACCCAACAACCAAACACAACAGCAGAAGTTACAATTCAGTAAAGGGAGCAGCTAGCTAAAATAAGATGTTAACCCAATACAAATCACAAAATAGAGGGAAAGAACAACAGCAGGCATAGCCACAACCCACCTAGAGATCTCCAAAAAACCAAGAAACAAAATTGGTAGTCACTTAGCTAGAAAAAAAACCATAATATAAAATGCCAAAGAGAACCACCCAACCACAAGCAAGAAATCAAGGAAAGAAACAAGGCAAACAAAGCCCTTCCAAACCCCTAAAGAGGATAATCACCATAAAAGAGAGAAAATAGAGGGAAACAACTAGAAAAAGCTACCTCTAATCCACAAGTGAGGGAAAACCAACCAACAGAAACCCCAAGAGAAACCAAAGGAGAACAATAAACCACCAAAAGCTCAAAACTAAGCCAAACCAGAAGAGACCAACAGTAGCCATAAAAAAATGACAACCCAAAATAGTCAGGTAGATGGAAGAAGCAAATTGCAACATCCAGAACCAACCATAGCAGCCAAAAATCCAATTCAAATAAGGTAATAGCCAGCCAAAACCTAAGGCAAACCCAACATCAATTAGTATAAGGGGTAGGCCAAAATCAGGAACAACCATAACTCAATAGGAGACCCCCAAAACATCACTAGCTATGTGAAAAAAGAAGCATAATGTAAACCATAGAAATAAAACCACCACCCTAGAGGATAGGAAAACTAATTAAAATAGCACCACTATGACCCAAATAAGTATCAAGTATACAATGGGTAAAGAGGAAGTTTAAGTTTTGAAATAAACTAAAACCAACAAGGCAACTTTGATATTAAGTGAGATTGACCTGGACCCTAATGAAAAATAGCAAAAACCAATTCATGCCGAGGGAAGCACAAAAAAACAACAACCAAAAAGTAGACTGAATAAAACCACCATAGAAATATGATCAATAAAATAACCGAAAGTTAAAATTTGAGGTAAGGCAGCCTAGTGTTATCCAGATTGACTAGACCATGCGAATGCTTAAGTAAGCTATGGTTATCAAATAAAGTCAGGTCATTTAATTCAACTCCCAAATTAGCCAGGAAATTTGCACAAGCATTACCTTCACAAAGAATGTGAGAAATATTTTAGAAAACTTGAGAAAGAACCCTATTAGTGTGATTAATAAGATAAAATAAGTCAGCATTCCCTATTTTATTAGTATTATATATCAAGTAAAAGAAGAGCATCAACTTCAATCCTAATATTAAAGATGTCTTTGCTTAAATACAAATATCATTAGCTTTATTACATCCATGAGCTCATAAATAACAACAAGCTTTGAGGGTAGTAAAAAAGAACAAATGATACTTTAGAATCCCTAAGAATTCCACCACAACCATATTTATTAGGGGAAAAAACCATTAGTATTGATCTTAATAAATTTTCTTTAGGCTTAATCCAATGTATAATCCTAATACTCTTGTAGGAATGGTCATCATGCAAAGTGTTACCCAATTTCTCAGCCACAAATTTAGCACCTCAAAATTGAAGATTACTAATTTAATAATAAAGCATGAATTTTTTCTTTAGTTCTAGCAAAGATCCTTTATGGTTCATAGGGATGCCTCGATATTTAGCATCATTTCTATCCATCCAAATGAACTAAATAAGGGTAATAGAAATTGAAACTTTCATATGACCTTTCACAGTTTTATGAAACCAAACTTCAAGAAGTTGATATAATGAAAGAGAGCCATGAAAATAGTTAGTGTTAAATAAATCATCATACCATATCCAAAGTTTGGAAGTAATAGCACCATTGACAAAAAACATGATTAACATTTTCAATATGATAGCAACAATAGCACTTAGAAGGTAAATAAAACCCTTTAAGGAGCAAAGAATCTATGAATGAAGTCATTCAAAATCCTCCAAGCTAAAATAGAATAAGAAATGAAATGATATTGTTCCAAAGTTTAATGAAAACATTAGAGGTGTTTTGTTTATTTCTAATAAATTTCCAAACCTCTTTAAGAACAAAATCACCATTGTAAGAGAGCTTGAAAAGAATTTGATCGTTTATTAAAAGATAGATGTTGCAAAACTTGTCAAAAATAGAAATAGGAATGTAGTTCTCGAGTTTATTTTCATTCCAATTATTATTAAGAAAAAAAGAGTTAACTTTGATAGTAGTAGTAGAGTGTGTTGATCAAAGGGAGTCAAAAGAGCCATTGCCAATCCAATTGTCTTGCCAAAAGAAAGAAGAGCCTGAATGAATACCCCAAGATATTAATGATTCAACAACCCATTTAATGGAGCAAAGCCTTTTCCAAACTGGAGAGTCACCAACTTTATAAGCATAGATAAGAGGGTGTTTACCTTAACAATATTTTTCCATCATAAAATTAGCCCAAAGGCTATCATTCTTTTAAAATTCCAAAAGCATATGAGAGAAGGACATAGCTTCACTAATATGTTTGCAACAAAGACCACCTTCACCCAAAGGACCACAACATTTATGCTAGATGTCCAATGCATTCTTTTAATAGAATTATTGATCCCAAAAAAATTTATTAACTACGATCAATTTTGATAAGAGTAGAATTAGTGGGAATAATAGTTTGAATCAAATAAAGAGGCATAATTGAGAGTGCTTTTAAGAATAGTGAACCACCAAAGGAAAGTAAATGGAATTCCCAAACAAAAAAATTTTATTTAAAATTTTTGAATTAACTCATAAAAAATATGGGATCATTTTGACCTTCAAATAGAGGAGCACCCTAGTACTTAAGAGGTAAGTGTTGATGTTTAAAATTCATATGATTTGATTGATTTTATTATTAGAGATACAAGAAATAATAAAATAGCTTTTGTTATCATTGATAGAAAGACCACTTTCTCTACCAAATTTATTTAAAAAAAATCTTGAGGTTCTTGATATGTTGAATAGAAGCATTGCAAAAAAGTAATGAAAACATCTACAAAGCTTAAGTGGGAAGAAGACCACCAAGAGTTCTATAGTACATACTAGATTGTTTAAAATAACTCATTGATGCTCCTAGATAAGTACTCAACAATAAAATAAATAAAGTGAGATAAAGGATCCCTTGTCTTAAGCCATGGGAAGAAGTTAAGAAGCCCAAAGCTTTCCCATTAAGCAAAAATAGAATGCATTATTAATACAAGTTTTAATAAGAAAAGTAAATTTATCAAAACCCAAATAAATTCATAATATGGAAAAGGAAATCCCAAGAGATATTATCAAAAGCTTTGGTAATATCTAATTTGGAAAGAACATTTCAACCTCTAGTCTTAGCATCTAAGTCATGAATTAATTCGAAGTCAAATGTTGTCAGAAATAGATCTACCTCTAACAAAACTAGTTTGGTTGAGAGAGAAAATCTTATGAAGTAAAAGACTAAGCCTGATGGCAAGAATTTTGGAAATCAACCTATTGAAGGTGGAAAGACTAATAGGTCTAAGATCACTCCAATAGTCTGGATTATCTTTCTTGGGTATGAGAATAATATAAGTGCTAGAAAAATATCTAGGAAAAGGATTACCATTAAAAATAATCAACCACAACCTCAATCAAATCATTTTTAATAATAAACCAACAATTTTGGAAAAATTGAGTAGTGAAACCTCTGACTCAACAAGAATCTATGTTCATGCTATTAATAACTTTAAAATTTTCATCTTCATTAGGCATAATAGTAAGCAAATCATGTCATCATTGCTAATAATAGAAGGAGTCAAGTGCGATTTAAAAATTGCTTCATAAGAGAAACTCTTATTAAGAAAATTTCTAACATAATTAATAACTGAAACCTTAATATCATTATTCTCCATAATCCATTCTCCATTGCCATCTTTAATTTTTATTAATATTATTTAAAGCTCTCTTTTTAATAACTAAAGCATGGAAATACCTAGTATTACTATTAGCTTTTTAAAGCCAATAAGTCTCCTCCATATTTTAAAATTAACAAATTTTATCTTTCACCTCGTCCTAATCTTAGAAGGATCGACATAATAGACCTCAAGATCATAAACTAATTTTTCCATATCTTTGATATTAGCAAAAAGGTTATTATAACAATGCTTGTTCCACCAACCCATATTTTGCTTAAGTCATCTAAAATCTATTCATCCCCATAATCAAATTATCAAGATGTAAAGGAGCTTTCCAATTGTTAGCCACAACTTTAAAAAAATTAATATTCTGAATCCACATTATCTGAAATCTAAAAGGAGAGAAATTTTTTAATCTATTATAATTATCTTTACCAGAAATCAAAAGAGGAGCATGATCAAAAGGTTCGCTTAAATGATCATGTAAGTAATATGCCATTGAGTAATCTAATGAGTAAAAAGAATGATCCAACCTTGTCAATGTCTAGAGTTTTACTAAGTATTATTAGAACCTTTAAAACCAATATCAATCAAATCAAGGATCATATTAGAAAATTCTTCCATGGAATAAATATTAGGAGAGCAACCACCACTTCATTTAGAAGTGAATAAAATAGTATTGAAATCACCACCAACAAACAAAGGTTTATTGACATAGGTAGCAAAATTCCTCAAATTATCCCAAAACACAATAATCACCATAAGAGATTTGAGCATTGACAACTTTTTGAAAATCATCAAGAATAGAAACCTCTACAAAGTTATTCCAAAAACACTTAATCTTATTATGACATTAGAAAAAATTTATTGAAAATGATCATTCTAGCAACTTAATTTTGTTATCATGAATAAGAGGCTCTAAAAAATAAGTAAAGAAATATTATAATATGACAAAGATTTCTAAATTATGAATAGAGAGGGTATCGATCCTCTAACATTCCAAACAATAAAATTAAACATAAAGAAATAAAAAGGTTAAGAAAAGGTTAATTAAGAGAGGAGAGGGAGGTCATAACCATCTAGTGTTTCTTGGCAATTTGGGAGGAATTTTTAACATTTTTTCTCTTTAGCATGATAAGTTTGGAAACCATTTTCTTTTCCATATAATCATCATGAAGGATTTAGCAACATTAGTCATAGATTTAAAAGAAATCTTTTGATTAGAAATGAGTTCTCCTTCTTCCAAGACATTAGAATTTATTAAATCCAAATGAGCATCAGGAATAGCAAGAGAGAGAGAGAGCATAAATAGATTTATTAAAAGGCAAGTGTGAACACCAAGCCCTTCCTTTCCATGACCCAAATTATTAGACAAAGGCAAATCTTTTTGAGAATTTAAATCATCCTAAAATTGGAAAATAAAATCAATTTTTTCAACCCGGTTATCATGAGGTATTAAAGCCATATTATCCATTGAATTTGAATGATGCATAACATTAATATCTTCATTTATATTCTCAATCAAAGCTTCGTTTTCATCAATCAAAGCTGGCAAGGATGCAAGGATTGAATTGGAGGAAATAGAGTCATCATTCCAAAGTTTAGAAAACTATTACTTCACATTAGAAGCCTTCAATTGCATAAGAAGTAAGAGGTAAAATATCCTTATTAGAACATTCAAAAATTTTTTTTTCTAAAGTAGTAGCTTTTGATATTTAATAGTGATCGCCTAGGGTTTGAATAGAAGTTTCCTTAATAGGATTTTTTTTATGTGAGGATGAAGAATGAAGCATTCAATTATCATCCCATGGATTTTAGTGAGAACAAATGATAGGAAATTTTCAAATTCAATTCTTGCATATAACTATAATTTTCATATACCAACCAGATTTCTTTGGGTGTTTCTTGGTAATGTAATTCAACAAGGATTCTAGCCAATCAAGACAAGATTTTATAGACGTTATCCGTCAATTTATAATGGTACCAAATAAAGCACCCACAATAAAAGGAATTGATGGTTAATGAAATTTTGCATATTGGGGAGAGAAATCCAAACGGGAATGTTTGAATGATTTCATTGAAGCCAAGATAGTTGATGCCATAGGGATCCATATGATCCTTTTTTCAATGAATCATTGGGGAAGAAGCCAAACTATAGTATTACTCCAATGAAAACATGAAATAGGCCAGTGACCATTGATTCAAGAAGGAATCCAATGAGAATCTCAAAACATCAAAAAGCCAAGAAAACAAAAAATTAGAGAAAGGGAAATCACTAGCACTTGGACGGGGCTCAGTGGTTTTGGGTTTTGGGTTTTAATTTAGTTTAGTTTTAGTTTAGTTTAGGTTTAGGGTTAGTTTTGGTTTAGGTTTAGTTTAGGCTTAGGTTTAGGTTTGTGGGTTTAGGCTGGGCTCAGGTTTAGTTTAGGTTTAGCTCAGCTCAGGTTTAGTTTGGGCCAGTGGTGGGTTTAGTTTAGAGGAAGTTTAGGGTTTATTTTAGCTAGTTTAGTTTAGGAGGCCCAGGGCCTAGTTGGGGCCCAGGGCCCAGGGCCTGGGCTTAGGCCCAGGTCAGCCTAGGCCTGCTTTAGCTCAGTAGATAGTGGGCTCAGGCCCAGGGCACAGCCCAGGGTGGGTCAGGCCCAGTTCCAGGGCCCATGAGGGCCCAGGCCCAGTTAGGCCCAGGGCACAGGCCCAGCCCAGGGCCTAGGCCCAGCTCAGCCCAGTCCGTGCCTAAGGCTGGGCTTCCAGGGCTCAGCCTTTAGGGCCTAGCCCAGGGCCCAGGGCCCAGTTTGGCCCAGCCTGCCCAGGGTTTGGCCCAGGGCCTAGGCCTAAGCCCAGGCTCAGCCTAGCTCATCCAGATCAGCCTGGCCTAGCCCAGGCTCAGGGTTTAGCCAGGGCTCAGTTTAGCCAGGCCTAGGGCCTAAGCCCAGGGCCAGCCTCAGGGCTCAGGTTTGTGGGTATCAGGCCCAGGGCCCAGGGCCCAGGCTCCAGGCTCAGGGCCCAGGCCCATCTGGGCCCAGTGGGTTCCTCAGCCTTAGGCCCAGCCTAGTCAGCCCCAGACTAGCCCAGGCCCAGGGTCAGTTTAGGCCAGGGCCTAGTCAGCAGCCTAGCCCAGGGCCCAGTTAGGGCCAGTGGGGCCCAGGCCCAGGGCCTAGGGCTCAGAGCCTGGGGCACAGCCTGCTTAGGCTAAGATCAGGGAGGCTAGATTTAGGGTAGATTAGGGTCAGGGAGGTCATGATGTTGGGTGGGTCATTATAGAATTTAGAGTAGGGTTTTTAGGGTCAGGGTTTGGGGGTTTAGGATGATGTAGAGTAGTGGTTTAGGATTTTATGGTGTTATTTTTATATGTGTATATGAGGACACCATGAAACAGGATGTACTTATTAAGGTGATCTATTATTATCAAGGAATAGTGCACTATCTAAAGATAGAAATCACTATCCTGATGGACAATCATCAATAATGACTCTTAAGGCATGATGGGTCTTCAAATATACTAGAGATTTTTACTTATTGAAAAGTAAAAGCATGGTTATTTAAACTATCATTGAGTTTCCTATGAGGCAAGTATAGTTAATTATATATCTTAAGAAAAATGAATCTTAAGATACTGAAAAGTAGCATTGTTGTCTAAAGAATTCAAAGATATACTATCAATAAATTGGTTGCATTTTAGAAGATCAATGATGGATAAAAGGGAACAAAGTATTATCAAACCAAAGAGATGAGTAAGTACTATGATACTTGAAAAGTGAGCAAATCCCATGGTTGGGCTTTATATATTTAAAATTGAGGAGATTTATTTATTTTATTTGAAATTTTATTAGAAATCAAAAGACTATAATTCCACAATATAATATTGTGGAACAATGAGGATTATGCTTGTAGCCCACAAAAGAGAAATAGGTCATATCCTAAATCAGAGAATTTGGCAAGGGCCAAATCTCTAAATCTAAAAGTGAAAGATGATATGGTTTACCTACATAGATAAACACCTAAGGTTAACATTTATTATTGATTTAAACAAATTTTTTTAAAAAAAATCACCAATCATAAACAAACTATGAAAAGGAATGCTTTTTCTAATGCACAAGCTAAACAAAACATCAAACAATTTTACAAAAGAATAAAAGAATAAAAGGCCAATGCTATCGGTTCACGATATCCCAAAAAAGAAATGTGGGTAGCCGAGTTCTACTCTTATACCACTCGTATTACATCAGAATAATTATAATTACAAATGATGAATGTTATGGGGGTCTTCATTCTTCATTCTTCCTTCTTCATTTCTTCATCTTCCATTTCTTCATTTGATTTGCTCTATTTCTTTCTTCTTTTTGGTTTGATTTGGATATGCTTGCTCCAAAGGCATCACATGGTACATAAGACTTGGTCTTATAACCAATGCTCATCCTAGTCCCCCATAATACTCATCATAATCCTAGTGCAAAATTATATTAAAAGCAGAAAAGTAAATCTAGCTACACCTGCAAAATAAATGTTAGCTAAACTCACCATACAACCCAAGAAATTATATGAATAATTTGGACTTAGCACTCTACACATGGGTAACCAAGCCCACCTGTCCTAACTAGGGTTAGGCTTAGGGGCTAAGCAACCCTCACATCAAAAAACATTTATATTTTTATTTAGTAGCCCCTTAAGCACAACCCCCTACAGAAAGCATGATTAGGCTAATATCGGCCTAACATCTAGACTACGCACATACACCCAACATCCAATCTACAATAATACATCACAAAACAAGCATACATCAAACCATATAGCTTCCTAACATAAAGCAATAAATGGTGACTTAGTCTAATGTGCGTGAATTAAAGCTTGTGTGGTATGTCATAACTAGGCTTTAGAGTTGTAATTTGCTAAGTGCGAGAGATTTAATTTATAAAGAGGTTGATTTTTCTTAAGTGATTTGATTGATTTAAAGATTTTAGTTAGTGTTTTCTTTTGTTTCATATGGTCTACACTTAACAACTAAGTGTTATAAAAAGAAGAAAGAGAGAACCTCTATTTCATCCCAACCTTTAGTCACTTCTAAAGTAAGTTAATTAATCAATTTCCTTTAGTGAATAGCATATTATATGTTTTAATTAGTCCTAAGTTTAAGTTCACTATAAATAACCTTATTCAATAAGAAAGGCATCTTAAGATTAATTAGAATGAATTACTATCACATAACACATGTTTATTCATTTCTTTCCATCATGCATATCATGCATATGATTAATTCTAAGCATACCTATACATGCAATTTATATTTTAGCATACTTGAATGATGAATGCAAAGATGTGTGTTTAAAATTTAATTATTTCATTTGATTGAATTATGAAGGAGGGATTTTTCATCATTAGCTAGATACACATTCACATGTATAAAAGTTTTAAGTGAGTACATCGCCATTATTCTGCACCAGGGGAGTAAGGTACAAGACCTACTTAGGCCTACTTAAAGCCTCACAGCTCCAATATATCTAGACTAATATACCACTTTTCTTAGATGCATATAGATGTATAAGTAACTACAAGGATTGGAAAAACCCATGGAAAAATTGTATTTGACTTATATGACTTATGATTCTTATTCATTCCACATCACACATACACATGTATAATGGCACCATTGTTCTACGAAGGTATAAGACCTACTTAGGGCTACTTAAAGTCTCGCCAGGTGTCCGTGACTAATATACCACTTTTCTCTACAGTGAATGTATGAAAGAAACCACAAGAAGAAGAAGTCATGCAAGAAGTCATATTTGATTTGATTATATGATTTACATATGGTATGAAAATTCTTCCTAAGTCTTAGCATGGAAAAGCATATAAATTGATTTAGACAAATGTTGTGTGCTTTCCAAATGAACTATACATTTGTAATTCCTATATGAATCCATGTAAGATAAAGATAGAGAGCTCCATATTGCATATCTTATATTATCAACACATGTAAACCTATAGATATTTGTAATTAACATCATTTCATTTATTATAATTGATTTATGAGCTTTTGAAAATAACTTTTGATTTAATAGTGATAATAGCCACACCTATTTTTAATTTAAATCAACACATGCAATTTGACATTAAAGAAACCATTTCATTTAGTTAATTTAAAAAAAAATGAATGCATGATTACACATGGGAAGTAACATTTAACATGATTGGAAAGAAATAAAGGAACATAAGCATTATCTCATTCATTCCAATTAATTCCTAAGGACAATCATACTAAATAAAGCCATTTAAAATAAACCAAAAGTTTTAATGAGATTTCTTAATTTTGAGTTTGATTTCATTTAGAAATGAAAGAGATTTGTTGATCCTAATCCCATTCCTCATGTGTGAGTTAATTTGATTTAATGAAGAAGTATTTAAGTTTATTTTATGGTTTAATTAGGTTTGGGTATGAATTAAGCCAATTAATTAACCCTTACCTACGTCACCTTAAGTTAATTAACCAATTAATAATGAACTAATATGATATGAAACCACATGGAAATTAAATTTGCAATGGTCCTAAGAACTAAAAGAGGCCTAATGTAATTGGCTCATGTTTAACAGTTAATTAAGCTTAAGGGATCTCACTTAACTATATTTATAGTTTTCTCACACATGTGAGCTAACCATAATTTCATTGCCTCCCCCTTTGGATTATTGAACATCCAAAGAGCTACCCAAGATTAAATTTTAGAAATAGATTCAATTAAATTAATTAAATTCATTAATCAACTAATTAAACATTACTCAACCTAACTAATCAAAATGAGATGGGCGAGAAAGAGACAAAGAAGGGAGCCTAAGTCTCAATCCTTAAATCCTTATAATTTGTTGATTAAAGTTCGCATCATTTGGATTTTGATTAATCTTGTTAATTAAAATTAATTTAAGAGGGATTAGAGAAGACTTAAAGAAAAGATTGGAAGAGGAGTCCCAATCCATTTCTCTAGACTTCATCTCATTAACAAGAGGTTAATAAGCTTAATTGATTGATTAATTTACTATTCATTTTCTTAATTATCACTAATTATATCAAGAAACTTATTAAGCCTTAACCCATTGGTTTCCTAATTAAGCAAACCAAAAAAATCCTAGGTAGGGTGGATGTCATCCCCCTTAACATGCACAAAAAGTTTGAGATTAATTGGATGGTTAATTAAGGAGTAATTAGACTAATTACATTCCAATTAAGCTAAATCCACTACTCAAAATCAATTAATAATAAATTTCTTGGATTTTACTCTAAATTATCTTTGAAATGAGCCTAAGTTTATATTTTTTATGGATTTTTTTAGAATTAGTTCTGAATTTAGGAAGTTTCAAGATTAAAAACTAGTTAATTAGCCCTAATTAGAGCCTTAATCCCATCGAGCCACATGGCGACTGACATGGCTCGCTAACACGGCACGCTTTCCATATGGCATGATGGGATTTGCTATTTAAGTTATCACATCCAAGTGATGACTCAGATGGTGGTGCACGTGGTAACTCTATGCACTATCTAATCTAAGATCGAATGACCACGATTAAACTCATGGTTTTGAAGGATTAATCAGAGGTTCTAAACGTGATTAGATCAAGATCGTTCATCCCAATCATGGGGGATGGACATTCCATGATCTATCACCTCCTAAGCATCAAATAATGGCTACCGTCCATCGATCATCGCTTGATCCAAGCTCACCCAAGCTCGGATGGAGATAAAAATGATCCCACACCTTTGGGAAGCACAATAAGAAGATCAAATGGAGGAAATCACATGACATGAAATTACTTTCACAAAAGACCAACCTATTTTCATTCAAGGATCTGTTTCAATGGCATACCTCACTGAAGCTTATGACTGACAGTTCCAACGATTGAGAAATATTTATTTGGTAGAAATGAAGCTCTATTGAGCTGCACGAGCATTTATTTGGTGTAGTTTGCTTGGAAGACCAGACCACTAGGCATAGGTGCTCAGGCTTGATCAAACTCTACCCTTTGACTGTCAAGAAGCTTGGGAAACAATTCATTCTCACTTGATTGGCTCCAAGGAAGGTGTGTGCAAAGTTAATTGCACTTTGGTGGGGGTTGAGCAAATTAGAATCGAAGGTGGCCTCCCTTATTTTGGTTTTGGGTAAAATTGAGAATGCAGATTTTTGGGAGTGTGGGAAGGCTTGCAAATTTCTTTAGGAACTCTCTCCTTGGATGCTAAAGTTAAATCAAGTGTGAGTGTCTGAGTTCAAGTGAGAATGAGGGGGGAATACCCCCTCATTCCTTGGATCGAATGGCCATAGCTTCTTTGGATTTTTCTTGATCAATTGGGAAAACTTGAGGTGGTGGAGGTCCTTCGGTGCATGATGGGCTCAGTTTGGGTGAGGTGTGGAGGTGGCCAAGGAGTATGGGAGTCCCATGGCTATTGGAAAGTTCCAATGGGGATGGGAGGTGATTTGACCTCACCATGGATCATGGTGACCCAACCACGGGTCAGTCAACCATGGTCCTAGGTGCCTAAGTGGACTTATAATTGGGTGCCAAGTGGCTGTGGCAGAAAAATGACCAAATGAGCATGTGTCTTATCTCTTGGGATGCCCTAAACCTGGGCAAAATGGTCATTTGGCTATGGGTTTGGTTTACAGATTTGGGATGTGAAAGTGGGTTAGCCCAATTTCAAGTGGTTTGGATTTATTTGATTTGATTTAACCTATTAGGTCAAAGGGTTAAGCTGACCAATTGGTCAAATTGGGTCAAACCAAGGTTTGTCAAGTTCACTACAATTGAAAATGATTGTAGCTTTGGTTTGGTTTAATTTGGAATATAATTTGGATGTGGCTAATTTGACCCTTTAGGTCAATTTGTTAAGTTCAAGTTGACCAATTGGTCAAATTGAGCTCAATCATGGTTTTAGTCAAGTTCAATAAGTGATTTTAAATGAAGTTGAGCCATTGGTTACAATCAATTTGGGTTGGGTTGTGATTTGCCCTATTTTGGCTTTTTAGGCCAATTTGGGTCAACTTAGGTCAAATAGCCAATTGGACTTGGTTTGGCTCAAGTGAGGGTTTGGTCATGTTCAATCATTGGTTATCAATGGTTTCAATCAATTTGGTTTATGGTAGATTTTTTCTAATTTGGGTTTCATTTGGGCTAAATGTTGACTTAATTGGTTAGGTTCTTAGTTTAACCCAATTCAAGATGATTAACCCAAGATGATTGTTGATCATGTTGTGAGGTTTGGATGGGGTTAGTTCAATCTAATTTGGGTTGAATTAGAACTTGGCTCGAAAAGGTCTTTTAGGTCACTTTGGGTTAAGTGGACCTAAATGGGTTAATTCGCTTGATCATGGCTTGATTCAAGTTTAATTATATTGATAAATGGGTTTGATATATAAATATAAATCCAATTGCAAGTAACTTGGATCCATATGGATTTTGGTTCATATGACAATTTCAAGTCAAAAAGGGCTAACTTGGGTTTTATTTAGGTTATCTTGGATTTGGTTTGATAATTATAGTTTTTATTTATATTTTTATCTATGATTGTAGGAATGTGTGAATCATGAGGAAATCCATAAGTTTTGAATTGATTTGGGTATTATTTAGCCAAGTTCAAGAATTTGGCTAAAAGGGCTAAAATCAAGAATTTGATTTGATTTGGGTTTCAACCATTTGGAGTTTGGAATTGATTTATGATTTAGAATTTGATTTGAGATTGAATTTGATAATTGAGAAAATAAATTGAATTATGATTTGAATTTGGTTAAGGCTAAGTCCATAAGATAAAATCAAAGGGCTTAGGAAGGGATTTGGAGTTTGAATTTGATCATGGGTTTGAATCATTTGATAGTTGGATTTGATTTTGGAATTTAGATTTAAATTTGAGATTTGATTTAGAATAATGAAGCAAGGATTTGGTTTGGGCTATAGGTAGCAAGTTCTCCTAAATTAGGCACAACCTACCCCATGGCTAACTCTTCTAAGTCTCTAGGTTAGGTTAAGTGTTCACCTAATCACTACAAGTGTCTTAAGACCGAGGAACCCTATGTGTCTAGAGTCCTATGATAAGGAAGTTGAGAGCTCACTCCAAAAGTGAGGTCAATGTTTAGGTTTAGGGTTTTAGGTTTTGGGTATGTTTAGAGTGTATGGTTTAGTGTTTAGGGTTTATGGTTTTAGGGTTTAGGGTTTCGGTTTTAGGTTTAGGGTTTAGGTTTTAGTTTAGGGTTTAAGGTTTAAGGTTTTTTTTAACAGAGAACAAATTCATATTCAACATTTATTCTTTTCGATTTCACCAATCAAGTTTTGCACCAAGTTTTTTAAGACACAAGCGATGACATAGATAAAAAATGAGCATGCATAGAGTAAATCAAAAACCCTAGAGAACTAGAACTATCTCTACTGTAAAGACACAATTCCATAAGCAGATCGATCAATGCTCTTTAGTTTCTTAGTTCCCATCGAACCACCACCACCTCTTGAGCGAGGATCCGCCATCATATGGACCACCATCGTAACTATCGCTCCTCCCACCTCCATAACCACCACTACACCACTTCCATATCCCAAGACTCTAGATCCCCACCACAAGTATGACAACCCGCCTCCACCATCACCTACATTGCCAAATCTAGACTGAGCCTAGTTGACACTATGTACCATCAAGGTTCTTCCCATTATTTTAGGTTTAGGTTTAGGTATAGGTTTAGGGTTTATTATTTTATTTATTTAGTTTAGGATTACATTTAGGTTTAGGATTTAAGGTTTAGGGTTTAGGTTTGGTCAGGTAGGGTTTAGGTGGAGGTACTTAGGATTAGGGTTAGGTTTAGTAGGTTAGGGTTTAGTGTTGTGATTTAGGTTTTGTGGTTTGTCAGGTAGCTTAGTGGTAGTCAGGGGTTTGTTTGGGTATAGGGTTAGGGTATGGTAGGGTTTTAGTGGCTGGGTGGTTTGGTTTAGTGGTTTAAGGTGTAGGATTTAGGTAGGTTTGTTTAGTTTAGTTTTTATATTTATTTATTTTAAATTTTAATTAAAACCGATAAGTTTAAGTTTATTTAGTTTATTTTTTATTTATTTTAGTTTATTTTATTTTTTGATTTTAGGTTCAATTTTATTTTTTTAGTTTAGTTTATTTATTTTAAGTTTATTTATTTTATTTTAGGTTTTATTTAATTTATCTTTTAGGTTTAGGTTTATTTTTAGTTTAGATTTATTTATTTTATTTTATTTTAGTACAAGTTTTATTTTAATTTTTTAAGGTTTTAGGTTTTTATTTTATGTTTATTTTAAAGTTTTATTTTTTAGTTTAGGTTTAGGTTTATTTTTTAGTTTATTCATTTTGTTTAGTTTAGATTTAGGTTTAGGTTTATATTTTAGGTTTAGGATTTTATTTAGTTTAGTTTATTTTAGTTTGGGTTTAGGTTTATTTTTTATTTTAGGGTTATGTTATGTTTAGTTTAGGGTTTATGTTTTATTTTTTTATTAATTTTTAGGTTTATTTTTTACATTTAGGTTTTTATTTAGTTTTAATTTTATTTTATTTTTGTTTTAGGTGTAGTTTTTATTTTATTTAGGTTTTCTATTTTTTTTAGTTTAGTTTTAAGTATTTATTTATTTTATTTTAGTTTTATTTTTATTTTTGATTTTATTTTCTTTTCAGGTTTTGTTTTAGTTTAGGCTTTTATTTTATTTTATTTTATTTATTTTAGTTTAGCTTTTTAGGGATTAGGGTTTAGGGTTTTAGTTTAGGGTTTTAATTTAGGTTTATTTTGGTTTTAGGGTTTAGGGTTTAGGGTTTAGGTTTAGGTGGGTTGTGTTTTAGTTTAGGATTTAGGGTTTTTGGTTTTTTTTTTATTTTTAAAAGAGAACAAATTCTGATTCAACATTTCTTCTTTTGATTTCACAACCAAGTAACACATCAAGTTTTCTAAGATACACATAGATAGATAAAAAATGAGCATTTAGAATAAATCAAACTATATAACTAGAACTTCTCTACTATAAAGACACAATTGATAAGCCAGATCGATCGATCATTCTTTATTTCCCATCGTAACCACCTCGCCTCTCGAGTAGGATCCACCATCATATCTGATCTCTTCCACCACCACCATTGTAACCTTCATCGCTCCTCCAACCTTTATAACGCTCACCAACACCTCCATATCCAGACCTACAAATTCCCATTACCACTATGATAACCATTGCCTATTTCCCTCCATCGCCAGATCTAGATCTTGTGATGGTGATGTTCCTTCCATCAAAGTTTTCCATTCTGGGTTTATATTTAGTTTATTTTAGGGTTTTTTAATTTATTTTTACTTATTTTTAGGGTTTTTTTAGGTTTTGGTTTTAGGTTAGTTTTAGGTTTAGAAGTTATTTAGTGTTATTATGAGGTTTAGGGTAGGAGGTAGGGTAGGTATAGGTAGAGTTTAGTTAGAGAGTTTTAGGTAGTTTTAGTTTAGTAGAGTTTGGTTTTAGGTAGTTTAGATAGGGCCCAGAGGGCCCAGGGAGTAGTGTGGCTCAGTTTATTTAGGTTAGAAGTAGGGCTCAGTGGCCCAGGTAGTGATCAGAGGTTTAGATTTAAGGGCTTAGTGGCCCAGAGGTGGTGTTAGAAGGTTTTTGGTAGTAGGGTCAGGGCCCATTTAATAGTAGGTCAGGTTAGAGTTAAAGTTTAGGGCCTAGTGTTTAGGTTATTTAGGGTTTATTTTGCCTATTTTAGGTTTTGTGGGTTTAGGGTTTTGAGTTTATTTTAATTTTGATATTTTGAATAGTGCTTTTGAATTTAGCTCCATCTCACTAGTTTTATTTCAAAACCAAAAGACAAATAGTTTTTCAGAAATTTTTTAAACTTTTATAGCTTTAGCTAAACTAGTTTTATTTTAATTATGTTATTTATTTTATTTTATTTTATTTATGTTTTTTATTATTATTAGTTTAGTTTATTTATTAGGTTTATTTATTTTAGTTTAGGTTTTTTATTTTTGTTTATTTTTTTTGTTTTATATGTTTTTTGTTTAGTTTTAATTTTATTTTATTTTAGGTTTAGGTTTATTTTTTTTATTATTAAGTTCAAGTTTAGGTTTTATTTTATTTTTTAGGTTTAGGTTTTAGGTTATTATTTTGGTTTATTTGTAGGTTTTATTTTAGTTTAGTTTAGGTTTATTTTAGTTTATTTTATTTTATTTAGTTTAGGTTTTATTTATTTTAGTTTAGTTTATTTTAGTTTAGTTTACATTTATTTTATTTTGTTTATTTTATTTTGTTTTATGTTTAGGTTTTAGTATTTAGAGTTATTTTTATTTATTTTAGGTTTTATTTTAAGATTATCTTTTTAGGTCATTTACTTATTTAATTATCTAAGGTTTATTTTATTTTAATTTAGGTTTAGTTTTATTTTATTTAGGTTTTCATTTTTTTTTTTAATTTTATTTTTTTAAGTTTAGGTTTTGATTTATTTATTTTATTTTAGTTTTATTTTTATTTTTAAGATCAGTTTAGTTTGGGTTTTAGGTTTTTTTATTTTATTTTAGGCTTTAAGTTTAGGGTAGTGATTTATGGTTGGCTGGTTTAGGATTTTAGGCTCAGGGCCTAGTTAGGATTTGTGGGGTTCAGTTTTAGGTTTAGGCTGGGTTTGGGTTTATTTAGTTAGGGTTTGGGTTTAGCCTTTTAAAGTTTGTGGTTGGGTTAGTTTAGGTTTAGAGTTTATGGTTAGGCTTGATTTTAGGGTTTATGGCTCAGTTAGGGTTTTAGGGTTTAGGGTTTATGGATTTTTAGTTTAGGGTTTGGCCTAGTTTGGCTAGGGTTTTATTTTATTTAAATTAAGTTATAGTTTTTTTTTAATTTATTTTTATTTATTTTAGTATTTTATTTTTATTTTTATTTTTTTTTTTTTTATCATTTAGTTTATTTATTTTAGTTTAGGTTTTTTTTTAGCATATTTTTTAGTTTAGTTTAAGTTTTTATTTATTTTAGTTTATTTTATTTTTTTATTTATTTTAGGTTTTTATTTTTATTTTTTTAGTTCATTTTAGGTTTTTATTTTATTTTATTTTTAGGTTTTATTTTTTAGTTTTTTAGGGTTTTTTTTAAGTTTTATATATTTTATATTTTATTTATTTTAGTTTATTTTTTATATTTATTTAGGTTTATTTTATTTTATTTAGTTTAGTTTATTTATTAAGTTTATTTATTTTATTGTTTCTTTTTTATTTTTTTATTTTAGTTTAGTTTTTTATTTTATTTTTTATTAATTTATTTATATTGGTTTTATTATTTATTTGGTATATTTTTTTTATTATTTTTTATTTATATTTATTTAGATTTATTTTATTTATTTTATTTTTTTTAGTTTTTTTTTTTTATTTTGTTTTTTTTTTTTTAGTTTAGTTAGGTTTATTTTTTCTTAGTTTTATTTTTATTTTATTTTTTAGCTTTAAGTTTTATTTTTTAGGTTTGGGTTTTAGGTTATTATTTTAGGTTTATTTTTATGTTTTGATTTTTAGTTTAGGCTTAGGTTTATTTTTAGCTTATTTTATTTTATACAGTTAGGTTTAAGTTTAGGTTTTGTTTATATTTATTTTAGTTTAGTTTATTTTATTTTGGGTTCAGGTTTATTTTATTTTATTTATTTTATTTTATTTATATGTTTTTTTTTTTTTAATTTAGTTTTTATTTTTTTATTTATTTTAGGTTTATTTTAGTTTATTTTATTATTTATTTTATTTATCCAGTATTTTATTTTATTTAGGTAGTTTTATTTAGGTTTTATTTTAGGTTTTATATTTATTTAGGTTATTTATTTATTATAGTTTTTTATTTATTTTATTATGATAGGTTGGTTTGTTTAGGTCAGAAAAGTTTTATTTATTTTATTATTTATTATTTTATTTAGGAGTTTTATTTTAGTTTATGGCTCATTTAGGGTTTTAGGGTTAGTGGCTCAGGTTTTAGGGCTCAGGGTAGGAAGGTTTTTTATGAGTAGTTTAGGTTAGGGTTTAGTGGTAGGAGGGTTTGGGTTTATTAAGGTTGGTATTTTAGGGTTATTTAGAGGTTGGGTATGTTTGGTTTAGTTTTAAGGTTTAGATTCAGTTTATTTTATTTTATTTTTTTATTTTATTTTTTATAAGTACATTTAGGTTAATTTTATTATTAGTTTATTTTTTTTAATTTTATTTAGATTTTTATTATTTAGTTTAGTTTAGGTTTTATTTTAGTATTTTTTTTATTTTATTTTATTTTATTTTATTTTATTTTGGTTTAGGTTTTATTATTTTAGGTTTAGGTTTAGGTTGATTTTTTTTATTTTTTGAGTTTTATTTTTAGTTTATGGTTTAGGTTTTAAATAAAGGCAGTATAGGTTTATTTAGTTTTTTATTTGGTTATTTATTTTATTTTAATTTTATTTTTTTATTTAGTATTTTATATATAGGTTTTATCTTTTAGTTTATGTTTTGTATTTATTTATTTAGGTTTATGTTGAAGTTTTATCTTAGTTTAGCATTTTTATTTTATTTTACAGTTTATTTTTTATTATTAGTTTAGGAGTTTAGTTTTAAGTTTAGTAGGTTTTATATTTTAATTTATCTTTGAGCCCAGGAGGGCTCAGGGCTCAGGGCCCATACTAGGTGGCCCAGTGGCCTAGGTTTGGTGGATATGCCTGGGGTTAGTGGCTCAATCAGAGTTAGGGCCTAGGGCCCAGGCCCAGCCCAGCTCAGGCCTAAGCCTTAGTCAGGGCCTGGGGGTCAAAGCCTGGCCCATTTTCAACAGCCCAGTGGCCCAGGTCCCTTTCAGGTCCTGTGGCCAGGGTCTGGTGGCCTAGTAGGCCCAGTGGCTCAGTATTGTGAGAGCCTGGCCCAGGTCAGGGGCCTGGAGGGCCCAGGGCTAGGTTTAGGGCCCAGGGTCAGTCAGGGTAGGGTTTTTATTTTATTTATTTATCTTAAACAAAAGCAAAACGGCAGGTAGGGTTTAGTTTATTTTATTTATTTTAGTTTATTATTTTTTATTTTATTTTATTTAGTTTATTTTATTTTAGATTAGCATTTTATTTTAGTTTATTTTGTTTATGTAGTTTAGGTTTATTTTTTAGTTTATTTTATTATATTTTAGGTTTAGGTTTTATTTTATATTTAGGTTAAGGTTGGTTTTTATTTTGGTTTACTTTAGGTTTTATTTTAGTTTAGGTTTAGGTTTATTTTAGTTTATTTGATTTTATTTAGTTTAGGTTTAGTTTAGGGTCCATTTAGTTTATTTTAGTTTAGGTTTATGTTTATTTTATTTTATTTTAGTTTTTTTTTTTTAGTGGGATTTAGCTTTCATTTTTTTATTTTAGGTTAGGTTTTATTTAGTTTTCTTTATTTTATTTTAGGTTTATTATATTTTTTATTTTAGGTTTTTTTATTTTATTTAGGTTTTTATTTTTTTTAGTTTAGTTTAGGTTTTATTTATTTTATTTTAGTCTAGTTTTTATTTTTTTATTTTATTTTCTTTTCAGGTTTAGGTTTTAGTTTATGTTTTTATTTTATTTTATTTATTTTATCTAATTTTGGTTTAGTTATATTTATTTATTTTCTTTTTAGATTTTATTTAGTTTAGGTTTCGATTTTTAGCTTTTTAGGATTTACGGTTTAGGGTTAATTTAAGGTTTAGGGTTTAGGGTTTAAGGTTTGGGGTTTATGGTTTAGGATTTTGTTTTTTTTTTTTTTTGATAAAACCCATAGTGGGGAGAAATTTCAATGCCACAAAGGAGTTCAAAAGTCCTTAAGAGGGGAAAATCCTCAAAACTAATGCTCCAAGAGCTACAATCAACTTAGAGTGAAAATTCCCCAAACAATTACAATGAGAAGCAAGAAAGAAAATAAAACCTAAGAAAAGGAGCAACAAAACAAAAGCAAAAAAGAAATAGCCAATGACCACAAAGAGAACAGCGGGAGAGGGAGAGCAGTAGAAGCCACAAGCTCAAGTTGACACCTGCAAAGAAAAGAAGAAAGACCTGCAGAAAGAAAAGTAAGAGAAAGACCAAGGAAGAAAAAAAAGGAACGGATGAAGAGTGAAAGAAAGGTTCAGGCTCAGCATAGAAAAAGAGGGGCAACCAAATTTTGTGAGCAGCCAAACCTCCAAAAAAAGGATTACAATCACAAAAAAAGGCTACCAACCAAAAAAGAAAAAGGAACATCCCAGCCATCATTGCCAACAAACCTCATAGAAATGCAATAGATCAAGCAGTAAAGTCAGCCAAGATCAAGGGATAGAAACCACCATCATAGAAGGAGAAAATGAAATTAAGTAAATCTGACATAAGGCAAACAAGCTTTATATAAGGTAGAAATGCCTCTTTATTGCTTTGGAATATTATCATTAAAAAATAAAGTAAAATAAAAAAAGATCTACTCCCAGAGCCAGGAAAAAAATCAGCACTAGCATTACCTTCTCTCAAAATATGAGTCATCTTGAAAGACAATTTAAAAATAATAGCTTTAATATTCTTAAGTAGGAAAATTGAGCATTACCCTTGTGATTTGAGTTGATCATAGTAACAACCATCTCAGCATCACATTCCAACCAAATGGAAAGAAAATTCTTCTCCAAACAAAGCTTAAGAGCTTGATAAACAGCCATTAGTTCAGCCATAATAATAGAAGTAGTAGTGAGAGGAGTGGAGAAATCCAAGATTGTTATGATAAATACCATCACAGCCAGATTTGTCAAGTGCAAAAGCCAAGATAATAATCCCAAGATTATTATGAGAAATACCACCACAGCCAGATTTGTTAAGTGCAATGGAGCCATCGGTGTTAATTTTAAGAGGCTTAATCCAGTAAATGATTTTATAAGAAAGAGGCATATCACAATAAGGAAACTTAATACCCAATTTAGAAGCAACAAACATGCAACCTCTAAAATTAGTACCATTAAGAAGCACAGCCTTATGTAAAGAAACTTTTTTTTCTTTAGTCCCATCAATAATCCTCTTATGATTCATAGGCACATTATGATGTTTAGCATCATTTCTATCAAGCCAAATGAACCAAATCAAAGTAACATCCACAACAATTTTGATATTCCCTTTGACACTATTAAGAAAGTAAGAGTTAAGGAGCTGCATTAAGGCAAAATTACTATTAAAAGAACTAATGTTGAATAAGTCCTTATACGAATTCCAAACTTTAGAGGCAATAGCACCATTAACAAAAACATGGCTAACATTCTCAATATGAAAACAAAACAAGCATTTAGAAGGAAGACAAAAACCTTTCTCTAAAAGTAAAGAATCAATAGCAATAAAACCCGTTAAAATCCTCCAAACAAGAATATAATGAGAGATAGGAATAATGTTATTCCAAATCATAAAATTGACAGGCGAAGAGGGTTTAAAGGATGTTTACCTTTACATTTCCAACCAATAGAGTCACCATGCTTATAGCTATAAGTTAAAGGATGTTTACCTTTGTTGTATTTGAAATTCATAAAATTTGCCCAAAGACTAACATTCTTCCTAAAATTCCACCAAAGTTTAAAAGAAAAACCATTAGTGGAATCCAACAAGGACATACAGCCAAGACCACCTTCAAATAAAGTACCACACATGTTATTCCAAGAGGGCCAATGAAATCTTTTGGTTGAAAGACTTGAGCCCCAAAAAAAATTATTAAAAAGCCTTTCAATCCTCATAATAATAAGAGAAGTAGAAATAATATTAAGTAGCAAATAAAAAGGAAGAGAGCAAATAATACTTTTAATAAAAATTAATCTACCACCAAAAGATAAAAAATGAAATTCAAGGGTAGAAATCTTATTCTGAATGTTCTGGATAACCTCATCAAAAAGGTGAGACCTCTTAGGACCACAGTATAAAGGAGAACCTAAATACTTGATAGGAAGACATTAATGAGAAAATCTAGTAATATCCTTTATTCTATTGATTCTATGAGCAAAAATAGAAATAGAGGAGATAAAAAAACTTTTCTGAGTACTAATCACGAGGCCACTTTCCTCCTTTTCAAACTTATTCAAAAACACCTTCAATTTTTTAACATATTGTAATGTGCCATTACAAAATATAATGAAGTCATCAGCAAAGCTTAAGTGGGATATAGCCAGACCACCAAGATTCTTGAAATACATGATAGAATTCTTCCCAAATAAAAAATTAAGCCAACGAGACAAATATTCAATAGAAATAATAAAAAGTGATGAAGAAAGAGGATCAACTTGTCTAATACCTTGGGAAGACATAAAGAAGCTAAAGTTTTCACCATTTATAACTAAAGAGAACCAAACATTACAAATGATATTGCTAACCAAAGATAAATTTAGTAGAGAAACCGAATAAAGAGAGAATGATGTTAACAAAATCTGAAGAAATGTTGTCATAAGCTTTGGTAATATCAAGCTTGAAAAGTAAATTGCCACCTATAGTTTTTACATTTAAATCATGAATTAATTCTTGCAAGCAAGACATTGTCAGAGATAGTCCTACCATTCACAAAGCCGCTTTGATTAGTAGAAATAATCTTAGAAAGAAATTTACCAAGCCAACGTAATTTTAGAAATCAATTTATTAAAGAAAGTACAAAGACTAATAGGTCTGAAATCATTCTACAAGTCAGGATTATCTTTCTTGGGAATAAGAATAATATTTGTAGAAGTGAAGTTTTTAGGATTAGAGTTCCAAAGAAAGAAATCCCTCATGACATTAACAAGATCAAATTTAATAATAAACCAATCTTTTTGGAAGAATAAAGTAGAATAGCCATCCGATCCTGCAACATAATTAACATTCATACCGTTAAGAATATTAAAAATTTCCTCATCCGAAGGTGGAGAAACCAAGCAATCATTATCCTCAAGAGACATAATAGAAGAAATGATAGAGGGGTTAGATAACTGATCATGGTGACAATTTTTATTTAAAAGATCTTTAAAATAGTTAATAGAAAAAGAAAAAATATCCTCTTTTTCAGTGATCCAAGAACCATCAAAATTCTTGATTTTATGAATTTTACCAAGAACTCTCCTTTTCATAACCAAAGCATGAAAATATTTAGTGATTCTTTCCCCCTCAGAAAGATGTTTAGAAGCAAGCTTTTATCTCCAGTAGGTTTCCTCTATATCCTAAAACTTAGTGAGATTATCTTTAGCTTCAGGAAAGTTAGAACAAAAAAAGGAATCATTAATAACAAGTTCTTCCAAATCTTTCATCTATTGTTCCATGTTCTTGATATTATCAAAAAGATTTTTGAAATAATTCCTATTCCACCAATTAATATGATGCTTAAGCCTTTTAATTTAAGCTAAAATCTCTTCATACCAAAAGCAGAATCATCAAGAGTAAGAGGAGCATACCAATTAGAAGCAATAGCATCAAGAAATCCACTATCTTGCAACCACATATTTTGAAAATGAAAATTTTTAATAACATTATTGTTATGAATAACATCCTTAATGGAAATCAAAAAAGGACCATGATTCGAGAGAGTTCTACTAAGGTGTTCAACCAAAGTCAAAGGCTAATGATTTAACCAAAAATTATAAAATAAGGCATGATCCAAATGTTGCCAAAGTCTATGATTATTCCAAGTGAAACAAGAGCCAATAAAACCAACATCATGCAGATTACACTCCAAGAACATATTCAAAAAATCTTCCATAGAATGTAAATTCAGCGAAGAACCCCCTTTTCTTTCATTCATAGAAAAGACTATATTGAAATTCCCACCAACAATCCAAGAATCAATAACAGTAGAAGCTAAAGTAAATAATTGATCCCAAAGAATCCTCCTCTCAATCATATTACAAGTAGCATAAACAAAAGAGCCAAAAGCATGATAATCACAAAAAGAAATATCCACATTTACAACTAGATGAAAATCACTAATGACATTAATAGAAATAGAATTATTCCAAAATAACCAAATCTTATTGCTATTGTTAATAAAGTAATTGGAGAAACCAATCATTCTAGCCGCATGCATAATTTTAGAAGAAAAAAATAAGAGGTTCAAGAATAACCAATAAATTGCCATTATAAACCCTATAAAGTTTCTTAATCCTATTCCTAATAGCAAGAGTACCAATGCCTGAACATTTAAAAAAAATTAAACATAAATTATTATTAAGAAAAGAAGATGAAGAAGATCGAGTCGATCTAGAAACTTTAGGAGGAAAATTTTTGAACTATTTTTTCTTTTTCACAAAAATAGTTTGAGAACCAATTTCATTTCCCAAAGATTCATCATCAGAAGGAGCATTAAAACTCTTAATAACTATAGATTTGGTAGGAGAATCCAATTGAAAAGGCACTAAAACATTAGTATCCATTAATTGAGAAGAAACCATAGGCAAAACATCATCAGAAATAATAGCTAAAGAAGGAGCAGAAATAGATTTGTTAAGAAAACAAGAAGTGGGTTGCACAACATCCATCTTATCCAAACCATCAACAACTTCCATATTAAAAGAATTAAAATCATCCTTTTCTTTTAAAGGTTCTTGAAAATCGAAAAGAAAGACATTATCTTTAAAATTTTAGAGCTATATCACAACAATTTTTAGTAGAGGAAACCAAAATTAATAACATCATCTTGAAAATTTCGTAGCATAAGATCAATAGAATCTAAAATCTGACTACCATTCAAAGCATCATCATCATTTTTAGAAACATTTTCAAAAGCATTCTTAGAAGTTAAAAAAAATTCAATCAGCAACATCTTTATCTTTTTCAGAAGAAACATAACTTTTTATTTTTATTAGTTAAAAGAAATCCGTTGATCAATCAGCTTAGGACTTTTAATAAATTATTTTTTAAGTTGAGGATGAGCAATGAAACAATCTAAAAAGACATGGCCATGGGTTTTGCAATGATTGCAGAAAGCAAGAAGGTTTTCAAATTCAACCGATTGAAAGTACCCATACTTTTTGGACCCTATCCAAATCTCATTAGGAAACTTCTTTATAACATCAATTTGAATAAAGATACTAAAAATTGAAAGGTGAGATTTAGCCATAGTTCCTTCCTTGATTTGTAAAGGTCTACCAGATTAAGAAAAGCAATCCAAACTAGCACTATAGGAGATTCTTCTTCAATGTCAAAAAAGGAGTCCATTTAAGGATAAGCATTTGACAATTCTTAACATAATAAGATCGACGAGGGAAAATCTGGCTATAGTCAAGATCATTAGATAATTTATGAGGACATGATGACCATCCAACAAACCAACATAAAACACACTGGAAAGCTTTAAATCATGAAAGAAAAATCGAATATCATCCATATTATTTGAAAATTTGGCAATCGAGTAAAAGCATAAGGCTCAGCAAGTTTCTCAATATCCAAATTAGAACACATTATTATCGGAGCTCCTTTAAACATCATATGAACAAGATTAATCAAAAATTCAGGGGAGGTTGAAGCATCTTTACTAGATAAAGCATCTTTGAAGGATTTAGAAGAAGCAACCTTAGATTTACCCAAGAAATCATCAGTAGGAGGAGGCGACTTTAGGCATCGGTTTAGCCTACCGGTCAGAAGCCATTTGAACTAGTGGAAAAGAGGGGAATCGGCCAAAGGCCAATGAATGAGTGCCTTACCAGTGAAGATCATCAAGGAACCATGGAAAAACCCAAAGAAATGAGGGTTTCTTGAATGCCAGGAAGCCGAGAGGGAAAGGCATGCACGGGCCCAAGTTTAGGATTTAGGGTTTAGGTGTTTTTTTAGTTTAGGGTTTAGGGTTTAGGGTTTAGGGCTTAGGTTTTAGGGTTTAAGGTTTAGTGTTTAGTCTTTAGGGTTTAGGATTTAGGGTTTAGGGTTTAGATTTTAGGTTTAGGGTTTAGGTTTAGGGTTTAGGGTTTTTGGTATTTATTTTTTAACAGAGAACAAATTCAGAATAAATATTTCTTCTTTTCAAATTCACCAACCAAGTAATACACCAAGTTTTCTAAAATCTAAGCATCGACATAGATAAAAAATGAGCATGCATAGAGAAAATTAAAAACCCTAGATAACTAGAACCATCTTAACTGTAAATACATTGTTCCATAAACAATAGATCAGATTGGGCAATTTTTAGTTTCTCCAGTTCCCATCAAAACAACTGCAGCCTTTTGAGTAGCAGGATCCAGCATCATATCTCCAATCTCTCCCTCCGCTATCACCATGGTTGTAATCTTCGTTGCTCCTCCTACCTCCATAACCACCACTGCTCTAACCACCACCTTTAAATCAAAAGTGGGAGAATTTTATTGCAAGAAAGAAAGGGATAAAAGGTCCTTAAAATGGATAAATCTCTAAATTATAGCCTAGAGAGCTATAATTAGCCTAAAGAGGTAAATCCCCTACCTATTACAAGAAAACCAAAGCAAAAGAAAGAAAAGACAAAACTAAGAAAGAAATAGCACAAAATTCCAAGAATGGCAGCCAAAGCCATCTTTATTCTAAAATCTTCTAAGAGATGCACAAACCACCTACAGTCCCAAACCTGCCACAAACCTACAAATTACTTAAGATAGAGATAAGAATCTAGAAATAAGGACAAGCTAAGCACACAAAAGGAACAAGATGATAAAATTCTTAGATAAGGCTCAGCTCTGTCACATTCATCTCAAGGGGCAACAAGATATGTGAGCATCCAAACTTCAGAAAAAGTGTTACAATCACTTATGGTGCTACTAGACAAAAGGATAATAGGGGAAACATCCCAACCATCATAGCTAACTTACCTCAATTAAACCAAACCAACAATAAAAGAGCCAAGTTCGTATCATCATCAAGATTAAATAAGCAACTAATCAAGAAAACATACAACCAAAGTAAAGAAACCAACCAAAAAATATAGTAGCCAAGAAATAGCCACCATCAAAGCCACCCAAAATAAACAAATACCAAAGGTAAAGAATCAAAAATTTTGTAGATCCACCAACCAACATCATAGATGCAGCCAACCATCATGGCCACCCAATATATTAACAAGAATTAGCGAAATAGTAATAATAGAAACAAAAACATACAAGTTTATCCCATAACAAAAAGAAATGATAAGACAATGGGCCATCCAGCTAATAGGCAAAAACATAAAAAAACTTCAAAAAAAACCACCATAAAAGGAGAATGAAAACTAGATGGTAGGTAATAGCTCTAGAGAGAGTAACTCAGCCCAGGAAAGAATAAATCCCACGTCCAGGCTCGACTAATAATCAAGATTCCATATAGCTAAAAATGAAACCAAAAGGCTGGAAAAGACCCCAACCTTCAAGCAACCACCATCCAATAAACCTTCACGGGGAAAAAAAGAGGATAGGGTAAAAGGAAAATAAGTAAGCTCTGTAGCCTTCCAATCACTAGATCATGCTAAAACCAACACAATAGGAGACAAACAAGAGGAGAGAACCACCAAAACTAGAGGGCAACCAATGCTCAACAGTACTAACCAAAAAAATCATGACCTCCATCAGAAGGAGATAGCATTCTTAAGGATTAGGTTTAGGTTTAGGTTTATTAGGTTTTAGGGTTTAGGTTTATTTCCTAATTTATTTAGTTACTTTAAGTTTTATTTTAGGGTTTGGGGTTTAAGGTTTAGGGTTTAGAGTTTAGGGTTTAGGATTTAGGGTTTACGGTTTAAGGTTTAAGGTTTAGGGTTTTAGGGTTTATTGTTTATGGTATAGAATTGTAGGTTTTGGTTTAAGGGTTTAGGGTTTATGATTTAGGGTTTATGAGTTTTTCTTAAATTAAGTAAACCAGTAGGTGTAGGTTTATTTAGTTTATTTTTTATTTATTTTAGTTTATTTTATTTTTAATTTAGTTTAGTTTTTTTATTGTAGGTTTATTTATTTTAATTTTGGTTTTTTATTTTAGTTTATTTTTTAAGCTTAAGTTTAGGTTTAGGTTTATTTTTTAGTTGTGTTTTATTTTTATTTCTTTTTTAGGTTTAGATTTTTTTTTTTTAGGTTTAGGTTTTTATTTTATATTTTTAGGTTTGGGTTTTAGGTTTCTATTTTAGGTTTATTTTTAGGTTTTATTTTTTAGTTTAGGTTTAGGTTTTTTTTTAGTTGATTTTTTTTATTTAGTTTAAGTTTATGTTTAGGTTTTATTTATTTTAGTTTAGTATATTTTAGTTTATGTTTAGGTTTATTTGATTTTATTTATTTTATTTTTTACTTTAGGTTTATTTTTTTAGTTTAGTATTTAGGTTTTATTTTAAGGTTTATTTTTTACGTTTAGGTTTTATTTTTATTTATATGTTTATTTTATTTTATTTTAGGTTTTATTCTTAGGTTTATTTTTAATTTAGTTTAATTTTATTTATTTTATTTTAGTGTATTTTATTTTATATTTAGGTTTAGGTTTAGTTAATGTTTTTATTTTATTTTATTTTTTAGGTTTAGGTTTATTTATTTATTTTATTTTCAGGTTTTATTTATTTTATGTTTAGGTTTTTAGGTTTTTAGGGTTTAGGGTTTAGGGTTTAGTGTTTGGGGTTTTGGGTTGTAGGTTATAGGGTTTAGGAATTAGGGTTTAGGGTTTAGGGTTTATGGTTTATGGTTTTAGGGTTTAGGGTTTAGGGTTTAGCATTTAGGTTTAGGGTTTAGGGTTTAGGGTTTAGGGGTTACGATTGTAGGTTTAGGGTTTAGGGTTCAGGTTTTAGTTTAGGGTTTAGGGTTTTTGGTTTTTTTTAATAGAGAACAAATTTAGATTCAACATTTCTTCTATTTGATTTCTTCAATCAAGTAACACACCAAATTTTCTAAGACACAATTGATATATATAGTACAGATAGAGCAAACCAAAAACCCTTGAGAACTAGAACTATTTCTACTATAAAGACATAGTTCCATAAGTAGCAGATCGGATCAGCGTTCTTGATTTCCTAGTTCCCATCCCAGACCTCAGTGGCGGGATCCACCATCATATCCCTGATCTCTCCCTCTCGCCCTATGGGCGTAACTTTTCCACTCCTCCATAACCATTGCTCACCACCATCCCCCCTCTATCCACCACCTCAGGCCCACTACCACCTCCACCTTCGCCTCGACTTCCATATCTAGAATGAACTAGTTGATGGTGATGTTCCTACCATCAAGGTTCTGCCCATTCTTAGGGTTTAGGTTTAGGTTTATTTGGTTTTAGGGTTTAGGTTTATTTTTTTGATTTATTTAGTTACTTTGGGTTTAGGTTTAGGGTTTAGGTTTAGGGTTTAGGGTTTAGTGTTTAGGGATTAGGGTTTTGGTTTTATGCTTTTAGGGTTTTGGTTTTATGCTTTTAGGGTTTAGGGTTTAAGGTTAGGGTTTAGGGTTTAGGGTTTAGGGCTTAGTGTTTAGGCTTTAGCGTTTAGGGTTAGTTTAGGGTTTAGTATTTAGGTTTTAGGGTTTAGGGTTAGGGTTTAGGGTATAGGATTTAGGGATTGGGTTTAGGTTTAAGGTTTAGGGTTTTCGTATTTAGGGTTGTTTTAGGGTTTAGGGTTTTTTTGGTAAAAGTTTAGGGTTTTATTACGAAAAGATATGTCCTTAAAAGAGGCAAAGCTCTAAAATTCTCTCGAGCTACAAGAAACTAAACTAAATTTAAGTACATTAGAAAAGAAAAGAAGAGAAAATACAAATCAGCATAAGAAAAAAAGACATATAAAACTAAAGCAAATCCTAAAAAGAAAAAAAGGATGAGTTCAAGTTCATGATTTAAGAAAGCAAGAGATCCATAACAATAATACTTAGGTTGTTGAACAATGACCATTCCCCTATAAAGTTCCAACATGGAAAGAAAATCTACAAACACTACAAGGGCAAAATCATAGCTAAAAGGATAAGGATAAAGAGAGAGGAAAATGAGAGAGTTGAGAAAGAGAAGGCTCAGGCTAAGTTTGGATCATCTTAAGGGGCAACAATACATATGTAATGCTACTAGCCAGAGAGAAGAGGTGAGTAACATCAAAGCCATCATAGCCAACATACCTGATACAAGCAAACATCCAGGCCCAATAGTCCATAGAGTTCTAGATCCATCACCAATAAACAAAGAGAAACTGGCCAGCAACCAGCTAGCAGCCAAACCACAAAATAAAAACCATAATAGACTAATCATAATAACCTAGAGAGAGTCCAGAATAAAGTTAGAACACCAACAACATCCATTAACCAAATACCCATCCAACCTCTAAACTTGGGAAAACTAGAACTAGCCATCAGCAAGCACTAGACCAATGTTAATTAACAAAGAAACAACCCAACAAAACTAAGATAGGAGCCCTCAAGACAAAGTCCCAACAATAAGTAGTCACCAAGCTTAACCAGGGTGAGCAAATCACCAGAAGACAAAACAACCACTCAAAAGGGGTTGAAAGGTAGCCACCAACACCAAAAACCAAAAAGACCAATCCAAAAGCATCAACAAAGATTCAGCTAGCACAATAAAAGGCTCTAGCAAATTATCGGGTTTAGGTTTTAGGTTTAGGGTTTTTAATTTTTTTTAATAGAGAAAAAATTTAGATTCAACATT
Organism: Cymbidium sinense; assembly: GCA_021442155.1. Lineage (NCBI taxonomy): Eukaryota > Viridiplantae > Streptophyta > Magnoliopsida > Asparagales > Orchidaceae > Cymbidium > Cymbidium sinense. The sequence continues at coordinate 5,494,075 of CM038215.1, read as the reverse complement.
TCTTCTTTTTGATTTCATCAATCAAGTAACACCCAAAGTTTTCTAAAGCACAAGTGATGACATAGATAAAAATGAGCATGCATAGAGCAAATCAAAAATCCTAGATAACTTAAACCATCTCTACTATAAAGACATAGTTCTATAAGCAGTAGATCGGATGGAACGTTCTTCAATTTCTTTAGTTCACATCAAAACCACTGTTGGATCTCGAGTAGTGGGATCCACCATCATATCCTTGATCTCTCCCTCCGCCACCACCACGACTGTAACCTTCGTCACTCCTCCCACCTCCAAAACCACCACTACTTCGACCACCACCTCCATATCCACCAACTCCTCCAGATACCCAACCACCATTAGGATAACCAGCGCCTCCACCTTTGCCTCCACTTCTAGAGCTAGACTGAGCCTGGTTGATAGTGAAGTTCCTGTCATCAAGGTTCTACCATTCTTAGGGTTTAGGTTTAAGTTTAGGTTTATTAGGTTTTAGGGTTGAGGTTAATTTTTTAATTTATTTAGTTACTTTAGGTTTAGGTTTAGGGTTTGGGGTTTAGGATTTAGGGTTTAGGGTTAGGGTATAGGGTTTAGGGTTTAGGTTTGAAGGTTTATGCTTTTAAGGTTTAAGGTTTAGGGTTAGGTTAAGAGTTTTGGGTTTAGGGTTTATTAGAGCTTTAAGGTTTTAGGGTTTAGGTTTAGGGGTTCAGGGAGTTAGATTAGTGTTTATGATTTAGGGTTTAGGGTTTAGGCTTTAGGGTTTAGCATTTTTAGAGTTTATAGTTACGGTTTAAGGTTTAAGGTTTTAGGGTGTATGGTTTAGAGTTTAGGGTTTAGGGTTTAGGGTTTAGGGTTTAGGGTTTAGGGTTTATGGTTTAGTGTTTAAGGTTAGCTTATGGTTTAGGGTTTGGGGTTTTTTAAGGTTTAGGGTTTAGGGTTGTAGGTTTCAGGTTAGTTTTATGGATTAGGGTTTAGGATTTAGTGTTTAGGGTTTAAGCTTTAACGTTTAAGGTTTTTTTTTAAATTTAGTAAATTGGTAGGTTTAGGTTTATTTAGTTTATTTTATATTCTTATTTAGGTTTATTTTTTATTTTTATTTAGTTTATTTTACATATTTTATGTTTATTAATTTTAGTTTAGGTTTTTTATTTTAGTTTATTTTTAGGTTTAGGTTTAGGTTTATGTTTATTTTTTTAGTTTAGTTTTATTTATCTTATTCTTTAGGATTAGGTTTATTTTTATTAGATTTTGGTTTTTATTTTATTTTTTTAGGATTACATTTTAGGTTTTTAATTTAGGTTTATTTTTAGGTTTTATTTTTTAGTTTAGGTTTAGGTTTATTTTTAGTTAATTTTCTTTTATTTAGTTTAGGTTTAGGTTTTGATTTACTTTATTTTAGGTTTAGGTTTATGTTTTATTTATTTTAGTTTAGTTTCTTTTAGTTTAAGTTTAGGTTTATTTTATTTTTATTTTAGGTTAAGGTTTTTTTCTTTAGTTGAGGATTTAGGTTTTATTTTTTTACTTATTTTTAGGTTTAATTTTTTAGGCTTAGGTTTTTATTTAGTTTTTATTTTATTTTATTTTTGGTTTATTTGCTTTTTATTTTACGTTTTGTTTTTATTTTATTTAGGTATTTTATTCTTATGTTTATTTTATTTTCAAGTTTAGTTTGGTTTTTGACTTATTTTATTTTAGCATTTTTATTAATTTTTTTTAAATTTTAGTTTTTGGTTTTGGTTTTTAGTTTATTTAATTTTTTTTATTTTATTTATGTTTAGGTTTTTTATATATTTTATTTTTAGGTTTTACTTAATTTAGGTTTAGGTTTTTAGGTTTTTAGGTTTTTAGGGTTTAGTATTTAGGGTTTAGGGTTTATGGTTTAGGGTTTTTGGGTTTAGGGTTTTCGGGTTTAGGATTTATGGTTTAGTGTTTTGGCTTTAGGGATTAGGGTTTTTATGGTTTAGGGTTTTTTTTTAAAAAAAATTAAGTAAACCGGTAGGCTTAAGTTTATTTAGTTTATTTTAAATTTTTTTTAGTTTATTTTATTTTTTTTAGTTTATTTTATTTTTTTTATTTTTATTTATGTTTATTTTTAATTTTTATTTAGTTTAGTTTATTTTTGTTCATTCAGGTTTTTATTTTAGTTTATTTTTAGGGTTTTGGTTTAGGTTTAGGTTTATTTTTTAGTTGTGTATTATTTTAATTTTATTTTTTAAGTTTAGGTTTTATTTTAAATTTTTATGTTTAGATTTAGTTTTAGGTTTTTATTTTATTTTTTTAGGTTTAGGTTTTATGTTTTTATTTTAGTTTAGTTTTCTTTAGTTTAGGTTTAGGTTTATTTATTTTGTTTATTTCATTTTTATTATAGGTTTAGGTTTTTTTTTTAGTTCAGGGTTTAGGTTTTATTTTTTATTTATTTTTTTTGGTTTTATTTTTAGGTTTATGATTTTATTTAGTTTTTGTTTTATTTTCCTTTAGGTTTATTCTAGGTTTATTTTATTTTTATGTTAGGTACAATTTTTTTTATTTAAGTTTTTTATTCTTACGATTATTTTTGGCCTATTTTGGGTTTTATTTATTTTAGTTTAGTTTATTTAAGATTAGGTTTAGATTTATATTATTTTGTTTATCTTATGTTTAGGTTATTTTTACTTTAGGGAATAGTTTTTTTAGGTTTATTTTTTAGGTTTAAGATTTATTTAGTTTTTATTTTAATTTATTTAGGTATTTTTTTATTTTACTTTTAGGTTTTATTTATTTAGGTTTTTTATTTTTAGGCTTATTTTATTTTTTTAGTATAGTATATTTTTTATTTATTTTATTTTAGTTTAGTTTATATATTTTTATTTTATTTTATTTTTAGGTTTAGTTTTACTTTTCAATTTAGTTTTAATTTTATTTTATTTTCTAGGTTTAGATTTTATTTTTTATTTTTATGTTTAGGTTTAGGTTTTAGGTTGGGGTTTTAGGTTTTTATTTTAGGTTTAACTTTTTAGTTTAGGTTTAGGTTTATTTTTGTTTTTATTTTATTTTATTTAGTTTAGGTTTAGGATTATTCTTTTTATTTTAGATTTAGATTTTTTTTTAGTTTATGGTTTAGGATTAATTTTTTATATATTTTTAGGTTTGTTTTTTAGTTTTAGGTTTTTATTTTATTTTATTTTAGGTTTATTTTATTTTTATTTTATGTTTAGTTTTTATTTTATTTAGGTTTATTATTCGTGGGTTTATTTTGGGTCTATTTTGGGGTTTATTTATTTTACTTTAGTTTATTTTAGTTTAGCTTTTGGTTTATTTTATTTTGTTTATTTTATGCTTAGGTTTTTTTAGTTTATGGAATAGGTTTTGTTTTTTTAGGATTTATTTTTAGGTTAATTTTTGTGATTTTAGGTTTTATTTAGTATACATTTTATTTTATTTTAGGTATTTCTTATTTTACATTTAGTTTTTATTTTATTTAGGTTTTTATTTTTAGGGTTTTTTTTTTTTTGGTTTAGTTTAGGTTTTTATTTATTTTATTTTAGATTAGTTTTTATTTTTTATTTTATTTTATTTTTAGGTTTAGGTTTAGGTTTAAGATTTAGTTTAGGTTTATATTTTAGGTTATTATTATTGTTTATTATTATTATTTAGTTTAGTTAGTTAGTTTATTAGTTATATTTTTTATTAGTTTAGTTTATTAGTTTATTAGTTTATTAGTTTATTATTAGTTTATTAGTTATTAGTTTTTGGTTATTGGTTATTTCTTATTAGTTTTAATATTTTAATAGTTATTATTAGGTTTTTAGGTAATTATTTATTAGTTTGTTAAGTTTTATTAGTTAGTTATTAGTCAGTTTTTGTTTAGTTTTATTTTTAGTTTATTTTTTTATAGTTATTGTTTAGTTATTATTAGTTTTATTAGTTTAGTTATTAGTAATTTTACTTTAGTTTAGTTTGCTATTATTAGTTTTATTAATTTAGGTTTTGGGGTTTAGTGTTTAGCTTATTTAGTTTTATTTTTATTTTTATTATTATTATTATTATTATTATTTCTATCATTATTATTATTAATATTATTAATATTTTTATTATTATTAGTTTTAGTTAGTTTAGTTATTAGTTATTTATTTAGTTAGTTTAGTTATTATTAGTTTATTATTATTAGTTAATTATTATTAGTTTTATTAGTTAGTTTTCATTTAGTTAATTATTATTTATTAGTTTATTTAATTTATTGTTTAGTTTAGTTTAGTTTTAATTATTTATTTTTTAGTTTATTATTATTATTATTAGATTAGTTTAGTTAGTTTTAATGTTATTAGTTTTTACTAATATTTAGAGTTTTTTTAGTTATTAGTTTTAGTTTATTTTTATTTTATTAGTTACTTTATTAGTTAGTTGGTTTTATTACTTTATTATTGGTTTATTATGTTTGTTTATTATTATTAGGTTTTGTTTAATTATTTAGGTTTTATTTATTATTTAGTCTATTATTAGTTTAGTTAATTATTTTTATTATTATTATCTTAGTTATTAGTTTTATTTAGTTTAATTTATTATTAGTTTATTAGTTTAGTGTTAGTTGTTATTAGTTTTTTTTTATTTTATTAGTTTTTTGAGTTTTAATATTAGTTTTAGTTATTATTATTTAGCTAGTTTATTATTAGGTTTAGTTAGTTTTATTTTTTATTTTTAGGTTTAGGTTCTAGTTTTTATTTTATTTTTTTAGGATTAGGTTTTAGATTTTTATTTTAGCTCTATTTTTAAGTTTTAGTTTTTTAGCTTAGGTAGGTTTACTTTAGTCGAGTTTTATTTTTATTTTATTTTGTTTGTTTATGTTTTATTTTTAATTTGTAGGTTTAGGTTAAGGATTTTATTTTATTTTTTTAGGTTTAGGTTTAGTTCTATTTTTAGTTTATTTTATTTAATTTAGGTTTATGTTTAAGTTTAGTTTATCTTAAGTTTATGTTTAGTTGTTATTTATTTTAGGTTTATTTTATTTTATTTATTTTATTGTTTATTTTTTTAATATAGGCTTTAGGTTTTATTTTTTATTTATTTTTAGGTTTATTTTTTAGGTTTATATTTTTATTTAGTTTTTATTTTATTTTATTATAGTTTTATTTTATTTAGATTTTATAATTCTTGGTTTTATTTTATTTTTTAGTTTAGTTTATGTTTTTATTTATCTTATTTTAATTTTTTTTAATTTTTTTTTGTGGTTTAGGTTTAGGTTTTAGTTTATGTTTTTATTTTATTTTAATTTTTTTTTAGGTTTAGGCTTTCTTGTTTATTTTATTTAGTTTAGGTTTAAGTTTTTAGGTTTTTAGGTTTTTAGGGTTAGGGCTTAGGGTTTAAGGTTTAGGGTTTAGGGTTTTAGAGTTTAGGGTGTATGGTTTTAGGCTTTAGGGTTTACGGTTAGGGTTTAGGGTTTAGGGTTTAGTGTTTAGAGTTTATTTGGTTTTAGGTTTAGTGTTTGGGTTTAGGTTTATTGGTTAGCAGTTTAGGGTTAGTTTAAGGTTTAGGGTTTAGGCCTTTAGGGTTTAGGCTCTATGGTTTTAGTTTAGTGCAGTTTAGGGTTTAGGGTTTAGTTTAGTTTGTATTTGGGTTTAGGGTTTAGGGTTTAGGATTTATGGTTTAGGTTTAGGCTTTAGGGTTTAGGGTTTTTTTTTTTAAATTAGGTAAACCAATAGGTTTAGGTTTATATATATTTTTTTCTATTTGGGTTTATTTTTATTATTATTTAGTTTAGTTTATTTTTTTTAAGTTTATTTATTTTAGTTTATTTTTTAGGTTTAGGTTTTGGTTTATGTTTATCTTTTAGTTTATTTTTATTTTTATTTTATTGTTTAGGTTTAGGTTTTATTTTTTATTTTTAAGTTTAAGTTTAGGTTTTATGTCTTTATTCTAGGTTAATTTTTCAATTTTATTTTTTAGTTTAGGTTTAGGTTTATGTTTAGTTTATTTTATCTTATTTATTTTAGGGTATAAGTTTAGTTTATTTTAAATTTAGGTTTAGGTTTTATTTAATTTAGTTTAGGTTTTGATTTATTTTATTTTATTTATTTGAGGTTTAGGTTTTTTTTAGTTTAAGGTTTACATTTTCTTTTATATTTATTTTTAGGTTTTATTTTTATGTTAATTTTTAATGTTTAGGTTTTTATTTTGTTTTTTATTTTATTTTATATTAGGTTTATTTTATTTTTGTTTTATGTTTAGTTTTTATTTTATTTAGGTTAATTTTTTTTTAAGTTTTGGTCTTTATTTATTTAATTTTAGTTTAGTTTTTATTTTTATTTTATTTTATATTTAGGTTTAGGCTTAGGTTTAGGTTTAGGTTAAGATTTTAATTTAGGTTTTATATTGTTGTATTTTTTGTTTAGGTTTAGTCTTTTTATTTTCTTAATTTTTAATTTTTATTTAGTTTGGGTTTAGTCTTTTAGGTTTTTAGGGTTTAGGGTTTAAAGTTAGGGTTTATGGTTTATGGTTTAGGGTTAGTTTATGGTTTAGGGTTTATGGTTTGGGGTTTAGTGTTTATAGTTTATGGTTTGGGGTTTTGGGTTTAGGATTTAGGGTTTAGGTTTTATGGTTTAGGGTTTAGGGTTTAGTGTTTTAGGATTTAGGGTTTAGGGTTTAAGGTTTAGGGTTTTTAGGGTTTAAGGTGTAGAGTTTATTTTTAAGTTTAGGGTTCACGATTTAGTTTAGGGTTTAGGGTTTTTGGTTTTTTTTAACAGAGAATAAATTCAGATTCAACATTTCTTCTTTTATAATTCATCATCCAAGTAACACACCATGTTTTTTATGACACATGAAACAACATAGTTCAAAAATGAGCATGCATATAAAAATCCAAAATCTTAGATAAATAGAACCGTCTTTACTGCAAAAACTTAGTTCCATAAGGAGTAGATCGGAGTGGATGTTCTTTAATTTCTCCAGTTCCCATTAGAACCACCCTGGCCTCTCGAGTAGCGGGATCCACCATCATATCCCTGATCTCTCCACCCACCACTACAACATCTGTAACCTCCGTCGCTCCTCCCACCACCATAACCACCACTACTCCGACCACCACCTCCATATCCACCAACACGTCCAGATCCACCACCACCACTATGATAATCGCCACCTCCACCTTTTCCTCCATCGCCTGATCTAGACTGATCCTGGTTGATGGTCATGTTCCTGCCATTAAGGTTCTGTCCACTCTTAAGGTTTGGGTTTAGGTTTAGGTTTAAGAGGTTATAGGGTTTAGGTTTATTTTATAATTTATTTAGTTACTTTAGGTTTAGGTTTAAGGTTTGGGGTTTAGGGTTTAGGGTTTAGGGTTAAGGGTTAAGGTTTAGCGATTAAGGTTTAAGGTTTAGAGTTTAGGGTTTAAAGTGTTGGTCTTTATGTCTTCAGGATTTAATGTTTAGGGTTAGGGTTTAGGCTTTAGGGTTTAGGGTTGTAGATTTAGGTTTTAGGGTTTAGGGTTAGGATTTAGGATTTAGGGTTTAAGGTTTTCATTTTAAAATAAAAAATTAAGTAAACTAGTAGGTTTAGGCTTATCTAGTATATTATTATTTTTTAATTATTTTAGTTTACTTTATTTTCTAGTTTTATTTAGGTTTATTTTTTAATTTTAATCATTTTAGTTTATTTATTTTAGGTTTAATTATTTTAGTATAGGTTTTTTATTTTAGTTTATTTCTTAGGTTTATGTTTAGGTTTAAGTTTATTTTTAAGTTGAGTTTTATTTTTATTTTTTAAGTTTAGGTTTAGGTTTTTATTATCTTTTTTAGGTTTAAGTTTTTAGATTATGTTTATTTTTAGTCTTTATTTTTTAGTTTAGGTTTAGGTTTATTTTTAGTTTCTTTTTTTTTATTTAGTCTAAGTTTATTTAAGTTTTAAGTTTAGGTTTAGGTTTTATTTATTTTAATTTATGTTTAGGTTTATTTTATTTTATTTAATTTATGTTTATTTTAGGTTTAGGTTTTATTTTTTATTTATTTTTATGTTTATTTTTTAGGTTTAGGTTTTTATTCTAATTTATTTAAGGTTTATTATATTTTTATTTTACATTTATTAATTTTTTTAAGTTTTTTATTCTTAGGTTTATTTTATTTTTTAGTTTAGTTTAGGATTTTATTTATTATATTTTACTTTATTTTTACTTTTTATTTTATTTTTTTATTAGGGATTGGTCTATGTTTTAGTTTAGGCTTTTATTTTGTTTTATTTTATTATTATATTTAGGTTTAGGTTTTACATTTATTTTATTTTTAGCTTTTTAGGTTTTTAAGGTTTAAGATTTAGGGTTTAGGGTTTAGAGTTTAAGGTTTAGGGTTTAGGGTTTTAACATTTAGGTTTTTAGCATTTATGGTTTAATGTTAGGGTTTAAGGTTTAGTGTTTAGGCTTTAGGGTTAGTGTTTTTAAGGTTTAGGGTTTAGGGTTAGCTCAGGGTTTAGTGCCTTTAGGGTTTAAGGTTTAGGTTTCTTTAAGGTTTAGGGTTTCAGTTTAAAGTTTAGGGTTTAGGGTTTTAGTTTAGGTTAGAGTTTAGGTTTAGTTTAGGGTTTAGGTTTAGGTTTAGGATTAGGGGTTTATGGTTAGTTTAGTGTTTAGTGTTTATGGTTTTAAAGTTTAGTGTTTAGGGTTTTCTAGGGTTTAGGGTTTAGGGTTTAGAAAAGTAGGTTTAGGGTTGTAGGTTTATGGTCTAGGGTTTAGGGTTAGTTTTAGGGATTAGGGTTTGGGATTAGAGTTTAGGGTTTTGGGAAGGATTTTTTTTAAAAGTTTAGGTAAGCTGGTAAGTTTAGGTTTATTTAATTTATTTTTATTTAGTTTCATTTATATTACTTAATTTTTTTTACTTAGGTTTTTATTTTTATTTTTATTTAGGTTTAAGTTTATTTATTTTAGTTTAGGTTTTTTATTTTAATATTTTTTTGGATTATGTGTAGGTTTATGCTTATTTTTTTAGTTTGGTATTTTTTAAATTTTATTTTTTAGGTTTAGTTTATTTTTTATTTTTAGGTTTATTTTTAGGTTTTTATTTTATTTTTTTGGGTTGAGGTTTTAGGTTTTTATTTTAGGTTTATTTTTATGTTTTATTTTTAAGTTTAGGTTTAGGTTTATTTTTAGTTTATTTTATTTTATTTAGTTTAGGGTTTAGCTTTAGTTTTTTTTAAGTTTAGGTTTAGGTTTTCTTTATTTTAGTTTAGTTTATATTAGCTTAGGTTTAGGTTTATTTTATTTTATTTATTTTAGGTTTATGTTATATTTTTTTATTTATTTTTAGGTTTTATTGTTAGATTTATTTTATTGGTTTAGGTTATTATCTATTTTTTATTTTATTTTATTTTAGTTTTTTATGTTTATTTTATGTTTGGGTTTTATTTTAGGGTTAAGGGTTTTTTATTTTAGGGTTTAGGATTTAGGATTTAGGGTTTATGGTTTAGGTTAGTTTAAGGTTTAAGATTTAGGGTTAAGGGCTTAGGTTACTTTCAGGTTTAGTATTTAGGTTAGTTTAGGCTTTAGGATTTAGGGTTTAGGTTAGTTTAGGATTTAGGGTTTAGAGTTTAGGGTTTAAGGTTTAGGGTTTAGGGTTAAGGTTTTAGAGTTTTTAGGGTTTTTAGGGTTTAAGGTTTAGGGTTTAGGTTTTTGTTTAGGGTTTAAAATTTTTTTTTAATAGAGAAGAAATTTAGATTCAACATTTCTTCTTTTCAATTTCATCAACCAAGTAGCAAACCAAGTTTTCTAAGATACAAGTTACGACATACCTAAAAAATGAGCACACATAGAGTAGATCAAATACCCTAGATAACTCAAATTGTCTCTACAGACCCCATAAGGTCGGATTAACTTCTTCAATTTCGGACCCTCACCTCATGAGTAGATCCTCCATTATATCTCTAATCATCCCTCTACCACCACCAGTTTAGCCTTTTCTCATGCCTCCATCACCATCTCCATATCCACCGCACCTCCGGATCCATTAGCACTTCGGATCCTTCACCTCCAGATCCTCCATAACCACCACCTCCATATCCACCATCATATCCAAGTAGGGTTAGGTTTAGTTTTTTAGGCTTTAGGGTTTAGGGTTTTTAGATTTTAGGGTTTAGGGATAGCATTGGGTTTAGGGTTAGTTTAGGGTTTAGGGTTTAGGGTTTATGGTTTTAGGGTTTAGGGCTTAGTGTTTAGGTTTAGGGTTTAGGGTTTGGGTTTAGGGTTTAGGCATTGATGGTTTGGGGTTGTTTAGGGTTAAGGATTTAGAGTTTATGGTTTAGGGTTTAGGGTTTAGGGTTTTTAGGGTTTAGGGTTAGGGTTTAGGGTTTATGGTATTTATTTATTTATTTATTTTTAAAATTTTTTAAAATTAAGTAAATTAGTAGGTTTTGGTTTGTTTAGTTTATTTAGTTTAGTTTTTATTTATTTTAGTTTATTTTATTTTTTTATTTTTAGTTAGGATCATTTTTTACTTAGTTTAGTTTATTTACTTTAAGTTTATTTATTTTAGTGTAGGTTTTTTATTTTAGTTTAGTTTTATTTTAATTTATTTTTTAGGTTTAAGTTTATTTTTAGTTTATTTTTTAGGTTTAGGTTTTATTATTTATTTTTTGGTTTTGGAGTAGGTTTTTAGTTTATTTTTGTAGGTTTAGGTTTTAGGTTTTTATTTTAGGTTTATTTTTATGTTTTATTTTTTAGTTTATGTTTAGGTTTATTTTTAGTTTATTTTATAATATTTAGTTTAGGTTTAGGTTTAGGTTTTATTTATTTTAGGTTTAGGTTCAGGTTTTATTTATTTTACTTTAGGTAATTTTAGCTTTCCTTTATTTTATTTTGCTTATTTTATTTTTATTTTTGGTTTAGTTTTTTTTTAGTGTAGGTTTACATTTTAGGTTTAGGTTTTTTTTTAATTATATTTTAGGTTTAATTTATATTTATTTTAAGTTTAGCTTTTATTTTATTTAGTTTTTTTTAGTTTTAGGTTTATTTTATATTTTAGTTTAGTTTAGGTTTTTATTTATTTTATTTTAGTATAGTTTTATTTTTTTATTTATCTTATTTTTTAGCTTTAGGTTTAGTTTTACTTTTAGGTTTAGGGTTTAGTTTAACATTTTTTTATATTTATTATTTTATATATTTAGGTTTAGGTTTTCTTATTTATTTTATTTTTTATTTTAGTTTAGGTTTAGGTTTTGGGTTTTAGGGTTTAAACTTAGGATTTAGGTTTAGGGTTTGGAAGGTTTGTTTGTTTAGGGTTTAGGTTAGGGTTTAGGGTGTTTTAGGTTAGGTATTAAGTTTATAGTAAGGGTTTAGGTTGGTTTAAGTTTAGGGTTTAGGTTTAGTTTAGGTTTTAGGTTTGTGTTAGTTTGGTTTAGGTTTAGGGTATATCTGGGTTTAAGTTTAAGTTTAGGGTTAGGTTTAGTTTAAATTAGAGTTTAGTTAGGGTTTATATTTAAGTTAAGTTTTAGATTTAAGTTAGGTTTAAGTTTAGTTTGGTTTAGTTTAGGTTTGATTTAGGTTTAAGGATTTTAGTTTAAAATTATAGGTTTAAGTTTAGGTTTAGTTTACTTAAGTTTAGGATTAAGGATTTAAGTTTAAGTTAAGTTAGTTCGGTTTAAGTTTAAGGTTATTTTAATTTAGTTTAGTTTTAGTTAACTTTTAGTTTAGGTTTAGGTTTAATTTCGATTTAAGGTTTAGGTTTTAGGTTTAAGTTTAGGTTTAGTTTGGGTTTTTTAGTTAAGTTTTTTAGGGTTTAAATTTAGGTTAGGTAGTTTTGGTTTAAGTTTTAAGTTTTTGGAGTTTATTTTAGGAGTTTAGGTTTAAGTTTAAAGGGTTTAGGTTTAGTTTAGGGTTTATTTTAAGGTTAGGGTTTAGTTTGGTTTAGGTTGTAGTTTTAGGTTTAATTTTAGTTTAGGTTTTAGTTTAGGTTTAGTTTAGTGTTTATGGTTTAGGGTATTCGGGCTTAAGGTTTAGGGTTTAGGATTTAAGGTTTAGTGTTTAGGGTTTATGGTTTAGGGTTTAGGTTTTAAGTTTAAAATTTATGTTTTAGTTTAGGGTTTAAGGTTTTTTTTTTAAACAGAGAACAAATTCATATTCAACATTTCATCTTTTTGATTTCACCAACCAAGTAGGAGACCAAGTTTTCTAAGACACAAGCGATGACATAGATAAAAAATGATCACGCATAGAGCAAAACCCTAGATAGCTAGAACTATCTCTACTATAAGGACACTGATCCATAAGTAGCAGATCGGATCAGCCATACTTTAGTTTCTCCAGCTCCCATCACCACCACCTCCATTTTAGGTTTTAGATTTAGGTTTAGCTTTTAGTTTACTTTATTTAAATTTATGGTTTAATTCAAATTTTATTTAGGCTTTATTTTATTTTATTTTAGGTTTAGTTTTAAGTTTATTTAGTTTTAGTTTAGTTTATTTTTTTTAATAGAACAAATTCATATTCAACATTTCATCTTTTTTTTGATTTCACCAACCAAGTAGACCAAGTTTTCTAAGACAATGTTAGACATAGAAAAAAATGATCATATGAAATCAAAACCCTGATATTAGAACTATCTCTACTATAAGGACACTGATCCATAAGTAGCAGATCGGATCAGCCATACTTTAGTTTCTCCAGCTCCCATCACCACTGCTCTGGCCACCACCTCCATATCCATCAGCACCTCTAAATCCCCCACCACCATAGCGATAATCAGTGCCTCCATCTTTTCCTCCACCGATCTAGATCGAGCTGTCGATGATGTTCTCCAAGGTTCCCCACCATATTAGGCTTAGGTTTAGGTTTGTAGAGTTTTAAAGTTTATTTATTTTATTTATTTTTTTTATGCTTGTTTTAAGGTTTAGAGTTTAGGGTTTAAACGATTAAGATTAAGTTTAGACTTTTAGGGTTTAGGTTTTATGATTTATATTTTAGTTAGGGTTTGGATTAGTTTAGAGTTTAGGAGTTTAGTGTTTTGGCTTTAGTGTTTAGGGTTTTTAAGGTTTAGGGTTAGCTTAGGTTTTAGGGTTAGTTTAGGGTTTGGTGTTTTAGGGTTTAGGGTTTAGGGTTTAGTGTTGTAGGTTTAGAGTTTAGGGTTCAGGGTTTAGTGTTTAGGATTTAGGGTTTCAGATTTTTTTTAAACTAAGTAAACCGATAGGTTTAGGTTTACTTAATATATTTAGTTTAATAATTATTTAATTCAGTTTACTTTATTTTTTATTTAATTTTCTTTTTTATTTTTATTTAGTTAGTTTTTTATTTTAATTTAGGTTTTTTATTTTAGATTTTTTTTTTTAGTTTTAGGTTTATTTTTTAGTTGAGTTTTATTTTTATTTTCTTTTTTATGTTTAGGTTTTGGATTTTATTTTATTTATTTAGGTTTAGGTTTTAGGATTTTATTTTAGGTTTATTTTTTGGTTTATTTTTAGTTTAGGTTTAGGTTTATTTTAGTTTATTTATTTTATTTATATTTAGGTTTAGGTTTAGGTTTAGTTTATTTTATGTTTTTTTTTAGGTTTTATTTATTTTAGTTTAGTTTATTTAGGTTTAGGTTTATTTTATTTTATTTTGTTTATTTTATTTTTATTTTAGGTTTAGGTTTATTTTAGTTTAGGGTTTAGGTTTTATTATTTATTTATGTTTAAGTTTATTTTAGGTTTAGGTTTTGTTAGTTTTTATTTTATTTTATTTTAGGTTTAATTTATTTATGTTTTGGGTTTACATTTTTATTTTATTTAAGTTTTTTATTCTTAGATTTATTTTATTTTTAGTTTAGTTTTAGATTTTATTTATTTTATTTTAATTTGTTGTTATTTTTTATTTTATTTTTAGGTTTAGGTTTTAGTTTAGATTTTTATTTTATTTTTTATTTTATTTTATTTAGGTTTTGGTTTTTTATTTATTTGATTTTTAGGTTTTATTTAGTTTAGGTTTCGGTTTCTAGGTTGTTAGGGTTTAGGGTTTAGGGTTTAGGGCTTAGGGTTTAGAGTTTAGGGTTTTTTTTAAAGAAAACCCATAGAGGAAGAATTACCACAAATAACAAGTTCCTTAAGAGGGTAAAAATTTTGTTAATTCTCAAAGTGCTACATTAAAGAGAAAAAGTCCCATATCTAATACAACAAAAGCAAGTAAATAAAACCTAAGCAAAAAAAATAAAAGACCAAAATAATAACAACAACAATAGTAAATAGGAGGATCAAAAACTACTAGAATCAAGTCTTTTGTGAGTTGCATAATCCACATCTAGGATCCGAAACCTACAAAGAACCTGTAAAAGAATCTTGCAAGCAAATAGAAGATGTAATTATAGATAGAAAATCAAGCTTAAGCACAAAATAAAGAGCAATATGAGAAGATTTCAAATAAGGCTCGGTCACCTTCATCTTAAGGGGCAACCACAAATGTGAGCATCCAGGACTTCAAAAGAAGGGTTACGTCACATATGCTACCAACCAAAAGATAATAAGGAAATCATCCCAACCATCATCCTTACCCTGAAGGCAATCACCAAGAGAAAGTCAACAATTCTCACTTGCTCAAAACAGAAATAGATAGCCCCAAATCACACAGACTAACTAAAAAGCAAGTAAGTAGCATCAACAAAACCACCATAATAGAAATGAAAGAGCAGTTGCCTAGATTTCACCAAGAAAGAAAAGCCACCACAAATAGAAACCAAACCCACTAGTGTCACCAGAAAACTACAAGCAACAGCCAAAAACCAAAACATCAACCTACAACTAGTACCAAGAAACCAGCAATTCCAAACCAGATTAGAGAACAAGGCCAACACAACAACCACCAGTCCAACCGGACATTAGGCAAGAAACAAAAGGGTCAATACCTCCTTTGAAAGATAGAAAATAGTAGCAGTGGAAAAAGAAGAAGAGGGAGACCAAAGGTGCATCAAAAACACAAAAATCACCACCAAGAAGTGGGGAAAACAAGCCCAACCTACCAAGAGGAGACACAAGAACAAAGGGAGCCAAAGAAACCAAAAACAATCTAAATCCTAAAATAATAGACCAAAATCAACACTCAAGGAAAAACAAAAACCAAAGCAAAAGCAAGAATCAACAACACAACCACCATAAGGCCAAAACTAAAATAAAGAAAAACCACCAAAGGAAACCTACCTAATAATATTTGAATGAAAACCAAAACCAGTAGCCATAAAACCACTAATTAACAAAGATGAGATGAACTATGATAAGGAAGCTACCAGTCAAAGGGAGGCAATCCCAACATAGAGAAAGATAGGCATAGTGACAAACCAATAGGAAGCCACCAAAAACAATAAAGAAACAAATGGTAATCACCCAACCAGATAAAAATTTGTAGACTGGGAGAACCACCCAACCACCAACAGCTAGCCAGAGTGAAAAGGAAAATAGACCAAGGTCCCTTCTAGACTCCATGAATAAAAAAAATAGTACCAAAGATAAAATAGATTACTAAAAACCACCAATTAACACCCTTGCAACCACAAGGTAAAGGGAGAAACCAACAAACAAAAGCCACCAAGTCTAAAAAGGATGAAGAGACAAAAACCACCAAAGGCCTAGCACAAACTCAAGAGTAAAAAGATCAACAATAGCCATCAAATAATAGCCAGCCAAGCTAGCTAGGTAGAGGGTAGTAGCAAACAACAGCACCCACCAGGTCCAAAAATAGTAGCAGAAAAACCTTCCTAAGTAAAGAAACAGCCAGAAAAAACTAGAGGCAAATCCAGTACCAATTAAGAAAAGAGAAAAGCCAAAACCAGGTAGAGGAATAACCTAAAAGGAGGCCACCACAAGTTCAAGGAAGCAGCACTTGAAGCGACATTTAGATCCCTAAATAATGAGAACACCTCTCCAACAAGGTGGTTGAATGACCACCACCTCAAAAAGATCTCCCAAATATTACAGCACAAACTAGACAAGAGAGTGAACCAACCAGAGGAATGCAGTAAAATAAGAATGCACACAGATAAAAACATAGAAAACCAAAAAAACATAAAACAAAATTAATTTCTGAGATAAGGTAATCCGGTGTTATCCAGATTAACCAAGCCTCACAATTGTTTAGGTAAATTGAGATGATCATAAAGAGTGAGATCATTTAATTTAACTCCTAGATTAGCTAGAAAATATACAAAGACATTTCTTTCATGCCAAATGTGAGAAATTTTAAAGCATACTTGAGAGAGGAGTGTTCTAGTATGATTAAGAAGATAGAATAAATCTGCATTCCCCATCTTAGTGGAAGTCAGCATGTCAATGAGTAAAAGAGCAACAACTTCAATCCAAATATTGAAGAAAACAAATGTTAATAGCTTTGTTTACAGCCATTAATTTATTATAGATAGCAAAACAAGCTTTAAAGGATAAGAAAAAGCACAAATGACATTACCTTCATAATCCCTAAAAATACCACCACAACCAAATGTATTCTGGGAGACAGAGCCATTAGTATTAATTTTAATAATATTATTATGAGCTTTTATCCAATATATAATCCTATCTTCTTTATAGAAGGTGATCTCATGCAGGTAAAGACCCAATTTTTTGGCCACAAATTTGCAACCTCTAAAATGTGTGTTACTAATTAAATTAGCATTAAATATAGCATGAATTTTTTTCTATGGTTCTAGGAATAATCCTTTTATGATTCATAGGAATACCACAATATTTAGCATCATTTCTATCCATCCATATGAACCAAATAAAGGTAGTGACAATTAAAACTTTGATATGACCTTTCATAATTTTGTTGAAACAAGCTTCAAGAAGTTGATATAAAGAAAGAAAGTCATGGAAATGTTTAGTATTAAAAAAATCATACCAAACCCATAATTTGGAGCCAATAGCACCATTGACAAAAACATGATTAAAATTTTGGAAATGCAAACAACAATAACATTTGGAAGGCAAATTAAATCCTTTATCCAGAGCAAAGAATCAATAGAAATGAAGTTTTTTAAAATTTTCCAAGCAAGGATAGAATAAGAGATAGGGATGATATCATTCTAAAGTTTAATAAATACATTAGAAGAAATATGAACATCTCTAATATAATTCCAAGCCACTTTAAGAATAAAATTACCATTATAAGATAGCTTAAAATGAATTTGATTAGGCTTGTTGGAAAAGATAGGAATATCACTAAATTTATGAAAAAGAGAAATAGGAATAAATTTGCTAAGTTTACTATCATTTCACTTATTATTAAGCCAAAAGGAGTTAACTTTAGTAGCAGTAGTAGAATGGGTAGATAAAAAAGAATCAATAGAACCACCACCAATACAATTATCTTGCCAAAAGAAAGAAGATCCTAAATTTATACCCCAAGATATCAAAGATTCAACCTCCAATTTAATGGAGCAAAGCCTTTTCCAAACTGGGGAATCACCAACTTTATAAGTACAGATTAGTGGGTGCTTTGAGTTTTAGAAGGGCAAGCTTCATGGGTTTACATAGTCCACCTTCACCCAGAGGACCACAACATTTAAGCCAGGAAGTCCAATGCATCCTTTTAAATGAATTATTTGAGCCCTAGAAAAATTTATTAAGGAGATGATCAATTCTATTTAAGATAGAATTAGTAGGGATAATGGTTTGAATAAGATATAAAGGCATCAAATTAAGAGTACTCCTAAACAAAGTAAGCTTGTCACCAGATGAAAGTAAGCGAAGTTCCCACACAAAATTTTATTAGAAATTTTTTGGATAAGCTCATCAAAAATATGGGATCTTTTTTTACCTTTGAAAAGAGGAGCACCCAGAATTTAATAGGTAGTTGTTGGTGTTTAAAGTTAGTGATTCTCAAGATATGATTGATTTTATTATTAAACATTTTAGAGGAAGTAATAAAGTAGCTCTTTCTTTCATTAATAGAAAGACCACTTTCTCTACCAAAATTATTTAAAAATTTCTTAAGTCTTCTGATATGATGAAAAGATGCATTACAAAAGATAATGAAATCATCATCAAACCTAAGATGAGAAACAGGCTACCACCAAGAGTTCTAAAGTACATGCTAGGATTTTGAATAAATTATTTAAACTCATAAAAAGGTATTCCACTATAATAATAAATAAATAAGGGGAAAAGGGACCTCCTTGTCTCAATCCATGAAAAAAAGGGAAGAAGCCTAAAGCTTCACCATTACAAAGAATAGAAAACCTGGCATTATTAATATAGTTTTTAATAAGGTTAATGAAAACCCAAATAAATGCAGGATATTTAAATGGTAATCCTAATAGATATTATCAAAGGATTTAGAAATATCTAATTTGAAAAGGATGTTACCACCTCTAGTTGGAACATCCAAATCATGAATAAGCTATTGAGTAAGCAGAATGGTATCAAATATAGATCTCCCTCTAACAAAACTAGTTTGGTTGAGAGAGATAATTTTTTAAAGTAAAGGACTAAGTCTATTGGTAAGAATTTTAGAAATCAACTTTTTAAAGAAAGTGCAAAATAATGGATTATCTTTTTTTAGGTATGAGAAATAATGGAAGTGCTTGAAAATATTTAAGGAGAGGATTACCAATAAAAAAATCAACAATAGCATCGATTAAGTCATGTTTAATAATAGACCAACAATTTGGAAAAAAAATTGAGTCATATAACCCTCCAGACTAGCTAGGAAATCAAAGTTCATGCTATTGAGAACTTTACCAATCTCATCTTCAGTAGGCAACCTAGTAAGCCAATGATTATCATCATTAGTAATAATAGAGGTGATTAAATGTGAATTAGAAAAAGCTTCATAAGAGTGGCTTTCATTAAGCTTATTTCTAAAGTGGTTAATAACATAATCTTTAATAACATTAATATCATGATCCAATCTCCAATATCATTTTTAATTTTTTGGATATAATTTAAAGCTCTCCTTTTTTTAAATAAATCATGAAAATGCATGGTATTCCTTTCCCCACCAGCAATATGTTTTCTAGCAGCTTTTTTTTGCCTATAGGCCTCTTCCATATTTTGATAATTAACAAGTTTATCTTTAGCTTCATTCAAATCCTTAAGCTTAGAACAGTAAGTGAAAACATCATTTTCAAGATCACAAACCAAAAGTTCCACATTTTTTATATTAGCAAAAAAAATTTTTAAATAATGTTTGTTCCACCAAACCAAATTTTTTTTAGCCTTTTAAGCTTAAACCATATTCTATTCATACCCCTAATCGAATTATCAGAGTGTAAAGGGGCAATCCAATTAATGGCCATGACTTTAAGAAAATATAAATGCTAAATATACATATTTTGAAATCTGAAAGAGGGAGAGATTTTTAATATTTTAGAGTCTTCTTTAACATAAACCAAAAGTGGGGCATAATTAGATAAAGTTCTACTAAAATGGTCAACAGAGGTAAGAGGCCATTGATTAATCCAATGAGAGTTAAAAATAATTCTTTCTAAATGTTGCCAGAGCTTAGAGTTTTGCGAAGTATAATTAGAGCCTTTAAAACCAATGTAAAAAAGATTACAATCAAGAATCATATTAGAAAACTCTTCCATATAATGAATATTTGGAGAGCAACCACTCCTTCTTTTTGAAGAATACACCAACCAAGGTTTGTTAATAGAAAAAGCAAAACTTCTAAAATTCTCCCAAAGAACATTTTGACCAGCTCTATTGCAAGAAGCATAAACAAAAGACCCAGCACACAAGAGTCACCAAAAGAAATTTGAGCATTGACAACTTGTTGTAGATCATCTAAAATTAAAACATTTAAGAAGCTATTCTAAAAGTACCAAATTTTATTATTGATGTTAGAGAAAAAATTACTAAAGCCAAGCATTCTAGCAACATGATTGATTTTATTAGTATGTATAAGAAGTTCAATAACAATAAGTAAAGAGATATTGTTAATTTTACAGAGATTTCTACTATGATTATGAACAATGAGGGTACCAATCCCTCTAACATTTCAAATAAAATAGTTAAACATAAATAAAATTGTAAAAGAAATTAATGGATAATAATAAGAGAGAGAGAAAGAATAACAAATCCTCTTCTAAGTAAAAAAATTGAAACACATTATTTATGTGAAGAGGTTCCAGATCAAGTAGATCTGGCAAGAGTAGGAGGTTACATCTTAGAGTTTTTAGTTTTTTTTTTAAGGATAGTTTGGAATTTTCTATTGTTATCCAAAGTGTCACCATCGATAGAGATTGATTAGACATTTTATTAATAGGATAAGGATCAATAATAACATCTCTAATCACAACTTCCCCCTCTTCCAAATCAGCATTTTGTTGAAAAGTGGGATTAGAATGAAGATCAATCTTGGAGTTAGGGGAAGGAGAAGAAATTATACCATTCAAAGCACAATTACCAATGTCAGAATTAGTGTTTTGCTCAAGAATTTCAGCCACATTCAAGTTATCATTTAAATCCCTATTCTCATCAATTAATGCTAGCAAAGAAGCAGGAATAGACTCATTAGAGAATGAATCATCATTTTTTTCAGCCTCTTTAAATTTGGAATTAGCCATAATAAGCATATTCTCATGTAAATAAAGGTTGTTAGTAAAACCATCTTTTTCAACATTATTAGTACCTTTGTCATGGTTAGAATGAGAATCAGAATCAACAATTTTAGGAACATCAGAAGATTCCAAAAAATCTGACCTAATATCAACATTTAAGTTATTTTTAGGCACAAAAATAGTTTTATTAACTTTATCATAAGCTAATTTCGAGTTATGATCATTAAAAATTTTATTTTTAAGATGCAACTAGAGAACAAAACACTCTGAATTATTATGACCACGTATCTTCCAATGGGAATAGAAAACTAAAATTTTTTTAAATTTGACCTTTTATAAATAACCAAACTTTTCAGATCCAATATAGACCTCGTTAGGATTCCTTTTAGATATGTCAAGTTCAACCAGTATATGAGCAATAGAGGGACAGGATCTCACAGTGGTCACCTGATCAATTTGAATTGGCCGATCGAAAAGAGCCCTGATAGCAAATAAAATATGGCGGGTAGATTCTCATATTTGGAAGAGCTAACCACACAGGAATAATAGGTGATTCATCCTTTATAGCAAAAAGTGGAGGCCACTTCAACAAATGCATTTGACAGTTTAAGATAAAATAAGATCGACATGAGAAAACCCTTAAATAATCCAAATCATTCATAAGTTGAATCAGAATATGTCTTAGATCGATCAATCCAATAGAGAAAGCACCTGAAAGTTTATGGTTATGAAAAAGGGATCGGATCATTTCCAAATTCAACTAGTGCAACGTAAATTTTCCAAACAAAGTAAATTCGAAAGGTTTTGTAAGCTTTTTGACATCATGATCTGAATGCATGATCGTAGGCATATCTCAAAAGGAAGTCAAAATTAGATTCATCGAGTTAGAAGAGGTAGAGCTTTTACCAAAAGTGCATCCTTAAAGGATTTAATAGCAGATTTGGCATTGGGTTCAAGAATCCCCAAAAAATTGGATGCCCTAGCTGGATCATCCAATTGGGAGATGTAATCTGTGGGTTTGATTTCACCGTATCCATATTCAGAAGAGACACATCATGTGAGCTGCCAGAGATTCAAAAGGCTCCAAAAAATGGTCTAGAATGATGAAGGATCCACCAAAAACACGAGATGGGGATGCACTCATGAAGGGTAAATGAAATTGACATAGCGTCAAAGGGAGAACTAGGGTTACCGGGTTTAGGTTTCTAGAGTCTAGGGTTTGAGGTTTAGTGTTTAGGTTTTAGTTTAGGTTTAGGGTTTAGGGTTTAGGTTTAGTTTAGTTTAGGTTTAGGTTTAGGGTTTGGGGTTTAGGTTTTTGGTTTAGGTTTAGGTCTAGGTTTAGGTTTAGTTTAGGGTTTAGTTTAGGTTTAGGTTAAGTTTAGGGTTTAGGTTTAGGATTAGTTTAGGTTTAGTTTTAGGTTTAGGGTTTTAGCTTAGTGTTTTAGGTTTATTATTTAGGATTAGGTTTAGGTTTATTATTTAGGGTTTAGTATTTAAACTTTAGGTTTAGGGTTTCATGGTTTAGGTTTAGGGTTAGGGATTAGGGATTAGGGTTTAGGGTGTAGGGTTTAGACTTTAGGGTTTAGGGTTTTTAGGGTTTAGGGTTTAGGGTTTTGGGGCTTAGGGTTTAGGGTTAGTTTAGGGTTTAAGGTTTATGATTTAAGATTTAGGTTTAGGGTTTTTTAGGGTTTAGGGTGTTTAGGGTTTGTTTTAGGGTTCAGGGTTTAAGATTTAGTGTTTAGGGTTTAGGGTTTAGCATTTAGGGTTTTTTTAAATTAAGTAAACTCATAGGTTTAGGTTTATTTATTTTATTTTATATTTTTATTTAGTTTAGTTTATTTATTTTAGTTTAAGTTTTTCATTTAAGTTTATCTTTTAGGTTTAGGTTTAGGTTTATGTTTATTTTTTAATTTAGTTTTATTTTTAATTTTTTATTTTAGGTTTAGGTATATTTTTTATTTTTAGGTTTTGGTTAAAGTTTTTATTTTATTTTTTTAGGTTTAGATTCTAGGTTTTTATTTTAGGTTTATTTTTAGGTTTTATTTTTTAGTTTAGGTTTTTTATTTTTAGTTTATTTTATTATATTTAGTTTATGGTTTAGGTTTAGTTTATTTAAGGCTTAGGTTTTATTTATTTTAGTTTAGTTTATTTTAGTTTAGGTTTAGGTTGATTTTATTTTATTTATTTTATTTTTATTTTAGGTTTAGGTTTTGTTTAGTTTAGGTTTTAGGTTTTATTTTTTATGTATTTTAAGGTTTATTTTTTAGGTTTAGGTTGTTATTTAATTTTTATTTTATTTTATTTAGGTTTTTTATTCTTAGGTTTATTTTATTTTTAAGTTTAGTTTAGGTTTTTATTAATTTTATTTTAGTCTATTTTTATTAATTAATTTTTTTATTTTTAGGTTTAGGTTTAGGTTTTGGTTTAAGTTTTTATCTTATTTTAATTTTTTATTTTATTTCGGTTTACATTTTTTTTATAATTTAATTTTAGGTTTTATTTAATTTAGATTTTTAGGTTTTTAGGGTTTAGGGTTTAGGGTTTAGGTTTTAGGGTTTTAAGATTTAGGGTTTAGTGTTAGGGATTAGGGTTTAGGGTTTAGTCTTTAAGATTTAGTGTTTTTAAGAGTTTGGGTTTAGGGTTTAGGGTGAGCTTAGGGTTTAGAGTTTTTTTTAAATTAAGTAAATTGATAGGTTTAGGTTGATTTAGTTTACCTAATTTATTTTTTATTTATTTTAATTTATTTTATTATTTTATTTATGATTATTTTTAATTTATATTTAGTTTAGTTTATTTATTTTAGTTAAGATTTTTTATTTTAGTTTATTTTAGGTTTTGGTTTAGGCTTAGATTTATTTTTTAGTTGACTTTTATTTTTAAATTTAGGTTTAATTTTTTTTTATTTTTAGGTTTATGTTTATGTTTAGGTTTTTATTTTATTTTTTTAGGTTTATGTTTTAGGTTTTTCTTTTAGGTTTATTTTTAGGTTTTATTTTTTATTATAGATTTTGGTTTATTTTTAGTTCATTTTATTTTATTTAGTATAAGTTTAGGTTTAGGTTTAGGTTTTATTTATTTTAGGTTAGTTTATTTTAGTTTAGGTTTAGGTTTATTTTAACTTGGTTATTTCATTTTTATTTTATTTTAGTTTTTTCTTTTTTAGGTTTTGGGTTTAGGTTTTTAATTTATTTATTTTTTAGGTTTTATTTCTTAAGCTTAGGAGTTTATTTAGTTTTTATTTTAGTTTTATTTTAGGTTTATTTTACTTTTATTTTATGTTTAGTTTTTATTTTATTTAGGTTTTTTATTCTTAGGTTCAATTTTGGGTTTTATTTTTAGTTTATGGTTTAGGGCTTTTAAAATAAAAAATTAATTAAACCTATAGGTTTAGGTTTATTTACTTTATTTGACTTATTTTTTATTTATTTTAGTTTATTTTATTTTGTACTTTTATTTAGGATTATTTTTATTTTTATTTATTTTAGTTTATATATTTTAGTTTAAGTTTTTTATTTTAGTTTATTTTTTAGGTTTAAGTTTATGTTTAGGTTTATTTTTTAGTTTAGTTTTATTTTTATTTTATTTTTTAGATTTAGGTTTAGGTTTAGGTTTTTATTTTTATTTTTTAGGTTTAGGTTTTAGGTTATTATTTTAGGTTTTTTTTAGATTTTAATTTTTAGTTTAGGCTTAGGTTTATTTTTAGTTTATTTTATTTTATTTAGTTTAGGTTTAGGTTTAGGTTTAATTTATTTATGTTTTAGGTTTAGGTTTTATTTATTTTTGTTTTGTTTATTTTAGTTTAGGTTTAAGTTTATTTAATTTTGTATATTTTATTTTTATTTTAGGTTTAAGTTTTATTTTTAGTTTAGGGTTTAGGTGTTTTATTTATTTAATTTAGGTTTGTTTTTATTTTTTATATAGTTTAGGTTTTTATTCATATTATTTTAGTTTTATTTATTTTATTTTTATTTTAATTTAAGTTTAGGCTAAGGTTTAGGTTTTTATTTTATTTTATTTTATTTTATTATTTAGGTTTAGGTTTTAGGGATTGGGGTATAGGGTCTATGGTTTAGGGTTTTAGGGTTTAGGGTTTTGGGTTTTGGGTTTTGGGTTTAGTGTTTAGGGTTTATGGTTTTTAATGTTTAGGGTTTAGGGTTTAGGGTTTAGGTTTTATGTTTAGGGTTTAGGTTTTAATTTAGGGTTTAGGGTTTAGGTTTAGGGTTTAGAGTTTAAGGTTTATAGTTGAAGGTTTTTTTAATAGACTTTAGGGTTTAGGGTTTTAACGTTTATGGTTTGTTGTTTTTGGTTTAGGGTTTAGGGTTAGGTTTTGTTATTCATTTATTTTTTTATTTTTTTTATTTTTGTTAAATTAAGTGATTTTTCAGGTTTACATTTAGGTATAGGTTTATTTTTTTAGTTTATTTTTATTTTTATTTTATTTTTTTGGTTTAGATTTTATTTTTTATTTTAGGTTTAGGTTTCAGTTTTTATTTTATTCTTTTTTAGTTTAAGTTTTAGTTTTTATTTTAGGTTTATTTTTTAGGTTTTATTTTTTACTTTAGGTTTAGGTTTATTTTTAGTTTATTTTATTTTATTATTTAGGTTTAGGTGTAGGTTTAATTTATTTTAGGTTTAGTTTAGGTTTATATATTTTAGTTTAGTTAATTTTAGTTTAGGTTTAGGTTTATTTTATTTTTATTTTAGGTTTAGGTTTATTTTAGTTTAGGATTTAGGTTTTATTTTTATTTATTTTTAGGTTTATTTTTAGGACTAGGTTTTTATTTAGTATTTATTTTATTATATTTTAGGTTTATTTTATTTTATTTAGGTTTAATTTTTATTTTATTTAGGTTTTTTTTTATTTTTTAGTTTAATTTAGTTTAGTTTCTATTTTTATTTTCTTTTTAGGTTTAAGTTTAGGTTTTAATTTATGTTTTTATTTTATTTTATTTTTTATTCTATTTTTGATTAGTTTATTTATTTTATTTTTATGTTTCATTTAGTTTAAGTTTAAGTTTTTAGCTTTTTAGGGTTTAGGGTTTAGGGCTTTTATTTTTTATTTTTGGGCTTAGGGTTTAAGGTCTAGGGTTTTTAAGGTTTAGGGTTTAATATTTAGAGTTTAGGTTTCTGGTTCAGGGTTCAAGTTTTAATTTAGGGTTTAGGGTTTTTGGTTAGATTTTTTAACAGAGAACAAAATTAGATTCAACATTTCTTCTTTTTGAATTCATCAACCAATTAACACACCATGTTTTCTAAGACACAAGTGACGATATAGATAAAATTTGAGCACACAGAGTAGATCAAATACTCTAGATAACTAGAACCCTCTCTCTTGTAAAGAGAGTACCATAAGCAGCAGATCGGATTAGTTATTTTTTAGTTTCTCCAGTTCCCATCAAAACCACCCCGGCCTCTCATGTAGCGGGATCCACCATCATATCCCCAATGTCTCCCTCCTTCACCACCATGACTGTAAGCTCCGCTGCTCCTCCCACCTCCATAACCACCACTGCTCTGACCACCACCACCATATCCACCAACACCTCCAGATCCCCCACCACCACTGTGATAATTGCCACCTCCTTTGCCTTTGCTAGATCTAGACTAAGCACGGTTAATGGTGATGTTCTGCCATCATGGTTCTCATTCTTAGGGTTTTAAAATTAAAAGTGGGAGAATTTTATTGCCAAAAAGAAAAGGATACAAGGTCCTTAAAGGGGATACATCTCTAAACTACTACTCAAGGAGCTACAATTATCCTAAAGAAATAAATTTCCTACCTCTTACAAGAAAACCAAAGCAAAATAAAGAAAAAACAAAAATGTAGAAGGAAACAACACCAAATTCCAAGAAGGTCAGCCAAAACCTTCTATATTCTGAAATCTTCTAAGAGATGCACAAACCACCTATAGCCCCAAAACCTGCGACAAACCTGCAATGAACTTAAGATAGGGATAAACAACTAGAAATAAGGACAAGCTAAGTACAGTAAAGAAACAAAATGATAAAATCTTAGAATAGGCTCAGGCTCAGTCATATTCTTCTTAAGGGGAAATAGGATATGTGAGCATCCAAACTTCATAAGAAGGGTTAAAATCACATATGGTGCTACCAGCCCAAAGGATAATAGGGGAAACATCCCAAACCATCATAACCAACTTACCTCAATTAAACCAAATAGCCAACAGCCAAAAGCTCACCAAGTTCCAGTATCTATCACTGGGATTAAATATGCAACTAACTAGCAAAACATCCAGTCAAACTAAAGCAAAGAAACCTACTAAACATGACAATAGCTAAGAAAGAGCCACCATCAAAGCCACCCAAAAGAAATAAAGACCAAAGCTAAAGAACCAAAAATTCTAGAGATCCAACAACCAACAACACAGTTGCCCAAGTCAAGGCCACCTAGCCAACCATAGCGGTAGAATCAGCAGAAATAGCAATAGAGCTAAGAATAGCCAAAGCCATATATAGGTTCATCCAACAATAGAAATAAATGACAAGCCAATGGGCCATCCAACCAATAGGCAAACACCATAAAAAAACTTCAAAAAAACCACCAAAAAATGTGAACAAAAACTAGATGGCAGGTAACAACTCCAGAGAGTGCAAACTCAACCCAAGAAGGAATAAAGCCCATAGCTAGGCCTAACTAATAATCACGATGCCAGATAGCCAAAACCAAAACCAAAAGGCTAGAAAAAACCACAGCAATCAAGCAACCACCAACAAATGAACCATCACAGGAAAAAAATAGAGGCTAGGGAGAAGGCAAATTAAGTAAGCTCCGAAGCCTACCAATCACCAGGCCATTCTAAAACCAACACAATAGGAGACCAATAAGATGAGAGAGCCACCAAAATTAGAGTGCAACTAAACCTCAATAGTACCAACAAGAAATAATCTTGACCTCTATCAGAAGGATATATCATTCTTAGGGTTCTAGGTTTTGGTTTAAGTTTATTAGGTTTTAAGGTTTGGGTTTAATTTTTAATTTATTTAGTTACTTTAGGTTTAGATTAGGGTTTTGGGTTTAGGGTTTAGGGTTAGGTTTTAGGGTTTAAGGTTTAGTGTTTAGGGTTTTAGGTTTAGGGTTTTAGGTTTAGAGTTTTAGGGTTTATGCTTTTAGGGTTTAGGGTTTAGGGTTTAGGGTTTATGGTTGTAGGTTTGGGTTTAGGGTTTAGGGTTTAGGGTTTAAGATTTAGGGTTTATAGTTTTTTTTTAAAATTAAGTAAATCGATAGGTTTATGTTTATTTAGTTTATATTTTATTTATTTTAGTTTCTTTTATTTTTAATTTTTATTTAGCTTTATTTTTTATTTTTATTTAGTTTAGTTTCTTTATTTTAGTTTAACTTTTTATTTTAGTTTATTTTTTAAGTTTAGGTTTACCTTTAGGTTTATTTTTTAGTTGAGTTTTATTTTTGTTTTATTATTTAAGATTCTGGTTTTATTTTTTATTTTTATGTTTAGGTTTAGGTTTTTATTTTATTTTATTAGGTTTAGGTTTTTCATTTTTATTTTAGGTTTATTCTTAGGTTTTATTTTTTTACTTTAGGTTTAGATTTAGTTTTAGTTTATTTTATTTTATTTAGTTTAGGTTTAGGTTTAGGTTTTATAATTTTTAGTTTAGGTTTAAGTTTATTTTATTTTGTTTATTTTATTTTTATTGTTGGTTTAGGGTTTAGGTTTTATTTTAAGGTTTATTTCTTAGGTTTAGGTTTTTATTTTATTTTATTTTAGGTATATTTTATTTTTATTTTATGTTTATTTTTTATTTTGTTTAGGTTTTTTATTCATAGGCTTATTTTATTTATTTTTGGTTTAGTTTAAGTTTTTATTAATTTTATTTTAATTTAGTTTTTATTTTTTATTTTATTTTATTTTAGGTTTAGGTTTAGGTTTAGGTTTTAGTTTAAGTTTTTATTTTATTTAGATTTAGGTTTTATTATTTATTTTATTTTTATGTTTTATTTAGTTTATGTTTAGGTTTTTAGGTTTTCAAGGTTTAGGGTTTAGGGTTTAGGGTTTAGGGTTTAGGGTTGTAGATTTTAGTGTTTAGGGATTAAGGTTTTAGGTTTAGGGTTAAGGGTTTAGCATTTTTTGGATTAGGGTTTAGGGTTTTAGGGTTTAGGGTTTATAATTGTAGGTTTATGGATTAGGGTTTAAGGTTCAAGTTTTAGTTTAGGGTTTAGGTTTTTTAGTTTTTTTTAATAAAAAACAAATTTTGATTGAACATTTCTTCTTTCGATTTCATCAACCAAGTAACACACCAAGTTTTCTAAGGCACAAGCAATGACATAAGTAAAAAAATGAGCACACATCAAGAAAATCAAATGCCCTAGATAACTAGAATCATCTCTATTATAAAGATACAGCTCCATAAGTAGCAGATAAGTTCTGTCATTCTTCAGTTTCTCTAGTTCCCATCAGAACCACCCTGACCTCTTGAGTAGCGGGATCCCCCATCATATCCCCGATCTCTCCCTCCACCACTACCATAGTTGTAACCTCTATATCTCCTCCCATAACTGCCAGCATCTCCAAATACCCCACCACCATTGTAGTAATGTGACCTCCACCTTAGCCTCCACGGATCTAGGGCACAGTTGATGTTGATGTTCCTACCATTAAGCTTTTGTCAATTCTGAAGGTTTAGGTTTTCATTTAGGTTTATTAGGTTGTAAGGTTTAGGATTATTTTTCTAATTCATTTAGTTACTTTAGATTTAGGTTTAAGGTTAGGGGTTTAGGGTTTAGGTTTTAGGGTTGGAGTTTCAGGTTTAGGGTTTAGGGTTTAGGGTTTAGGATTTAGGATTTTAGGTTTTATGCTTTTAGGGTTCAGGGTTTAGGGTTAAGGTTTATGTTTTAGCATTTAGGGTTTAATGTTTAGGCTTTTCGATTTAGGGTTAGTTTAAGGTTTAGGGTTTAGGGTTTTAGAGTTTAGGGTTTAGATTTTTGGGTTTTGTGTTTAGGGATTAGGGTTTGGGTTTAGGGTTTATGGTTTAGGGTTTAGGGTTTTAGGGTTTAGGGTTGTTTAAGTTTTAGGGTTTAGGATTTAGGGTATTTTTTTTGGGAAAGTTAGAATTTTATTACCATAAAAGGAAAAGATACAATGTCCTTAAAAGGGGTAAAGCTCTAAAATTCTACTGCTCTTAGAGCTACAAGAAATCTAGAGATAAACCCTCATTTAAGTACATTAGAAAAGAAAAGAAAATAAGAGCAAATACAATGGCTAAAGGCATAAGAGAAAATACATAGAGTAAGACAAAAAATCTAAAAATAGTAAAAGGATGAATCAATAGTAGTTCATGATTCATTTCAAAAAGCAGGATAAGAAATATCCACAGCAACATCACTTGGGTTGACTTAGCAATGACCATTCCCTCTATAAAGTTCCAACTTGTAAAAAAAAATTGTAAAACACTACAAAGGAAAAAGTCATAGCTAAAAATGATAAGGATAAAGAGAGGAAAAGGACAGAGCTTAGAAGGAAAAGCCTCAAACTTAATTAGGATCCTCTCAAGGGGCAACAATACATATGAGCATCTAAACTTCATAAAGAAGGGTTACAATCATATGTAATGCTACCAACCAGAGAGAAGGCATGAGTAACATCAAAGCCATTATAGCCAGCATACCTGATACAAGTAAACATCCAAACCCAGCTGTCTATAGAGTTCTAGATCCATCACCATTAAACAAAAAAACAGCAGACCGACAACCTAGCGAAAACCACCAAACAAAAGCCGGACTAATCATAATAACTTAGAGGAAGGCTAGAACAGAGTCAGAACACCAACAACAGCCATTAACCAAATAACCATTCAAGCTTTAAACTAGGGAAAACTAAAACCATCCATCAACAAGCACCAGACCAATGCCAATTAATTAAGAAATAGCCAACAAAACCAAGATAGGAGCCCTCATGCCAAAATCCCAATAATAAGCAGTCACCAAGCCAAACCAGGTTGAGCAACCACAAATGATTAAATAACTCAAAAATGAAATCATCAACTAAAGGAAACATAAGCTACAACTAGTGTAATCACCAAAAGATAAAACAACCACATAGAAGGGGGCCAAAGGCATCCACCAACAAACAAAAACCAAAAAGTCCCATTCAAAATGATCAACAAAGGTTCAGCCGACATAGCAAAAGGCTCTAGCAAATTGTCGGGTTTAGGTTTTAGGTTTAAGGTTTAGGCTTTAGTTTAGGTTTTAGGGCTATTAGTTATTCTTTAACAGAGAACAAATTCAGATTCAACATTTCTTTTTTTATTTCATTAACCAAGTAGCACAACAAGTTTTCTAAGGCACAAGTGGCAACATAGATAAAAAATGAGCACACATAGAGTAAATCAAAAATCCTAGATAACTAGAACTGTCTCTACTGTAAAGTCACAGTTCCATAAGTAGTAGATCAGATCGGTCATTCTTCAGTTTCTCCAGTTCCCATAAAAAATAACTTGGGCTCTCGAGTAGCGGGATCCACCATCATATCCCCGATCTCTCCCTCTGCTACCACCATGACTGTAACCTCCATCGCTCCTCCTACCTCCATAACCACCATTGCTCTGACCACCACCTCCATATCCACTAGCACCTCCAGATGCCCCACAACCACTATGATAATCTCCAACTCTGCCTTCGCCTCCACCACCAGATCTAGACTGAGCCTGGTTGATAGTGATGTTCCTTCCGTCAAGGTTCGCCCATTCCTAAGGTTTAGGTTTAGGTTTCTATTTATTAGGCTTTAGAATTTAGCTTTATTTTTTTAATTTATTTAGTTACTTTAGGTTTAGGATTAAGGTTTTGGGTTTTGGGTTTTGGGTTTAGGGATTAGGGATTAGGTTTAGGGTTTGGGGTTTAGGGTTTAGGGTTTAAGGTTTTAGGGTTTATTCTTTTAGGGTTTAGGGTTTACTGTTAGGGTTTTATGTTTAGGGCTTTGAGTTTTTTAGGGTTTACAATTTTTTTAGGGTTTAGGGTATAGGGTTGTAGGTTTAGGGTTTAGGGTTTATGGTTTAAGGTTTTTTTAATTAAGTAAACCGGTTGGTTTAGGTTTATTTGGTATATTTAGTTTATTTATTATTTATTTTAGTTTACTTTATTTTTTTCTTTTTATTTAGATTAATTTTTTATTTTTATTTAGTTTAGGTTTTTTACTTTAGTTAATTTTTAGGTTTAGCTTTAGGTTCACATTTTAGCTGAGTTTTATTTTTTATTATTTTTTTTAGGTTTAGGTTTTATTTTTTATTTTTAAGTTTAGGTTTAGGATTTTATTTTATTTTTTCACGTTTAAGTTTTTGTATTTATTTTAGGTTTATTTTTTGGTTTTATTTTTTAGTTTAGGTTTAGGTTTATTTTTAGTTTATTTTATTTTATTTAGATTAGGTTTAGGTTTTGGTTTAGTTTATTTTAGGTTTAGGTTTATTTGATTTTCTTTATTTTATTTTTATTTCTGGTTTCAGTTTTATTTTAGTTTAGGGTTTATGCTTTATTTTTTTTATTTTTAAGTTTTACTATTAGGTTTATTTGCTAAGTTTAGGTTTTTATTTAGTTTTTATTTCATTTTATTTTAAGTTAATTTTATTTAGGTTTTTTATTTTTTTTTGTTTAGTTTAGGATTTTATTTATTTTATTTTAATTTAGTTTTTATTTTTGATTTTTTTTTCTTTTTGGGTTTTGGTTCAGATTTAGGTTGTAGTTTATGTTTTTATTTTATTTAATTATTTTATTATATTTAGGTTTAGGTTTTTTATTTATTTTATTTTTAGTTTTTATTTAGTTTTATTTTTTAGGTTTATGTATTTACTCAGTTTTTATTTTATTTTATTTTATTTTAGGTTTATTTTAATTACATCTTACGTTTAGTTTTTATTTTATTTAGGTTTTTAATTTTTAGGTTTATTTTATTTTTAGTTTAATTTAGGTTTTTATTTATTTTATTTTATTTTTATTTTTTGTTTATGTTTAGGTTTTAGTTAAGTTTTTATTTTATTTTATTTTATTTAGGTTTAGGTTTATTTGTTCATGTTATTATTAGGTTTTAATTAGTTTAGGTTTATGTTTTTAGGTTATTACGATTTAGGGTTTAGAGTTTAGTGTTTAGGGTTTGGGGCTTAGTGTTTAGGGTTTACGGTTTAGGTTTGTAGGGTTTAGGGTTTAGGGTTTAAAGTTTAGGGTTTAGGGTTTAGGGTTTAGGATTTAAGGTTTAAGCTTTAGGGTTGTAGGTTGAGGGTTTAGGGTTTAGGGTTAAGGTTAGGGTTTTTTTATTTATTTTTTTTTTTTAATTTAGGGTTTAGGGTTTAGTGTTTTAAGTTTAGGGTTGTATGTTTAGGGTTTAGGGTTTAGGGTTAGTTTTAGGGTATAGGGTTTAGGCTTGCAAGTTTACAGTTAGTTTTAGGGTTTAGGGGTAGGGGTTTTTTTATTTTTTAAATTTTTTTTTAAAAATAAGTGAACTAGAAGGTTTAGCTTTATTTAGTTTATTTTTTATTTATTTTATTTTATTTTATTTTTTATTTTAATTTTTTGTTTAGTTTTAGTTTATTTAGTTTAGTTTATTCAATTAAGGTTTATTTATTTTAGTTTAGGTTTTTTATTTTAGTTTATTTTCTAGGTTTAGGTTTAAGTTTTTGATTATTTTTTTCTTTAGTTTTATTTTTATTTTGTTTTTTAGGTTTAGGTTTTATTTATATTTTTATGTTTAGGTTTAGGTTTTTATTTTATTTTCTTAGGTTTAGCTTTCAAGTTTTCATTTTAGCTTTATTTTTAGGTTCTATTTTTTAGTTTAGGTTTATGTTTATTTTTGCTTTATTATATTTTATTTAGTTTAAGTTTAGGTTTAGGTTTAATTTATTTTTGTTTTAAATTTAGGCTTTATTTATTTTAGCTTAGGTTTTGGTTTATTTTATTCCTATTTTAGAATTAGGTTTCTTTTTAGTTTAGGGTTTAAGTTTTATTTTTATTTATTTTTAGGTTGTATTTTTTAGGTTTAGGTTTTTATTTGGTTTTGTTTTATTTTATTTTAAGTTTATTTCATTTTTATTTTAGCTTTCGTTTTTATTTTATTTAGGTTTTTATTTTTTGTTTAGTTTTGGTTTTTATTTTTTATTTTATTTTATTTTTTGGTTTAGGTTTAGGTTTAGGTTCTAGTTTATGTTTTTATTTTATTTTATTTTTTTATTATAATTAGGTTTAGGTTTTTTTATTTTTATTTTAGGTTTTCTTTATTTTAGGTTTTAGGGTTTTATTTTATGTTTATTTTTAGGTTTTATTTTTTATTTTATGTTTAGGTTTATTTTTTGTTTATTTTCTTTTATTTAGTTTAGGGTTTAGGTTTAGTTTATTTTAGGTGTAAGTTTAGGTTTTATTTATTTTAGTTTAGTTTATTTTAGTTTAGGTTTAGGTTTATTTTATATTGTTTATTTTATTTTTATTTTACATTTTGTTTTTTTTAGTCCAGGATTTAGGTTTTATTTTTTATTTATTTATAGGTTTTATTTTAGGTTTATTTTATTTAGATTTAGGTTTTTATTTATTTTTTATTATTGTTTCTTCTAGGTTTATTATTAGTTTATTTTATTCTTATTTTATGTTTTGTTTTTATTCTTAAGTTTATTTTATTTTTGTAGTTTAGTTTAGTTGTTTATTTATTTCATTTAATTTATTTTTATTAGTTTATTTTGTTTTATTTTTAGGTTTAAGTTTAGGTTTTTTATTTATTTTTATTTTTAGGTTTTATTTAGTTTAGGTTTAAGTTTTTAAGTTATTAGGGTTTAAGGTTAATGGTTTAGGGTTTATGGTTTATGGTTTAAGGGTTTATGGTTTTAGGGTTTAGGGTTTAGGGTTAGGGTTTAGGGTTTACCATTTAGGTTTAGGGTTTAGTGTTTAGGTTTAGGGTTTTAGGATTTAGGATTTAGGGTTTAGGTTTAGGTTTAGGGTTTAGGTTTAGGTTTAGCATTTGCTTATTTAGGGTTTTAGTGTTTAGGGTTTAGGATGTAGGGTTGTTCAAGGTTTATAGTTAGGGTTTTAGGGTTTAGGGTATAGGGTTTAAGGTTTAGGGCTAGGGTGAGGGGTTAAGGTTTAGTGTTTAGGGTTTAGGGTTTGGGATTTAGGTTTTGTGATTCAGGGTTTAGGGTTTAGGGTTTAAGGTTTTAGGATTTAGGGTTTAGGGTTTAGGGTTTAAGTTTTACATTTAAGGTTTAGGGATTCAATTTTGTTTAACAGAGAACAAATTCAAATTCAACATTTCTTCTTTTTGATTTTACTAACCAACACAAAATTTTCTAAGACACAAGCGATGACATAGATAAAAAATGAGCTTGCATAGAGCAAATCAAAAACCCTAGATAACTAGATTTATCTCTACTATAAAGATAAAGTTCCATAAGCAACAGATCGGATCTGGCGTTCTTTAGTTTGTCTAGTTCCCATCAAAACCACCGCAGCCTCTCGAGTAGCAGGATCGACCATCTTATCCCCAATCTCTCCCCTCTGCCACCACCATGATTGTAACCTTCATCAATCCACGTGCCTCCATAACCACCACCTCCATCCCACCAACACCTCCAGATCATCCACCAGCACTGCAATAACTGTCGCCTCGCTTTAGCCTCCAACACCAGATCTAGACTGAGCGTGGTTGACAGTGATATTCCTGCCATCAAGGTTATGCCCATTCTTAGGGTTTAGGTTTAGGTTTATTAGGTTTTAGGGTTTAGGTTTCCTTTTTAATTTATTTAGTTACATTCGGTTAGGTTTAGGGTTTAGGGTTTAGGGTTTTTTTAAAAAAAATTAAGAAAACTAGTAGGTTTAGGTTTATTTAGTTTATTTTTTATTTATTATAGTTCATTTAATTTTTAATTTTTATTTATGTTTATTTTTTATTTTTATTTAGTTTAGTTCATTTATTTTAGGTTTTAATTTTAATTTATATATTCGGTTTAAGTTTATTTTTTTACTTTAGTTTTCTTTTTATTCTCTTTTTTAGGTTTAAGCTTTATTTTTTATTTTTAGGTTTAGGTTTAGGTTTTATTTTATTTTTTTACGTTTAGGTTTTAGGTTTTTATTTTAGGTTTATTTTTAGGTTTTATTTTTTAGTTTAAGTTGAGGTTTATTTTATTTTATTTAGTTTGGGGTTTAAGTTTAGTTTATTTTAAGTTTAGGTTTATGTTTTATTTATTTTAGGTTAGTTTATTTTAGTTTAGGTTTTAGTTTATTTTATTTTGTTTATTTTAGGTTTAGTTTTTTTTTAGTTTCTAGTTTGGGTTTTTTTTATTTATTTTTAGGTTTTATTTTTAGGTTTATCTTTAGGTTTAGGTTTTTATTTAGTTTTTATTTTATTTTATTTTAGGTTAATTTTATTTTTATTTTATGTTTAATTTTTATTTTATTTAGGTTTTTTATTTTTAAGTTTATTTTATTTTATTAGTTTAGTTTAGATTTTTATTTATTTTATTTTATTTTAATTTCTATTTCTTATATTTTTTATTTTTAAGCTTTAGTCTAGTTTAGGTTTAAGTTTGGTTTAGGTTTTAGTTTAGGTTTTAATTTAATTTTATTCTTTTATTTTATTTAGGTTTCAGTTTATTTATTTATTTTTTTTTAGGTTTTACTTAGTTTAGGTTTAGGTTTTGAGGTATTTAGGGTTTATGTTTTATAGTTTAGAGTTCTGATTAAGCGTTCAGGGTTTTAGGATTTAGGGTTTATGGTTTAGGGTTGTAGGTTTAGGATTTGGGTTTTAGGGTTTAGGGTTTAGGGTTAAGGTTTTTTTTAAATTATGTAAACTTATAGGTTTAAGATTATTTTGTTTATTTTTTATTTATTTTAGTTTATTTTCTTTTTTATTTTTTTTTGTTTATTTCTATTTTTATTTTTATTTAAGTTTTTATTTTGTTTTTATTTTATTTTCTTTTAGGTTTATTTCATTTTTATTTTAGGTTTAGTTTTTATTTTCTTTAGGTATTTTCTTTTTTAATTTAGTTTAGGTTTCTATTTATTTTATTTAAGTTTAGTTTTTGTTTTCTTTTAAGGTTTAGGTTTAGGTTTAGGTTTTAGTTTCAATTTTTATTTCTTTTATTTATTTTAGTTTGGTTTAGGTCTTTTTATTTATTTTATTTTGGGTATTATTTTGTTATGGTTTAGGTTTTTATCTTTTTATGTTTTAAGGTTTATGGTTCAGGGTTAGTTTAGAGTTTAGAGTTTAAGGTTTAGGGTTTGGTGTTTAGGGTTTAGGGTTTAGTGTTAGGGTTTAGGGTTTAGGTTTTTTTAAGGTTTAGGGATTAGGGTTTAGGGTTTAGGGTTTAGGGTTTAGGGTGTAAGGTTTAGGGTGTTAGGATTTAGGGTTTATAGTTTAGGGTTGTAGGATTAGGATTTAGGGTTTAGGGTTACTGTTTTTTTAAAAATTATATAAACTTATAGGTTTAGGATTATTTAGTTTATTTTTATTTATTTTAGTTTATTTTGTTTTTTATTTTTTTGGTTTATTTTATTTTATTTTTTAGGTTTTTATTTTATTTTTATTTTATTTTATTTTAGGTTTATTTTATTTTTATTTTAGGTATAGTTTTTTATTTTATTTAGTTATTTTCTTTTTTTAGTTTAGTTTAGGTTTTATTTATTTTATTTAAGTTTAATTTTTGTTTTCTTTTAAGGTTTAGGTTCAGGTTTTGGTTTTAGTTTAGGTTTTATTTTTTTTATTTATTTTATTTTATTTTGGTTTAGGTCTTTTTCTTTATTTTATTTTAGATATTATTTTGTTATGGTTTAGGTTTTTAGCTTTTTATGGTTTAAGGTTTATGGTTTAGGGTTAATTTTTTTTGTTTAGGTTTTACGGTTAGTTTATGGTTTAGAGTTTACGGTTTAGTGTTTGGCATTTAGGGTTTAGTGTTTAGGGTTAGAGTTTATGGTTTAGGGGTTTTTTAATGTTTAGGGATTAGGGTTATAAGTTTAAGGTTTAGGATTTAGGGTTTATGGTTTTTTAAAATTAATTAAATTGGTAGGCTTAGGTTTATTTAGTTAATGTAGTTTATTTTTTATTTATTTTAATTTTATTTTTATTTAGGTTTATTTTTATTTAATTTAGTTTATTATTTTAGGTTTTCGTAGGTTTAGGATTTTATTTAATTTTAAATTTATTTTATTTTTGATTTATTTTATTTTATTTTAGTTTTATTTTAATGACAACTACCATTGCTTTCTGGCCCCAAGTCCCGATGTGAAAAGTCGAGGGTTGCTAGTAGTCAACCAAGTAAACTTGTCGAAATAATCATGACATGAATCCTTTAAATCATTGTGTTAATGCTAGGTGTCCCCGGAAGTTTAATGCTATGTGGTTTGAATACAAGTGAAAAATGTAAGAGCCATCGACGCCGGTGCGTGTTAAATAAGGGTTCCAACATTATGGATGCAAAAAAAAAGTTAGTCCATGAAATTAGAATTAGGTTAGGATCTTGGAATATACTACTCTTACAAGTAAATTAATGGAATTAATAGATATTATGATTCATAGAAAGATAAATATTTTATGTGTTCAAGAAACTAAATGGGTTGGGGAGAAGGCCAAGGAGATTGATAGTTTAGGTTTTAAACTTAAGTATTTAGGTAAAAGTCGAACTAGAAATGGTGTAGGTGTGATTATAGATAAAAGTTTGAAGGATAATATTATAAATATTAATAGATGTGGAGATAGAATTATAACTTTAAAGATTATTGTTGATACTAATATTATCAATGTTATAAGTGTCTATGCTCCTCAAGTAGGTTTGGAGGTAAGAGCAAAAGAAAAATTTTGGAATGAATTAGAGGGATTAATACAAAAGATACCTCTTGAAGAAAAACTATTTATTGGAGGAGATTTAAATGGACATGTTGGTAGAGTGGTAGAAAATTTTAAAAGTATTCATGGTGGTTATGGATTTGGAGTGACTAATGAAGAAGGTAGGACTATATTAGATTTTTCTTTAGCCTATGATTTTGTATTTGCTAAAACTTTATTTAAGAAAAGTGATGAACATATTATTACTTATAAAAATGGATCTAGTAAAACACAGATTGATTATTTTCTGATAAGAAAAATAGATTGTTTAGATTATAAAGATTGTAAGGTCATTCTAAGTGAAAATCCAAGTACCCAACATCGATTGTTAGTTTTATATTTTAAGATGAAAGGTGGTAAGAGAAAAAAATAAACCAAATTATTATCCTAGAATTAGATGGGGACACTTAAAGAACACAAATAAAAATATTTTTAAAAGCAAGCTACAAGAGATTAGAATTTGGGATGTTCATGAGGAAGCTAACATTTTGTGGGAAAAATAAAAGTGAAATTAAGCAAGTTGCTAAAGATGTGCTTGGAGAATAAAAGGAAAAGCTTCTTTAATAAGAATAGTTGGTGGTGGAGTCGAGTGTGCAAGAAAAGATAAAAATAAGAAGTATATAAAACTTGGTTTATATGTAAAAACTTGGACAATTGGGAAAGATATAAAGTGGCCTGTAGAGATTCTATGAAAGCATTATATGATGCAAAAAATTTAGCTTTTAGTGATTTATACAATAAGTTAGATACCAAAGAAGGTGAAAGATGTATGTATAAGTTAGCCAACCAAAGAGATAGGAGAAGTAAAGATATAGTTCAAGTGAGGTGTATTAAGGTTGAAAATAATAAAATGCTTTTTTTAGAAAAGGATATTGAAAATAGGTGGATGACATATTTTTATAAACTTTTCAAAGAAGGATTTGAAAGCACGATTGATTTTAGCAACCTTAATACCCTAAATAAAAATAGAGAATTTCATTTTTATCATCGTATTAGTAAATCTGAAGTTAGTGAAGCTTTAAAGAAAATGAAATGTGGAAAAGAAGTAGGACCGGATAATATTCCAATAGAAGTGTGGAAATGGAAATGTTTAGGAGATAAAGGAATTTCTTGACTTACAAATCTTTTTAATGTCATTTTAAAGACTAAAAAGATGCCAGATTAGTGGAGAAAGAGTTTGTTGGTTCCTATATTTAAGTATAAAGGTGATGCACAAAAGTGTGCAAATTATAGAGGAATTAAGTTAATTTGCCATACATTAAAATTATGGGAGAGAGTAATTGAGCATAGGTTACGATGTGATATAGAAATTTCTCACAATCAATTTCATTTCATGTCAGGTAGATCTACTATGGATGCTATACATTTGTTAAGGGGTTTGATGGAGAAGCATAGAGAAAGTAAGGAGGATCTACATATGATATTTATTGATTTAGAGAAAGCTTATGATAAAGTTTCAAGAGATGTTCTTTGGAGAGTTCTAGAATAGAAAGGAGTTAATATTGGTTATATTCATGTCATTAAGGATATGTATACTAGAGCTATTACTTATGTCCAAACACAAGGAGGATTGATAAAATATTTTCCTATTTCAGTTGGATTACATCAAGGATTAGCTTTAAGCCCTTATCTTTTTACTTTAGTTATGGATGTTCTTACTAGGCATTTACAAGAAGATGTACCTTGGTGTATGCTTTTTGCTGATGACATTCTTCTTGTTAATAAGACTAGAGAGGGAGTCCATCAGAAACTTGAATTATGGAGGTCAACTCTAGAGTCTAAAGGTTTTCATTTAAGTAGATCTAAAATTGAATATATGGAGTGTAATTTTAGTTGTAGAAGTTCTAGTGGTAGTGTTGTGACATTAGGTGAACTAGCCTTTAATA
Source organism: Cymbidium sinense (assembly GCA_021442155.1). NCBI lineage: Eukaryota > Viridiplantae > Streptophyta > Magnoliopsida > Asparagales > Orchidaceae > Cymbidium > Cymbidium sinense. The sequence continues at coordinate 5,453,914 of CM038215.1, read as the reverse complement.
AGAGTGAGCGTTTCAAATATTTAGGCTCTATTGTTCAAAATGATGGTGAAATAGATGGAGATGTTATTAGTAGAATTCAAGTTGGATGGTTGAAGTGGAGTAATGCATCTATTTTATTATGTGATAGAAAAGTTCCACATAAACTTAAGGGAAAATTTTATAAGATGGTGGTAAGACCTGCAATGACTTATGGTGTAGAATGTTGGCCAATAAAAGAGAAGCATAAGAAAAAGTTAAGTGTTATAGAGATGAGGATGCTTAGGTAGATGAGTGGCTTTACTCTTAGAGATAGAATACAAAATTAGTATATTCAGGAAAAAGTTAGAGTAGCTCCAGTGGTAGATAAGATTAGGGAGAGTCGCCTTAGATGGTTTGGCCACATAAAGCGTCGATTGTTCGATGACCCGATTAGGAGAGTAGATGCATTAGATTTGCCTTATGTTAAGAAAGGTAGAGGTAGACCTAAAAAGACTAGGTTAAGATGTATAAAAAATGATCTTAGTATACTTGATTTAAATGAGAATTTAACAAATAATAGGACACAATGGATACGAAGGATTCATGTAGCCGACCCCACCTAGTGGGATTTAAAGCTTGTTTTTGTTGTTGTTGTTGTTGTTTAGTTTTTATTTTATTTAGATTTTTTATTTTTTAAATTTGGTTTAGGTTTTTATTTATTTTATTTTATTTTAGTTTTTTTTTCTTTTTAGGCTTAGGTTTAGGTTTAGGTTTAGTTTTCGTTATGTTTTATTTTATTTTATTTTATTATTTTATTTTGGTTTAGGTTCTTTTATTTATTATATTTTAGGTTTTATTTAGTTTAGTGTTTAGCTTTAGCTTTTAAGGTTTAGGGTCACTTTGGTTTAGGGTTTAAGGTTTAGGAATTGAGGTTCACGGTTATTAGTTTTAGGGTTTAGGGTTTAGTGTTTAGGGTTGAGTTTTTAGGATTAGGGTTTGGGGTTTAGGGTTTCAGGTTTTAGGGTTTAAGGTTTAGGGTTAGGGATTATTTTTTTAAATTTTTTTATTTATTTATGGTCAGTTTAGGTTGGGTAGGTGTAGGGTTTATGGTAGGGTTTAGGGTTTGGGATTAAGGGTTTAGGATTTAGTGTTTAAGGTTTAGGGTGTTTTTTTAAATTAAGAAAACCAATAGGTTTAGGTTTATTTAGCTTTTATTTATTCTCATTTATTTAATATTTTTTATTTTATTTAGGTTAATTTTTTATTTTGTTTAGTTTAGTTTATTCATTTTAGGTTTATTTATTTTAATTTACATTTTTTTAGTTTATTTTTTAGGTTTATGTTTAAGTTTATTTTTAGTTTTTAGTTTAGTATTTTTTTAGGTTTAGGTTTGATTTTTTATTTTTAGGTTTTGGTTTAGGTTTTTATTTTATTTTTTTAGGTTTAGGTTTTAGGGTTAAATTTTAGGTTTATTTTTAGGTTTTGTTTTTTTTAGTTTAGGTTTAGGTTTATTTTTAGTTTATTTTATTTTATTTAGTTTTGGTTTTAGGTTTAGTTTAATTTAAGTTTAGGTTAATGATTTATTTATTTTAGATTAGTTTATTTTAGCTTAGGTTTAGTTTTATTTTATCTTGTTTATTTTATGTTTATGTTTTTTATTTTAGTCTATGGTTTAAGTTTTTTTTTATTTATTTTAGATTAGTTTATTTAGTTTTTATTTTATTCTATTTTTATCTTACATTTGATTTTTATTTTATTTTAGTTTTCTTATTTTTAGGTTTATTTTATTTTTTAGTTTAGTTAAGGTTTTAATTGATGTATTAGTTTAGTCTTTATTTTTTATTTTAGTTTATTTTTAGGTTTATGTTTAGGTTTAGGTTGACATTTAGGTTTAGGTTTTAGTTTAGGTTTTTATTTAATATAAATTTTTTATATATTATTTAGGTTTAGGTTTTTTTAGGTTTTATTAAGTTTAGGTTTAAGTGGTGGGTTTAGGTTTAAGGTTTAGGGGTTTAGTAGAAGGTTTAGGGTTTAGGGTGTGGTGGAGGTTTAGGGTTTAGGGTGCAGGTTTTAGGGTTTAGTGTCTGGTAGGAGTGGAGGATCAGGGTTTAGAATTTTAGGGTTTATGGGTTGGTCAAGAACCAGGGAGGGTTTTTAGGTTTTAATATTAGGGTTTTCATTTTTATTTTTATTTAGGGTTTAGGGTTAGGATTTAAGATTTATGGTATAATTTAGGGTTTAGTTTAGTGTTGTAGGGTTATAGGATTAGTACATGGTTTAGTGTTAATTTTACATTTTAGGGGTTGAGGTTTAGGGTTGTAGGTTTAGGGTTAGTTTTAGGGTTTAGGGTTTAGTTGTAGGGTTTTTTTAATTATTTTTATTTTTCTTAATGTTTAAAATTAAGGAAACAGGTAGGTTTAGGTTTATTTAGTTTATTTTTTATTTATTTTAGTTTATTTTATTTTATTTATTTTGATTTTGGTTTATTTTTATTTATATCTAGTTTAGTTTATTTAATTTAGGTTTATTTATTTTATTTTAGGTTTTTCTATTTTAGTTTATTTTTGAGGTTTAGGTTTAGATTTATGTTTATTTTTACTAGTTTTATTTTATTTTATTTTTAAGTTTAGGTTTTATTTCATTTTATGTTTAGGTTTAGGCTTTTATTTTATTATATTAGGTTTAGGTTTTAGGTTTTATTTTAGGTTTATTTTAGGTTTTATTTTTTAGTTCGTTAGGTTTATTTTAGGTTTATTTATTTTATTTAGTTTAGGTTTAGGGATTAATTTATTTTAGGTTTAGGTTTAGGTTTTATTTATTTTAGTTTAGTTACTTTAGTTTAGGTTTAGGCTTATTTTATTTCTATTTCAGGTTTAGCTTTTTTTTCTTATAGTTTAGGTTTTAGGTTATATTTTTTATTTATTTTTAGGTTTTATTTTTCATTTTTTGGTTTTTATTTAGTTTTTATTTTATTTTATTTTGGGTTTTTCTATTTTTACTTTAGGTTTAATTTTTATTTTATTTATGTTTTTTATTTTTTATTTTAGTTTAGGTTTTAATTTATTTTATTTTTATTTTCATTTTATTATTTTATTTTATTTTCATTTTTTGTGTTTAGGTTTAGGTTTAGGTTGTAGTTTATGTTTTTATTTTACTTTGTTTTTTTATTTTATTTAGGTTTAGGTTTTATTTATTTATTTTAGTTTTAGTTTTTATTTGTTTACGTTTAGGTTTATTTTTAGTTTATTTTAATTTAACTAGTTTACGGTTTAGGTTTAGTTTATTTTAGGTTTATGTTTTGGTTTTATTTACTTTAGTGTAGTTTATTTTAGTTTAGGTTTAAGTTTATTTTATTTTGTTTATTTTATTTTTATTTTATGTTTAGGGTTTTTTTAGTTTAGGCTTTATGTTTTATTTTTTATTTATTTTTAGGCTTTATTTTTAGGTTTAGGTTTTTGTTTAATTTTTATTTTATCTTATTTTAGGTTTATTTTACATTTATTTAATTTTTTATTTTATCTAGGTTTTTTATTCTTAGGTTTACTTTATCTAGGTTTTTTATTCTAAGGGTTTAGGGTTTAGAGTTTAGGGTTTAGGGTTTACGGTTATAGGTTTAAGATTTAGAGCTTAGGTTTTAGCATTTAGGGTTTAGGGTTTAGGGTTTTATGGTTTAGGATTTATGGTTTAGGGTTTAGGGTTTTAGGGTTTTAGGGTTTAGGGTTTATGCTTTAGGTTTATGGATTAGGGTTTTTATTTTTTTTAATAGAGAATAAATTCATATTCAACATTTCTTCTTTTTGATTTCATCAACCAAGTAACACACCAAGTTTTTTAAGACACAAGCGATGATATAAAACAAAAATGAGCATCCATAGAGCAAATCAAAAACCCTAGATAACTAGGAGTATCTTCTTGAAAGACATAGTTCCATAGAAGATGGGATCGGTCGTTCTTGATTTCTCCAACTCAACCAGAACCGGCATCTAGTGAGGATCCACCATCATATCCCCAATCTCACCCCTCTGCCACTACCACGGTTGTAACCTCTGTCGGTCCTCCTACCTCCATGACCACCACTACCCCAACCACCACCTCCACATTCACCAGCTCCTCTAGATTCACCACCACCACTACGTTAATCGCCGCCTACGCCTTTGCCTCCACTGTCAGATCCAAACTGAGCTTGGTTGATGGTGATGTTCCTGCCATCAAGGTTTTGCCCATTCTTAGGGTTTAGGTTTAGGTTCAGGTTTATTAGGTTTTAGGGTTTAGGTTTATTTTAGTGTTTAGTGTTTAGGGTTTTAGGGTTGAGGGCTTAGGGTTAGGGTTTAGGGTTTAGGGTTTAGGGTTTTTTAGGGTTGAGGGTTTAGGGTTTAGAGTTGTAAGTTTAGGGTTTAGTGTTTAGGGTTTAAGGTTTAGGGTTTAGGATTTATGGTTTAAAGTTTTTTTTAAATTAGGTAAAATGGTTGGTTTAGGTTTATTTAGTATGTTTAGTTCATTTTTATTTGTTATTTATATTTAGGATTATTTTTTATTTTTATTTAGTTTAGTTTATTTTATTTTATGTTTATTTATTTTAGTTTAGATTTTTTAATTTTAGTTTATTTTTAAAGTTTAGGTTTAGGTTTATGTTTATTTTTTAGTTTACTTTTATTTTTATTAGTTTATTTTTTATTTTTAGGTTTAGTTTAGGTTTTAGTTTATCTTATTATTATCTTTTATTTTTTTATTTTATTTAGGTTTAGGTTTTTTTAAATATTTTATTTTTAGGTTTAGGGTTTAGGGTTTTAGGGTTTAGGGTTTATGGTTTAGGGTTAGGGATCAGGGTTTAGGGTTTAGGGTTTAGGGTTTATTATTTAGGCTTTAGGGTTTAGGGTTTTTAGGGTTTTTAGGGTTTAGAGTTTAGGGTTTAAGGTTTAGGGTTTTTTTTAAATTAAGTAAACAGGCAGGTTTAGGTTTATTTAGATTATTTTTTATTTATTTTAGCCAATTTTATTTTTAAATTTTAATTTTTAATTTTTATTTAGTTTAGTTTATTTATTTTAGTTTATTTTTTAGGTTCATGTTTAGGTTTACGTTTATTTTTTAGTTGAGTTTTATTTTTATTTCTTATTTTTTGTTTAGGTTTTATTTTATTTTTTTAAGTTTAGGTTTAGGTTTTAGATTTTTATTTTAGGTTTATTTTTAGCATTTTATTTTTTTGTTTAGATTTATGTATATTTTTATTATATTTTATTTTAATTAGTTTAGGTTTAGAAATTTTTTTAGTTTATTTAAGTTTAAGTTTATTTTGTTTTGTTTATTTCAATTTTATTTTAGGTTTAAGGGTTTTTTTAGTTTATGGTTTATGTTTTATTTTTTATTTATTTTTAAGTTTAATTTTTTAGGTTTACGATTTTATTTAGGTTTTATTTTATTTTATTTCATGGTTATTTTATTTATATTTTTCATATAGTTATTATTTTATTTATGTTTTTATTCTTAGGTTTATTTTAGGTTTTATTTATTTTAGTTTCGTTTATTTTAGTGTTGGTTTAGGTTTATTTTATTTTTTTATTTTAGGTTTAGGTTTTTTTTAGTTTAGGGATTAGGTTTTAATTTTTATTTATTTTAGGTTTTATTTTTAGTTTTATTTTTAGGTTAAGCTTTTTATTTAGTTTTTTTAATTTAATTTATTTTATTTTATTTTTATTTTATGTTTAGGTTTTATTTTATTTATGTTTCTTATTTTTAGGTTTATTTAATTTTTTTTAGTTTAGGTTTTTATTTATTTTATTTTTGTTTTGTTTTGGTTTTTTAATTTTTTATATTTTTCTTTTATGTTTAGGTTTAGGTTTAAGTTTTGGTTTTAATTTAGGTTTTTATTTTATGTTATTTATTTTATTTTATTTAGGTTTATGTTCTTTTATTTATTTTATTTTTAGGTTTATTTAGTTTAGGTTTATGTTTTTAAGTTTTTAGGATTTAGAGTTTAGGGATTAGGGTTTAGGGTTTAGGATTTAGGGTTTGGGGTTTAGGGTTTTGGATTTAGGGTTATAGGTTTTAGGGTTTAGTGTTTAGGGTTTAGTGTTTAAGGTTTAGGGTTTATGGATTAGATTTAGGGTTAGGGTTTAGGGTATAAGGTTTAAGTGTTTAGGGTTTATGATTTAGGGTTGCAGGTTTAGGGTTTAGGGCTAGTTTTAGGGTTTGCGATTTGGGGGTTTTTTTTAAACTAAGTAAACTAGTAGGTATATATTTATTTAGTTTATTTTATTGATTTATTTTAGTTTATTTTATTTTTCTATTTATTTAGTTTTATTTTCATTTTTATTTACTTTAATTTATTTATTTTAGGTGTATTTATTTTAGTTTATTTTTCTATTTTAGGTGAATTTTTAAGTATAGTTTTATTTTTTAGTTTAGTTTTTTTTATTTTATTTTTTAGGTTTAAATTTTATTTTTTATTTTAAGGTTTAAGTTTAGGTTTTTATTTTATTTTTTTTAGGTTTTGGTTTTAGGTTTTTATTTTAGGTTTAATTTTTTAGTTTGGGTTTAGGTTTTTTATTTTATTTTAAGTTTAGTTTTTTTTTTTTAGTTTAGGGTTTAGGATTTATTTTTTATCTATTTTTAGGTTTTATTATTAAGTTTATTTTTTAGGTTTAGGTTTTTATTTAGTTTTTTATTTAATTTTAATTTAAGTTTATTTTAATTTTATTTTAGGTTTAGTTTCTATTTTATTTAGGTTTTTGATTTTTTAGTTTAGTTTAGGTTTTTATTTATTTTAACTTAATTTAGTTTTTATTTTTATTTTATTTTCTTTTTAGGTTTAGGTTTAGGTTTTACTTTATGTTTTTATTTTATAATATTTTTCATTTTATTTTGGTTTTGGTTTTTTATTTATTTTATTTTTAGGTTTTATTTAGTTTAGGTTCAAGGTTTTAGCTTTATAGAGTTTAGGGATTAGGGATTAGTGTTTTGGGTCTAAGATTAGTATAAGGTTTAAGGTTTGGGGTTTAAGGTTTAGGGTTTAGGGTTTAGGATTAGTACAAGGTTTAAGGTTTGGGGTTTAGGGTTTAGGGATTTTGTTATATTATTTATTTATTGAGTTTACAGTTTAGGATTTAGGGTTTAGGATTTAAGATTTAGGGTTTAAGCTTTACGATTTAAGATTTTTGTTATTTTATTTATTTTTTTTAGCCTTTTAAGCTTAAACCATATTCTATTCATACCCCTAATCGAATTATCATAGTGTAAAGGGGCAATCCAATTAATGGCCATGACTTTAAGAAAATCTAAATGCTGAATATACATATTTTGAAATCTGAAAGAGGGAGAGATGTTTAATATTTTAGAGTCTTCTTTAACATAAACCAAAAGTGGGGCATAATCAGATAAAGTTCTACTAAAATGGTCAACAGAGGTAAGAGGCCATTGATTAATCCAATGAGAGTTGAAAAGAATTCTTTCTAAATGTTGCCAGAGCTTAGAGTTTTGCCAAGTATAATTAGAGCCTTTAAAACCAATGTAAAAAAATTACAAACAAGAATCATATTAGAAAACTCTTCCATATAATGAATATTAGGAGAGCAACCACTCCTTTTTGAAGAATACACCAACCAAGGTTTGTTAACAGAAAAAGCAAAACTTCTCAAATTCTCCTAGAGAACATTTTGACCAGCTCTATTGCAAGAAGCATAAACAAAAGACCCAGAACACAAGAGTCACCAAAAGAAATTTGAGCATTGATAACTTGTTGTAGATCATCTAAAATTAAAACATTTAAGAAGCTATTCTAAAAGTACCAAATTTTATTATTGATGTTAGAGAAAAATTACTAAAGCCAAGCATTCTAGCAACATGATTGATTTTATCAGTATGTATAAGAGGTTCAAAAACAATAAGTAAAGAGATATTGTTAATTTTACAGAGATTTCTAATACGATTATGAACAATGATGGTACCAATCCCTCTAACATTTCAAATAACATAGTTAAACATAAATAAAATTGTAAAAGGAAATTAATGGATAATAATAAAGAGAGAAAGAAAGAATAACAAATCCTCTTCTAAGTAAAAAATTGAAATAACACATTATTTATGTGAAGAGGTTCCAGATCTAGTAGATCTGGCAAGAGTAGGAGGTTACATCTTAGAGTTTTTAGTTTTCTTTTTAAGGATAGTTTGGAATTTTCTATTGTTATCCAAAGTGTCACCATCGGATAGAGATTGATTAGACATTTTATTAATAGGATAAGGATCAGCAATAACATCTCTAATCATAACTTTCCCCTCTTCCAAATTAGCATTTTGTCGAAAAGTGGGATTAGAATGAAGATCAATCTTGGAGTTAGGGGAAGGAGAAGAAATTATACCATTCAAAGCATAATTACCAATGTCAGAATTAGTGTTTTGCTCAAGAATTTCAGCCACATTCAAGTTATCATTTAAATCCATATTCTCATCAATTAATGCTAGCAAAGAAGCAGGAATAGACTCATTAGAGAATGAATCATCATTTTTTCAGCCTCTTCAAATTTGGAATTAGCCATAATAAGCATATTCTCATGTAAATAAAAAATAAAGGTTTTAGCAAACCATCTTTTCAACATTATTAGTACATTTATCATGGTTAATGAGAATCAATCAACAATTTTAGGAACATCAAGATTCCAAAAAATCAAACCTAATATCAACATTTAAGTTATTTTTAGGCACAAAAATAGTTTTATTAACTTTATCATAAGCTAATTTCGAGTTATGATCATTAAAAATTTTATTTTAAATATGCAACTAGAGAACAAAACACTCTGAATAATCATGACCACATATCTTCCAATGGGAATAGAAAACTAAAATTTTTTTAAATTCAACCTTTTGTAAATAACCAAACTTTTCAAATCCAATCTAGACCTCGTTAGGATTCCTTTTAGATATGTCAAGTTCAACTAGTATATGAGCAACAGAGGAACAGGATCTCACAGTGGTCACCTGATCGATTTTAATTGGCTAATCAAAAAGAGCCGTGGTAGCAGATAAAACATGGAGGGTAGATTCTCATATTTGGAAGAGCTAACCACACATGAATAATAGGTGATTCATCCTTTATAGCAAAAAGTGGAGGCCACTTCAACAAATGCATTTGACAGTTAAAGATAAAATAAGATCGACATGAGAAAACCCTTAAATAATCTAAATCATTCATAAGTTGAATCAGAATATGTCTTAGATCGATCAATCCAATAGAGAAAGCACCTGAAAGTTTAAGGTTATGAAAAAGGGATCGGATCATTTCCAAATTCAACTAGTGCAACGCAAATTTTCCAAATAAAGTAAATTCAAAAGGTTTTGTAAGCTTTTTGATAATATGATCTGAATGCATGATCGCAAGCATATCTCAAAAAGAAGTCAAAATCAGATTCATCAAGTTAGAAGAGGTAGAGCTTTTACCAAAAAGTGCTTCCTTAAAGGATTTAATAGCAGATTTAGCATTGGGTTCAAGAATCTCCAAAAAATTAGATTCCCTAGCTGGATCATCCAAATTGGGAGATGTAATCTGTGGGTTCGATTTCACCATATCCATATTCAGAAGAGACACATCATGTGAGCTGCCAGAGATTCAAAAGGCTCCAAAAATGGTCAAGAATGATGAAGGATCCACCAAAAACACGAGATGTGGAAGCACTCACGAAGGGGTAAATGAAATTGACATAGCGCCACAAGGGAGAACTAGGGTTACTTAGGTTTTAGTGAGGTTTGAGGTTTAGGTTTAGGTTTTAGTTTAGGGGTTTAGGGTTTAGTTTGTTTAGTTTTAGGTTAGAGGAGTTTGGGGGTTTTGTTTAGTTTAAGTCCAGGTTTAGTTTAGTTTTTAGGTTTAAGTTTAGGTTTAAGTTGGCAGTCAGTTTGGGATTAGTGGTTAGTTTTGGGTTTAGGGCTCTCGCCTGTGTTTAGGGTTTATTATGTCAGAGTTTTTAATGTCAGGGTTTAGCATTTAGCTTTAGGGTTTGGCTCAGTGGTTTGGGTCATTGGGGTCAGAGCCAGTGATCAGGTTAGGGATGGGGATTGGCCTGTAGGGTTTTAGGTAGGGTTTGGGCTCAGGGCCCAGGGTTAATAGGGTGGCCCATGGAAGATTTAGTTTAGGGTTTTAGGGTGGGTAGGGTTAGGGTCGTGGTAAGATTTAGTGTTTAGGGTTTTAGATTTAGGGTTTTAAAACAAACCCATGTAGGTTTATTTATTTATTTTATATTTTATTTAGTTTATTTATTTTAGTTTATGTTTATTTAAGTTTATCTTTTAGGTTTAGGTTTAGTTTATGTTTATTTTTAATTTAGTTTTATTTTAATTTTTATTTTAGGTTTAGGTATATTTTTATTTTAGGTTTTGGTTAAAGTTTTATTTTATTTTTTAGGTTTAGATTCTAGGTTTTATTTTAGGTTTATTTTAGGTTTATTTTTAGTTTAGGTTTTGATTTATTTTTAGTTTATTTTATTATATTTAATTTATGGTTTAGGTTTAGTTTATTTAAGGCTTAGGTTTTATTTATTTTAGTTTAGTTTATTTTAGTTTAGGTTTAGGTTGATTTTATTTTATTTATTTTATTTTTATTTTAGGTTTAGGTTTTGTTTAGTTTAGGTTTTAGGTTTTATTTTTTATGTATTTTAAGGTTTTATTTTTAGGTTTATTTTTTAGGTTTAGGTTGTTATTTAATTTTTATTTTATTTTATTTAGGTTATTTATTCTTAGGTTTATTTTATTTTTAAGTTTAGTTTAGGTTTTTATTAATTTTATTTTAGTCTATTTTTATTAATTAATTTTTTTATTTTTATGTTTAGGTTTATGTTTTGGTTTAATTTTTTATCTTATTTTAATTTTTTATTTTATTTCGGTTTAGGTTTTTTTTATAATTTAGTTTTAGGTTTTATTTAATTTAGATTTTTAGGTTTTTAGGGTTTAGGGTTTTGGGTTTAGGTTTTAGGGTTTTAAGATTTAGGGTTTAGTGTTAGGGATTAGGGTTCAGGGTTTAGTGTCTAGTCTTTAGGATTTAGTGTTTTTAGGACTTTGGGTTTAGGGTTTAGGGTGAACTTAGGGTTTAGAGTTTTTTTTAAATTAAGTAAATTGATAGGTTTAGGTTGATTTAGTTTACCTAATTTTTTTTATTTATTTTACTTTATTTTATTTTTTTATTAATGTTTATTTTTAATTTTTATTTAGTTTAGTTTATTTATTTTTGTTAAGATTTTTTTATTTATTTTTTTTGGTTTAGATTTATTTTTTAGTTGACTTTTATTTTTAAATTAGGTTTTAATTTTTTTTTTTATTTTAGGTTTGTGTTTATGTTTAGGTTTTTATTTTATTTTTTTAGGTTTATGTTTTAGGTTTTTCTTTTAGGTTTATTTTTAGGTTTTATTTTTTAGTATAGAGTTTGGTTTATTTTTAGTTCATTTTATTTTATTTAGTTTAAGTTTAAATTTAGGTTTAGGTTTTATTTATTTTAGTTTAGTTTATTTTAGTTTAGGTTTAGGTTTATTTTAACTTGGTTATTTTATTTTTATTTTATTTTAGGTTTTTTTTAGGTTTAGGGTTTAGTTTTTAATTTATTTATTTTTAGGTTTGATTTCTTAAGCTTAGGAGTTTATTTAGATTTTATTTTTGGTTTATTTTTGGTTTATTTTACTTTCATTTTATGTTTAGTTTTTATTTTATTTAGGTTTTTTATTCTTAGGTTCAATTTTAGGTTTTATTTTCTAGTTTATGGTTTAGGGCTTTTAAAATAAAAAATTAATTAAACCCAGTAGGTTTATTTACTTTATTTGACTTATTTTTATTTATTTTAGTTTATTTATTTTGTACTTTTATTTAGAATTATTTTTAATTTTATTTATTTTAGTTTATGTATTTTAGTTTAAGTTTTTTATTTTAGTTTATTTTTTAGGTTTAAGTTTATGTTTAGCTTTATTTTTTAGTTTAGTTTTATTTTTATTTTATTTTTTAGATTTAGGTTTAGGTTTTATTTTTATTTTTATTTTAGGTTTAGGTTATTATTTTGTTTTTTTTAGATTTTAATTTTAGTTTAGGCTTAGGTTTATTTTAGTTTATTTTATTTTATTTAGTTTAGGTTTAGGTTTAGTTTAATTTATTTTATGTTTTAGGTTTAGGTTTTATTTATTTTGTTTAGTTTTTAGGTTTATTTATTTAATTTTGTATATTTTATTTTTTTATTTTAGGTTTAAGTTTTATTTTAGTTTAGGGTTTAGGTGTTTTATTTATTTAATTTAGGTTTTTTATTTTTATATAGTTTAGGTTTTATTCATATTATTTTAGTTTTATTTTTTTTATTTTTAATTTTAAGTTTAGGCTAAGGTTTAGGTTTTTATTTTATTTTATTTTATTTTATTATTTAGGTTTAGGTTTTAGGGTTTGGGGTATGGGTCTGCAGGTTTAGGGTTTTAGGTTTAGGTTTAGGGTTTGGATTTAGTTTAGGGTTTATGGTTTTAATGTTTAGGGTTTGTAGGGTTTATGTTTAGGGTTTAGGTTTTAATTTTAGGGTTTAGGGTTTAGGTGGGTTTAGTTTAGGTTTAAGGTTTATAGTTGAAGGTTTTTTTTTCAGTTTTGTTTTGGTTTTTTTAGGTTTTAGGTTTTAGGGTTTTAGTTTATTTATTTTTTTAAGCTTTTATATTTATTTTATTTTTTATTTTATTTATTTTTTTAGATTTTATTCTTTAGTTTAAGTTTTATCTTTTATTTTTAGGTTTATTTTAGGTTTTATTTTTTAGGTTTAGGTTTTATTTTAGTTTATTTTATTTTATTTAGTTTAGGTGTAGATTTAGTTTATTTTAGGTTTAGGTTTTGTTATATATTTTAGTTTAGTTAATTTTAGTTTAGGTTTAGGTTTATTTTTTTATTTTTAGGTTTAGGTTTATTTTAGTTTAGGATTTAGGTTTTATTTTATTTATTTTAGGTTTATTTTTTTTAGGATTAGGTTTTTATTTAGTATTTATTTTATTATATTTTAGGTTTATTTTATTTTTTTAGGTTTAGTTTTTATTTTATTTAGGTTTATTTATTTTTTTAGTTTAGTTTAGAATTTTATTGATTTTAATTTAGTTTAGTTTCTATTTTTTGATTTTCTTTTTAGGTTTAAGTTTAGGTTTTAGTTTATCTTTTTATTTTATTTTATTTTTTATTCTATTTTTGATTAGTTTATTTATTTTATTTTTAGGTTTTATTTAGTTTAAGTTTAGGTTTTAGTTTTAGTAGGGTTTAGGGTTTTATTTTTTATTTTTGGGGTTTTGGGTTTAGGGTTTAGGGTTTAGGGTTTTGTGTTTAGTGTTTAGGGTTTTAGGTTTAGGGTTTAGGGTTTGTGGTCAGGGTTTTAAGGTTTAGGGTTTAATATTTAGAGTTTAGGTTTCAGGTTCAGGGTTCAAGTTTTAATTTAGGGTTTAGGGTTTTTGGTTAGATTTTTTAACAGAGAACAAAATTAGATTCAACATTTCTTCTTTTTGAATTCATCAACCAATTAACACACCATGTTTTCTAAGACACAAGTGACGATATAGATAAAATTTGAGCACACATTGAGTAGATCAAATACTCTAGATAACTAGAACCCTCTCTGTTGTAAAGAGAGTACCATAAGCAGCAGATCGGATAAGTTATTTTTTAGTTTCTCCAGTTCCCATCAAAACCACCCTGGCCTCTCATGTAGTGGGATCCACCATCATATCCCCAATGTCTCCCTCCTTCACCACCATGATCAGAAGCTGTTCCCCTCCCACCTCCATAACCACCACCGCTCACCACCACCACCATATCCACACCTCCAGATCCCCACCACCACTATGATAATTGCCACCTCCGCCTTTGCCTCCACCGCTAGATCTCGACTAAGCCTGGTTAATGGTGATGTTCCTGCCATCATGGTTCTGCCCATTCTTAGGGTTTTTTTAAAATTAAAAGTGGGAGAATTTTATTTCCAAAAAGAAAAGGATACAAGGTCCTTAAAGGGGATAAATCTCTAAACTACTACTCAAGGAGCTACAATTAGACTAAAGAAATAAATTTCCTACTTCTTACAAGAAAACCAAAGCAAAATAAAGAAAAGACAAAAATGTAGAAGGAAACAACACCAAATTCCAAGAAGGTCAGCCAAAACCTTCTATATTCTGAAATCTTCTAAGAGATGCACAAACCACCTATAGCCCCAAAACCTGTCACAAACCTGCAATGAACTTAAGATAGGGATAAACAACTAGAAATAAGGACAAGCTAAGTACACTAAAGGAACAAAATGATAAAATCTTAGAATAGGATCAGCCTCAGTCATATTCTTCTTAAGGGGAAATAGGATATGTGAGCATCCAAACTTCATAAGAAGGGTTAAAATCACATATGGTGCTACCAGCCCAAAGGATAATAGGGGAAACATCCCAAACCATCATAACCAACTTACCTCAATTAAACCAAATAGCCAACAGCCAAAAGCTCACCAAGTTCCATTATCTATCATTGGGATTAAATATGCAACTAACCAGCAAAACATCCAGCCAAACTAAAGCAAAGAAACCTACTAAACATGACAATAGCCAAGAAAGAGCCACCATCAAAGCCACCCAAAAGAAATAAAGACCAAAGCTAAAGAACCAAAAATTCTAGAGATCCAACAACCAACAACATAGTTGCAGCCAGCCGTCAAGGCCACCTAGCCAACCATAGCGGTATGAATCAGCAGAAATAGCAATAGAGCTAAGAATAGCCAAAGCCATATATAGGTTCATTCGATAATAGAAATAAATGACAAGCCAATGGGCCATCCAACCAGCAGGAAAACACCATAAAAAAACTTCAAAAAACCCCCAAAAAAAAGGGAACAAAAACTAGATGGCAGGTAATAACTCCAGAGAGTGTAAACTCAACCCAAGAAGGAAAAAAGCCATAGCTAGGCCTAACTAATAATCACGATGCCAGATAGCCAAAACCAAAACCAAAAGGCTAGAAAAAACCACAGCAATCAAGCAACCACCAACAAATGAACCCTCACAAGAAAAAAAGTAGAGGCTAGGGAGAAAAGCAAATAAGCAAGCTCCGAAGCCTACCAATCACCAGGCCATTCTAAAACCAACACAATAGGAGACCAACAAGATGAGAGAACCACCAAAATTAGAGTGCAACTAAACCTCAATAGTACCAACAAGAAATAATCTCGACCTCTATCAAAAGGATATATCATTCTCAGGGTTCTAGGTTTTGGTTTAAGTTTATTAGGTTTTAAGGTTTGGGTTTAATTTTTAATTTATTTAGTTACTTTAGGTTTAGATTTAGGGTTTTGGGTTTAGGGTTTAAGGTTAGGTTTTAGGGTTTAAGGTTTAGGGTTTAGGGTTTCAGAGTTTAGGGTTTTAGGTTTAGGGTTTTAGGATTTATACTTTTAGGGTTTAGGGTTTAGGGTTTATGGCTGTAGGTTTGGGGTTTAGGGTTTAGAGTTTAGGGTTTAAGATTTACGGTTTATAGTTTTTTTTAAATTAAGTAAATCGATAGGTTTATGTTTATTTAGTTTATATTTTATTTATTTTAGTTTCTTTTATTTTTAATTTTTATTTAGGTTTATTTTTTATTTTTATTTAGTTTAGTTTCTTTATTTTAGTTTATGTTTTTTTATTTTAGTTTATTTTTTAAGTTTAGGTTTACCTTTAAGTTTATTTTTTAGTTGAGTTTTATTTTTATTTTATTATTTAAGATTTTGGTTTTATTTTTTATTTTTATGTTTAGGTTTAGGTTTTTATTTTATTTTATTAGGTTTAGGTTTTTCATTTTTATTTTAGGTTTATTCTTAGGTTTTATTTTTTATTTTAGGTTTAGATTTATTTTTAGTTTATTTTATTTTATTTAGTTTAGGTTTAGTTTTAGGTTTTATAATTTTTAGTTTAGTTTATTTTAGTTTAGGTTTAAGTTTTTTTTATTTTTTTTATTTTATTTTTATTTTTGGTTTAGGGTTTAGGTTTTATTTTAAGGTTTATTTCTTAGGTTTAGGTTTTTATTTTATTTTATTTTAGGTATATTTTATTTTTATTTTATGTTTATTTTTTTTGTTTAGCTTTTATTCCATTTATTTTATTTTATTTTTTTAGTTTAGTTTAGGTTTTATTAATTTTATTTTAATTTAGTTTTATTTTTTATTTTATTTTATTTTTTAGGTTTAGGTTTAGGTTTAGGTTTAGTTTTAAGTTTTATTTTATTTAGATTTAGGTTTTATTATTTATTTTATTTTTATGTTTTATTTAGTTTATGTTTAGGTTTTTAGGTTTTCAAGGTTTAGGGTTTAGGGTTTAGGGTTTAGGGTTTAGGATTTAGGGTTTAGGGTTTAGGGTTGTAGGTTTTAGTGTTTAGGGATTAGGGTTTTAGGTTTAGGGTTAAGGGTTTAGCATTTTAGGGATTAGGGTTTAGGGTTTTAGGGTTTAGGGTTTACAATTGTAGGTTAATGGATTAGGGTTTAAGGTTCAAGTTTTAGTTTAGGGTTTAGGTTTTTTAGTTTTTTTTAATAAAAAACAAATTTTGATTGAACATTTCTTCTTTTCGATTTCATCAACCAAGTAACACACCAAGTTTTCTAAGGCACAAGCAATGACATAGATAAAAAAATGAGCACACATCGAGAAAATCAAATGCCCTAGATAACTAGAACCATCTCTATTATAAAGATACAGTTCCATAAGTAGCGATAAGATCTCATTCTTCGCTCTAGTTCCCATCGAACCAAACCTCTTGAATAGCAGGATCCACCATCATATCCCCGATGTCTCCCTCCACCACTACCATAGTTGTAACCTCTATCGCTCCTCCCATAACTGCTAGCACCTCCAAATCCCCCACCACCACTGTAGTAATCGCAGCCTCCACCTTCGCCTCCACTGCCAGATCTAGACTGAGCCTAGTTGATGTTGATGTTCCTACCATTAAGGTTTTGTCAATTATTAAGGTTTGGGTTTTCATTTAGGTTTATTAGGTTTAGGTTTTAATTATTTTATTTTTAGTTTCATTTTAGGTTAAAGTTTAGGTTTAGGTTTTATTTTTCTTTTTATTTTAGAGTTTTGCTTTTAGGTTTGGGGGTTAGTTTAAGGTTTAGGGTTTAGGGTTTAGTTTAGGGTTTAGGTTTTGGGTTTTGTGTTTAGGGATTAGGGTTTGGGTTTAGGGTTTATGGTTTAGGGTTTAGGGTTTTAGGGTTTAGGGTTGTTTAAGTTTTAAGGTTTAGGATTTAGGGTATTTTTTTTGGGAAAGTTAGAATTTTATTACCATAAAAGGAAAAGATACAATGTCCTTAAAAGGGGTAAAGCTCTAAAATTCTATTGCTCTTAGAGCTACAAGAAATCTAGAGAGATAAACCCTCATCTAAGTACATTAGAAAAAGAAAAGAAAATAAGAGAGCAAATACAATGGCTAAAAGGCATAAGAGAAAAATACATAGAGTAAGATAAAAAAATCCTAAAAATAGTAAAAGGATGAGTCAGTAGTAGTTCATGATTCATTTCAAAAAGCAGGATAAGAAATATCCACAGCAACATCACTTGGGTTGACTTAGCAACGACCATTCCCTCTATAAAGTTCCAACTTGTAAAAAAAATTGTAAAACACTACAAAGGAAAAGTCATAGCTAAAATGATAAGGATAAAGAGAGGAAAAGGAGAGAGCTTAGAAGGAAAGGCTGCTTAATTAGGATCATCTCAAGGGACAACAATACATATGAGCATCTAAACTTCATAAAGAAGGGTTACAATCATATGTAATGCTACCAACCAGAGAGAAGGCATGAGTAACATCAAAGCCATCATAGCCAAAGATAATATAAGTAAACATCCAAACCCACTGCCTATAGAGTTCTAGATCCATCACCATTAAACAAAAGCAACCGACCAAAGAACTAGTACCAAACCACCAAACAAAAAGCACAATAGACTAATCATAATAACTTAGAGAAAGGCTAGAACAAAGTCAGAACACCAACAACAGCCATTAACCAAATACCCATTCAAGCTTTAAACTAGGGAAAACTAAAACCAGCCATCAACAAGCACCAAACCAATGCCAATTAATTAAGAAATAGCTAATAAAACCAAGATAGGAGCCCTCAAGCCAAAATCCAAATAATAAGCAATCACCAAGCCAAACCAGGGTGAGCAACCACAAATGATTAAATAGCTCAGAAATGAAACCATCAACTAAAGGAAACATAAGCTACAACTAGTGTAAATCACCAAAAGACAAAACAACCACATAGCCAAAGGTACCCACCAAACAAAAAAAAACCAAAAGTCCCATTCAAAATGATCAACAAAGGTTCAGCCAACACAGCAAAAGGCTCTAGAAAATTGTCTGGTTTAGGTTTTAGGTTTAAGGTTTAGGCTTTAGTTTAGGTTTTAGGGCTATTAGTTATTCTTTAACAGAGAAAAAATTTAGATTAAACATTTCTTTTTTTAATTTCATTAACCAAGGAGCACAACAAGTTTTCTAAGGCACAAGTGGCAACATAGATCAAAAATGAGCACACATAGAGTAAATCAAAAATCCTAGATAAATAGAATTGTCTCTACTGTAAAGTCACAGTTCCATAAGTAGTAGATCAGATCTATCATTCTTTAGTTTCTCCAGTTCCCATAAGAAATAACCTGGGCTCTCGAGTAGCAGGATCCACCATCATATCTGCGATCTCTCCCTCTGCCACCACCATGACTGTAACCTCCATCGCTCCTCCTACCTCCATAACCACCATTGCTCCGACCACCACCTCCATATCCACTAGCACCTCCAGGATGCCCCATAACCACTGATAATCTCCAACTCCTTCCACCACCGTGATCTACGAGCTGGTGTGATGTTCCTACCGTCAAGGTTCTGCCCATTCCTAAGGTTTAGGTTTAGGTTTCTATTTATTAGGCTTTAGGGTTTAGTTTTATTTTTTTAATTTATTTAGTTACTTTAGGTTTAGGGTTAGGGTTTTGGGTTTTGGGTTTAGGGTTTAGGGAATAGGGATTAGGTTTAGGGTTTAGGGTTTAGGGTTTAAAGTTTAAGGTTTTAGAGTTTATTCTTTCAGGGTTTATGGTTTACTGTTAGGGTTTCATGTTTAGGGTTTTGAGTTTTTAAGGGTTTATAGTTTTTTTAGGGTTTTGGGTATAGGGTTGTAAGTTTAGGGTTTAGGGTTTAGGGTTTATGGTTTTTTTTAATTAAGTAAACCGGGTTTATTTGGTATTTTTAATTTATTTATTATTTATTTTAGTTTACTTTATTTTTTCTTTTTATTTAGATTAATTATTTATTTTTATTTAGTTTAGGTTTTTACTTTAGTTTATTTTTTAGGTTTAGCTTTAGGTTCACATTTTAGTTGAGTTTTATTTTTTATTATTTTTTTAGGTTTAGGTTTTATTTTTTATTTTTAAGTTTAGGTTTAGGATTTTATTTTATTTTTTCAGGTTTAAGTTTTAGTATTTATTTTAGGTTTATTTTTTGGTTTTATTTTTTAGTTTAGGTTTAGGTTTATTTTTAGTTTATTTTATTTTATTTAGATTAGGTTTAGGTTTTGGTTTAGTTTATTTTAGGTTTAGGTTTATTTTATTTTATTTATTTATTTTTTTATTTCTGCTTTATTTTAGTTTAGGGTTTATTTTATTTTTTTATTTTAAGTTTTTAGGTTTATTTGCTAAGTTTAGGTTTTTATTTAGTTTTTATTTTATTTTATTTTAAGTTAATTTTATTTCTATTTTATTTTATTTAGGTTTTTTATTTATTTTTATTTAGTTTAGGTTTTTATTTATTTTATTTTAATTTAGTTTTTATTTTTGATTTTTTTTCTTTTTGGATTTTGGTTCAGATTTAGGTTGTAGTTTATGTTTTTATTTTACTTAATTTTTTTATTATATTTAGGTTTAGGTTTTTTATTTATTTTATTTTTAGTTTTTATTTAGTTTTATTTTTAGGTTTATTTTTTATGTTTATGTATTTACGCTTTTATTTTATTTTATTTTATTTTAGGTTTATTTTAATTTCATCCACGTTAGTTTTTTAGTTTATTTAGGTTTTTAATTTTTAGGTTTATTTTATTTTTAGTTTAATTTAGGTTTTTATTTATTTTATTTTAATTTTATTTTTTTATTTTTATTTTTTGTTTATGTTTAGGTTTTAGTTAAGTTTTTTATTTTATTTTATTTTATTTAGGTTTAGGTTTATTTATTCATTTTATTGTTAGGTTTTAATTAGTTTAGGTTTATGTTTTTAGGTTGTTACGATTTAGGGTTTAGAGTTTGAGGGTTTTAGGGTTTAGGGCTTTAGTGTTTAGCTTTAGGTTTAGGTTTAGGGTTTAGGGTTTAAACTTTAGGGTCAGGGTTTTAGGGTTTAGGATTTAAGGTCTGCTTTAGGGTTGTAGGTTGAGGTTTAGGGTTAGGGTTAGGTTTTTTTATTTATTTTATTTATTTTATTTTTTTTTAATTTAGGGTTTAGTGGTTTAGGTTTTAAGTTTAGGGTTGTATGTTTAGGGTTTGGGTTTAGGGTTAGTTTTAGGGTATAGGGTTTAGGCTTGCAAGCCTAAGTTAGTTTTAGGGTTTAGGGTAGGGTTTTAAAAAAAAATTATGAAGTTGCCTATTTTTTATTTTATTTATTTATTTTATTATTTTATTTTGTTTAGTTTACTTTATTTAGTTTAGTTTATTCAATTAAGGTTTATTTATTTTAGTTTAGGTTTTATTTTAGTTTATTCTAGGTTTAGGTTTAAGTTTTGTTTATTTTTCTTTAGTTTTATTTTTATTTTGCTTTTTAGGTTTAGGTTTTATTTTTATTTTTATGTTTAGGTTTAGGTTTTTATTTTATTTTCCTAGGTTTAGCTTTCAAGTTTTCATTTTAGGTTTATTTTTAGGTTCTATTTTTTAGTTTAGGTTTATGTTTATTTTTGCATTATTATATTTTATTTAGTTTAAGTTTAGGTTTAGGTTTAATTTATTT
The DNA here is from genome assembly GCA_021442155.1 of Cymbidium sinense. Taxonomy (NCBI): domain Eukaryota; kingdom Viridiplantae; phylum Streptophyta; class Magnoliopsida; order Asparagales; family Orchidaceae; genus Cymbidium; species Cymbidium sinense. Next base: position 5,433,004 of record CM038215.1, on the reverse strand, counting down.
TAGGTTTAAGTTTAGGTTTTATTTATTTTAGCTTAGGTTTTGGTTTATTTTATTCATATTTTAGATTTAGGTTTCTTTTTAGTTTATGGTTTAGGTTTTATTTTTGTTTATTTTTAGGTTTTATTTTTTAGGTTTAGGTTTTTATTTGGTTTTTATTTTATTTTATTTTAAGTTTATTTCTTTTTTATTTTAGCTTTAGTTTTTATTTTATTTAAGTTTTTATTTTTTGTTTAGTTTTGGTTTTTATTTATTTTATTTTAGTTTGGTTTTTATTTTTTATTTTATTTTATTTTTTGGTTTAGGTTTAGGTTTAGGTTCTAGTTTATGTTTTAATTTTATTTTATTTTCTTATTATAATTACGTTTAGGTTTATTTTTCTTTTTTTTTTAGGTTTTATTTATTTTAGGTTTTAGGGTTTTATTTTATGTTTATTTTTAGGTTTTATTTTTTAATTTATGTTTAGGTTTATTTTTTGTTTATTTTCTTTTATTTAGTTTAGGGTTTAGGTTTAGTTTATTTTAGGTTTAAGTTTAGGTTTTATTTATTTAAGTTTAGTTTATTTTAGTTTAGCTTTAGGTTTATTTATATTATTGATTTTATTTTTATTTTACATTTAGTTTTTTTTTAGTCCAGGATTTAGATTTTATTTTTTATTTATTTATAGGTTTTATTTTATGTTTATTTTATTTAGATTTAGGTTTTTATTTATTTATTTTTATTTCTTCTAGGTTTATTATTAATTTATTTTATTCTTATTTTATGCTTTATTTTTATTCTTAAGTTTATTTTATTTTTGTAGTTTAGTTTAGTTATTTATTTATTTCATTTAATTGATTTTTATTAGTTTATTTTGTTTTATTTTTAGGTTTAAGTTTAGGTTTTTTATTTATTTTTATTTTTAGGTTTTATTTAGTTTAAGTTTATGTTTTTAAGTTAGGGTTTAAGGTTAATGGTTTAGGGTATGGTTTATGGTTTATGGTTTGTATTTGTGGATTTAGGTTTGTGGTCACTATTTAGTTTAGTGGTAGTTGTGGTTTAGGGTTTGGATTTAGGGTTTAGTTATTAGCAAGAATTATTTAGGGTTTGGGTTTAAGGTTTAGGGTTTAGCTTCAAGGTTTAGGTTTTAGTGTTTAGGTTTAGGATGTAGTTGGTCAGTTTAGGGTTTGGGTTTAGTTTTAGGTTTAAGGTTTAGGCTGTGAGGTTAGTTTTGGGTTTAGGGTTTGGGTTTAGGGTTTATGGTTGTGGTTTAGGGTTGTGGTTTAAGATTTTAGGATTTAGGGTTTAGGGTTTAGGGTTTAAGTTTTACATTTAAGGTTTAGAGATTCAATTTTGTTTAACAGAGAACAAATTCAAATTGAACATTTCTTCTTTTTGATTTTACTAACCAACACAAAATTTTCTAAGACACAAGCGATGACATAGATCAAAAATGAGCTCGCATAGAATAAATCAAAAACCCTAGATAACTAGATTTATCTCTACTATAAAGATAAAGTTCCATAAGCAATGTGATCGACGCGTCTTTCTGTCTAATTCCCATCAAAACCACCCCAGCCTCTCAGCAGATCGACCATCTTATCCAATCTCTCCCTCGCCACACCACCATGATTGTAACCTTCGTCAATCCACATGCCTCCATAACCACCACCTCCATTCCACCAACACCTCCAGATCATCCACCAGCACTGCAATAACTATCGCCTCCGCTTTAGCCTCCAACACCAGATCAAGATTGAGTGTGGTTAACAGTGATATTCCTGCCATAAAGGTTATGCCCATTCTTAGGGTTTAGGTTTAGGTTTAGGTTTAGGTTGAATAGGTTTTAGGGTTTAGGATTCTTTTTTAATTTATTTAGTTACATTAGGTTAGGTTTAGGGTTTAGGGTTTAGGGTTTAGGGTTTTTTTTAAAAAAAATTAAGAAAACTAGTAGGTTTAGGTTTATTTAGTTTCTTTTTTATTTATTATAGTTCATTTAATTTTTAATTTTTAATTTTTATTTATTTTTATTTTTTATTTCTATTTAGTTTAGTTCATTTATTTTAGGTTTTTAATTTTAGTTCATATATTCAGTTTAAGTTTATTTTTTTACTTTAGTTTTCTTTTTATTCTCTTTTTTAGGTTTAAGCTTTATTTTTTATTTTTAGGTTTAGGTTTAGGTTTTATTTTATTTTTTTACGTTTAGGTTTTAGGTTTTTATTTTAGGTTTATTTTTAGGTTTTATTTTTTAGTTTAAGTTGAGGTTTATTTTTTGTTTATTTTATTTTATTTAGTTTGGGGTTTAAGTTTAGTTTATTTTAGGTTTAGGTTTATGTTTTATTTATTTTATGTTAGTTTATTTTAGTTTAGGTTTTAGTTTATTTTATTTTATTTATTTTAGGTTTAGTTTTTTTTTAGTTTCTGGTTTGGGTTTTTGTTATTTATTTTTAGGTTTTATTTTTAGGTTTATCTTTAGGTTTAGGTTTTTATTTAGTTTTATTTTATTATAGGTTTATTTTATTTTTATTTTATGTTTATTTTTTATTTTATTTAGGTTTTTTATTTTTAATTTTATTTTATTTTATTAGTTTAGTTTAGATTTTTACTTATTTTATTTTATTTTAATTTCTATTTTTATATATTTTATTTTTAAGCTTTAGTCTAGTTTAGGTTTAGGTTTGGTTTAGGTTTTAGTTTAGGTTTTAATTTAATTTTATTCTTTTATTTTATTTAGGTTTCAGTTTATTTATTTATTTATTTTAGGTTTTACTTAGTTTAGGTTTAGGTTTTGAGGTATTTAGGGTTTATGTTTTATAGTTTTAAGGTGTAACATTTAGGGTTTATGGTTTAGGTCAGGTTTAGGATTTGTTTGGGTTTAGGGTTTAGGGATAGGGTTTTTTTAAATTATGTAAACTTATAGGTTTAGGATTATTTTGTTTATTTTTTATTTATTTTAGTTTATTTTCTTTTTTATTTTTTTTGTTTATTTTTATTTTTATTTTTATTTAAGTTTTTATTTTGTTTTTATTTTATTTTCTTTTAGGTTTATTTCATTTTTATTTTAGGTTTAGTTTTTTATTTTCTTTAGGTATTTTCTTTTTTAGTTTAGTTTAGGTTTCTTTTTATTTTATTTAAGTTTAGTTTTTGTTTTCTTTTAAGGTTTAAGTTTAGGTTTAGGTTTTAGTTTCAATTTTTATTTCTTTTATTTATTTTATTTTATTTATTTTATTTTAGGTATTATTTTGTTATGGTTTAGGTTTTTAACTTTTAATGTTTTAAGGTTTATGGTTTAGGGTTAGTTTAGGGTTTAGAGTTTAGGGTTTAGGGTTTGGTGTTTAGGGTTTAGGGTTTAGGGTTAGGGTTTGTGGTTTGTTTTAGTTTTTAAGGTTTAGGGATTAGGGTCAGGTAGGTTTAGGGTTTAGGTTTTAGCCAGTTGTGGTCTTAGGATTGGGTTTAGTTTTAGGGTTGTAGGATTAGGATTTAGGGTTTATGATTTTTTAAAAAATTATGTAAACTTATAGGTTTAGGATTATTTAGTTTATTTTATTTATTTTAATTTTGTTTTTATTTTTTTTTATTTATTTTATTTTTTTATTTATTTTATTTTATTATTTAGGTTTTATTTTATTTTATTTTATTTTATTTTAGGTTTATTTTATTTTTTTATTTAGGTATAGTTTTTTATTTTATTTAGTTATTTTCTTTTTTTAGTTTAGTTTAGGTTTTATTTATTTTATTTAAGTTTAGTTTTGTTTCTAAGGTTTGTGTCCGTGTTTTGGTTTTGGTTTATTTTTTTTATTTATTTTATTTTATTTTGGTTTAGGTATTATTTTATTATGGTTTAGGTTTTTAGCTTTTTATGGTTTGAGGTTTAGGGTTTAGGGTTAGTTTTTAGCTCACAGGGTTTGCATTAGGGTTTAGGGTTTAGTGGTTTAGGGTTAGGGTAGGGTTTAGGGTTTAGGAGATTTTTATAGGTTTTTTTAGGGGATTTAGGGTTTATGGTTTTTTTAAATTAATTAAATTGGTAGGCTTAAGTTTATTTAGTTAATGTAGTTTATTTTTTATTTATTTTAGTTTTATTTTATTTAGGTTTATTTTTATTTAATTTAGTTTATTTATTTTAGGTTTATTTATTTTAGTTTAGGTTTTTTATTTAGGTTTATTTTTTAGTTTAGTTTTATTTTTAATTTTATTTTATTTTTTCTTTTTACGTTTAGGTTTAGGTTTTTATTTTATTTTCTTAGGTTTAGGTTTTAGGTTTTTACTTTAGGTTTTTTTAGGTTTTATTTTTTAGTTGAGGTTTAGGTTTATTTTTAGTTTATTTTATTTTATTTAGTTTAGCTTTAGGCATAGGTTTAGTTTATTTTAGGTTTGGGTTTAAATTTTATTTATTTTAGTTTAGGTTTAGCAATATTCTATTTTTGTCTAAGGTTTATGTTTTTTTATTATAAGGTTTAGGTTCTATTTTTTATTTATTTTTAGGTTATAACTTTAGGTTTTTGTAGGTTTTGGATTTTATTTAATTTTTAATTTATTTTATTTTTGATTTATTTTATTTTTATTTTAGGTTTAGTTTTTATTTTAGTCGACAACTACCATTGTCGGTCCCAAGTCCAGATGTGAAAAGTCTAGGGTTGTTAGGTAGTCAAACCAGTTAAACTTGTCGAAATAATCATGACATGAATCCTTTAAATCATTGTGTTAATGCTGGGTGTCCCACAGTTTAAGCTATGTATGGCTTGAATACGTGAAAATGTGCTAGAGTTGCATCGCCAGTGCGGTGTTAAATAAGCAAGGGTTCCAACATTATGGATGGATGCGGGCACAGAAGTTAGTCCATGAAATTAGAATTAGTTTAGGATCTTGGAATATAGGTACTCTTATAGGTAAATTAATGGAATTAATAGATATTATGATTCATAGAAAGATAAATATTTTATGTGTTCAAGAAACTAAATGGGTTTGGGAGAAGGCCAAGGAGATTGATAGTTTAGGTTTTAAACTTTAGTATTCAGGCAAAAGTCGAACTAGAAATGGTGTAGGTGTGATTATAGATAAAAGTTTGAAGGATAATATTATAAATATTAATAGATGTGGAGATAGAATTATAACTTTAAAGATTATTGTTGATACTAATATCATCAATGTTATAAGTGTCTATGCTCCTCAAGTAGGTTTGGAGGTAAGCGCAAAAGAAAAATTTTGGAATGAATTAGAGGGATTAATACAAAAGATACCTCTTGAAGAAAAACTATTTATTGGAGGAGATTTAAAAGGACATGTTGGTAGAGTGGTAGAAAATTTTAAAAGTATTCATGGTGGTTATGGATTTGGAGTGACTAATGAAGAAGGTAGGACTATATTAGATTTTTCTTAGCCTATGATTTTGTATTTGCTAAAACATTATTTAAGAAAAGTGATGAACATATTATTACTTATAAAATGGATCTAGTAAAACAGATTGATTATTTTCTCGATAAGAAAAATAGATCGTTTAGATTGTAAAGATTGTAAGGTCATTCCAAGTGAAAATCCAAGTACCCAACATCGATTGTTAGTTTTATATTTTAAGATGAAAGGTTATAAGAGAAAAAAATAAACCAAATTATTATCCTAGAATTAGATGGGGACACTTAAAGAACACAAATAAAAATATTTTTAAAAGCAAGCTACAAGAGATTAGAATTTGGGATGTTCATGAGGAAGCTAACATTATGTGGGAAAAATAGCAAGTGAAATTAAGCAAGTTGCTAAAGATGTGCTTGGAGAATTAAAAGGAAAAGCTTCTTTTAATAAGAATAGTTGGTGGTGGAGTCAGAGTGTGTAAGAAAAGATAAAAAATAAGAAGTATTGTTATAAAACTTGGTTTATATGTAAAAACTTGGAGAATTGGGAAAGATATAAAGTGGCCTGTAGAGATTCTATGAAAGTAGTATATGATGCAAAAAATTTAGCTTTTAGTGATTTATACAATAGATTAGATACCAAAGAAGGTGAAAGATGTATTTATAAGTTAAACCAAAGAGATAGGAGAAGTAAAGACATAGTTCAAGTGAGGTGTATTAAGGATGAAAATAATAAAATGCTTTTTTTAGAAAGCGGATATTGAAAATAGGTGGATGACGATTTTGATAAACTTTTCAAAGAAGGATTTGAAAGCACGATTGATTTTAGCAACCTTAATACCCTAAACAAAAATAGAGAATTTCATTTTTATCATTGTATTAGTAAATCTGAAGTTAGTGATGCTTTAAAGAAAATGAAATGTGGAAAAGCAGTAGAACCGGATAATATTCCAATAGAAGTGTGGAAATGGAAATGTTTAGGAGATCAAGGAATTTCTTGGCTTACAAATCTTTTTAATGTCATTTTAAAGACTAAAAAGATGCCAGATGAGTGGAGAAAGAGTTTGTTGGTTCCTAAATTTAAGAATAAAGGTGATGCACAAGAGTGTGCAAATTATAGAGGAATTAAGTTAATTTGCCATACATTAAAATTATGGGAGAGAGTAATTGAGCATAGGTTACGATGTGATATAGAAGTTTCTCACAATCAATTTGGTTTCATGTCAGGTAGATCTACTATGGATGCTATACATTTGTTAAGGGGTTTGATGGAGAAGCATAGAGAAGGTAAGGAGGATCTATATATGATATTTATTGATTTAGAGAAAGCTTATGATAAAGTTTCAAGAGATGTTCTTTGGAGAGTTCTAGAATAGAAAGGAGTTAATATTGATTATATTCAAGTCATTAAGGATATGTATACTAGAGCTATTACTTATGTCCAAACACAAGGAGGATTGACAAAATATTTTTCTATTTCAGTTGGATTACATCAAGGATCAGCTTTAAGTCCTTATCTTTATTACTTTAGTTATGGATGTTCTTACTAGGCATTTACAAGAAGATGTACCTTGGTGTATGCCTTTTGCTGATGACTTTCTTCTTGTTAATATGACTAGAGAGGGAGTCCATCAAAAACTTGAATTATGGAGGTCAACTCTAGAGTCTAAAGGTTTTCTTTTAAGTAGATCTAAAATTTAATATATGGAGTGTAATTTTAGTTGTAGAAGTTCTAGTGGTAGTGTTGTGACATTAGGTGAACTAGCCATTAATAAGAGTGAGCGTTTTAAATATTTAGGCTCTATTGTTCAAAATGATGGTGAAATAGATGGAGATGTTATTAGTAGAATTCAAGTTGGATGGTTGAAGTGGAGGAATGGATCTAGTTTATTATGTGATAGAAAAGTTCCACTTAAACTTAAGGGAAAATTTTATAAGATGGTGGTAAGACCTGCAATGACTTATGGTGCAGAATGTTGGCCAATAAAAGAGAAGCATAAGACTAAGTTAAGTGTTACAGAGATGAGGATGTTTAGGTAGATGAGTGGCTTTACTCTTAGAGATAGAATACAAAATGAGTATATTCGAGAAAAAGTTGGAGTAGCTCCAGTGGTAGATAAGATTAGGGAGAGTCGCCTTAGATGGTTTAGCCACATAAAGCATTGATCGTTCGATGACCCGATTAGGATAGTAGATGCATTAGATTTTCCTTATGTTAAGAAAGGTAGAGGTAGACCTAAAAAGACTAGGTTAAGATGTATAAAAAATGATCTTAGTATACTTGATTTAAATGAGAATTTGACACATAATAGGACACAATGGAGACGAAGGATTCATGTAGCTGACCCCACCTAGTGGGATTTAAGGCTTGTTGTTGTTGTTGTTGTTGTTGTTGTTGTTGTTGTTGTTGTTTAGTTTTTATTTTATTTAGGTTTTTTAAATTTTTAATTTGGTTTAGGTTTTTATTTATTTTATTTTATTTTAGTGTTTTCTTTTAGGCTTAGGTTTAGGTTTAGGTTTAGGTTTAGGCTTTAGTTTATGTTTTTATTTTATTTTATTTTATTATTTTATTTTGGTTTAGGTTCTTTTATTTATTATATTTTTAGGTTTTATTTAGTTTAGTGTTTAGCTTTTTAGCTTTTTAAGGTTTAGGGTTTAGGGTTAGTTTAGGGTTTAGGGTTAGTTTAGGGTTTAAGGTTTAGGAATTGGGGTTTAGGGTTATTAGTTTTAAGGTTTAGGGTTTAGTGTTTAGGGTTGAGTTTTTAGGATTAGGGTTTGGGGTTTAGGGTTTAAGGTTTTAGGGTTTAAGGTTTAGGGTTAGGGAATATTTTTTAAATTTTTTTATTTATTTGTGGTTTAGGGTTTAGGGTTAGTTTAGGGTGTAGGGTTTATGGTTTAGGATTTAGGGTTTAAGGTTTAGGGTGTTTTTTTAAATTAAGAAAACCAATCGGTTTAGGTTTATTTAGCTGTTATTTATTTATTTATTCTCATTTATTTTATATTTTTTTATTTAGGTTTTTAGGGTTTAGGGTTTAGGTTTTATGTTTAGGATTCAGGATTTAGTTTAGGGTTTAAGGTTTTTGGTTTTTTTTAATAGAGAGCAAATTCAGATTTAACATTTCCTCTTTTTGATTTCATCAACCAAGTAACACACAAATTTTCTATGACATAAGCCACAACATAGATAAAAAATGTGCACACATAAAGTAAATAAAAAACCTTAGATAACTAGAACCGTCTCTACTGTAAAGACACAGTTCCATAAGCAGTAGATCAGATTACCCCATTCCCATCAGAACCACCCCGTCCTCTCGAGTAGCAAGATCCACCATCATATCCCCGATCATTCACTCCGCCACCACCACGGCTATAACCTCCGTCACTCCTCCAGCCTCCATAGCAACCACTGCTTCGACTGCCCCCTCCTTATCCACCAACCCTCCAGATCCCCCACCACCACTGCAATAACCGCCGCCTCTGCCATTGCCTCCACCGCTAGATCTAGACTGAGCTTGGTTGACGGTGATGTACCTGCCATCAAGGTTTTTTCCATTCTTATGGTTTAGGTTTAGGTTATTAGGTTGTAGGGTTTAAGTTTATTTTTTAATTTATTTAGTTACTTTTAGTTTAGGTTCAGGGTTTAGGGTTTAGGTTTTAAGGTTTAGGGTTTAGGGTTTAGGGTTTAGGGTTTAGGGTTTAAGGTTTAAAGTTTAGGGTTTAAGTTTGGGTTTAGGGTTTAAGGTTTAAGGTTTAGGGTTTAGGGTTTTAGGGTTTAGTTTTTAGGGTTTAGGGTTTAGGGTTTAAGGTTAGGGATTTGCATTTAGGGATTAGGATTTTTTAGGGTTTAGGGTTTAGGGTTTTAGGTTTAGGGTTTAGGGTTTAGGATTTAAGATTTAGGGTTTATGGTTTTTTTTTAAATTAGGTAAACCTATAGGTTTAGGTTTATTTAGTTTATTTATTTATTTTTTATTTATTTTTGTTTATTTAATATTTTATATTTATTTAGGTTCATTTTTAATTTCTATTTAATTTAGCTTATTTATTTTAGGTTTATTTATTTTAGTTTTGATTTTTTATTTTAGTTTATTTTAGGTTTGGGATTAAATTTTATTTATTTTAGTTTAGGTTTAGCAATATTATATTTTTGTCTAAGGTTTATGTTTTTTTATTATAAGGTTTAGGTTCTATTTTTTATTTATTTTTAGGTTATAACTTTAGGTTTTTGTAGGTTTAGGATTTTATTTAATTTTTAATTTATTTTATTTTTGATTTATTTTATTTTTATTTTAGGTTTAGTTTTTATTTTAGTCGACAACTACCATTGTCGGTCCCAAGTCCAGATGTGAAAAGTCGAGGGTTGCGTTAGGTAGTCGACAACCAGCGTTAAACTTGTCGAAATAATCATGACATGAATCCTTTAAATCATTGTGTTAATGCTAGGGTGTCCCCAAGCGGCCATGTATGGCTTGAATACTGAAAAAATGTGCTAGAGCGCTACATATGGTGCGATGTTAAATAAGCAAGGGTTCCAACATTATGGATGGATGCACGCAGTTAGTCCATGAAATTAGAATTAGTTTAGGATCTTGGAATATAGGTACTCTTACGTAAATTAATGGAATTAATAGATATTATGATTCATAGAAAGATAAATATTTTATGTGTTCAAGAAACTAAATGGGTTTGGGAGAAGGCCAAGGAGATTGATAGTTTAGGTTTTAAACTTTAGTATTCAGGCAAAAGTTGAACTAGAAATGGTGTAGGTGTGATTATAGATAAAAGTTTGAAGGATAATATTATAAATATTAATAGATGTGGAGATAGAATTATAACTTTAAAGATTATTGTTGATACTAATATCATCAATGTTATAAGTGTCTATGCTCCTCAAGTAGGTTTGTCGGTAAGCGCAAAAGAAAAATTTTGGAATGAATTAGAGGGATTAATATAAAAGATACCTCTTGAAGAAAAACTATTTATTGGAGGAGATTTAAAAGGACATGTTGGTAGAGTGGTAGAAAATTTTAAAAGTATTCATGGTGGTTATGGATTTGGAGTGACTAATGAAGAAGGTAGGACTATATTAGATTTTTCTTTAGCCTATGATTTTGTATTTGCTAAAACATTATTTAAGAAAAGTGATGAACATATTATTACTTATAAAAATGGATCTAGTAAAACACAGATTGATTATTTTCTGATAAGAAAAATAGATCGTTTAGATTGTAAAGATTGTAAGGTCATTCCAAGTGAAAATCCAAGTACCCAACATCGATTGTTAGTTTTATATTTTAAGATGAAAGGTTATAAGAGAAAAACCAAATTATTATCCTGGAATTAGATGGGGACACTTAAAGAACACAAATAAAAATATTTTTAAAAGCAAGCTACAAGAGATTAGAATTTGGGATGGTCTTGAGGAAGCTAACATTATGTGGGAAAAACTAGCAAGTGAAATTAAGCAAGTTGCTAAAGATGTGCTTTGATAATAAAAAAAAGCTTCTTTTAATAAGAATAGTTGGTGGTGGAGTCAGAGTGTGCAAGAAAAGATAAAAAATAAAAAGTATTGTTATAAAACTTGGTTTATATGTAAAAACTTGGAGAATTGGGAAAGATAAAAAGTGGCCTGTAGAGATTCTATGAAAGTAGTATATGATGCAAAAAATTTAGCTTTTAGTGATTTATACAATAGATTAGATACCAAAGAAGGTGAAAGATGTATTTATAAGTTAGCCAACCAAAGAGATAGGAGAAGTAAAGACATAGTTCAAGTGAGGTGTATAAAGGATGAAAATAATAAAATGCTTTTTTTAGAAATGGATATTGAAAATAGGTGGATGATGTATTTTGATAAACTTTTCAAAGAAGGATTTGAAAGCACGATTGATTTTAGCAACCTTAATACCCTAAACAAAAATATGGAATTTCATTTTTATCGTCTATTAGTAAATTTGAAGTTAGTGAAGCTTTAAAGAAAATGAAATGTGGAAAAGCAGTAGAACCGGATAATATTCCAATAAAAGTGTGGAAATGGAAATGTTTAGGAGATCAAGGAATTTCTTGGCTTACAAATCTTTTTAATGTCATTTTAAAGACTAAAAAGATGCCAGATGAGTGGAGACAGAGTTTGTTGGTTCCTAAATTTAAGAATAAAGGTGATGCGCAAGAGTGTGCCCTCCCTTTCCTGGGATAATAGATTGGGTGCTTCCCCTTAATGGAAAGAAGCTGCACCATCAAACTACATCTCCCATCGGCTATTCCCGACCTCCCCTAAGCTAATGATTTGTTCATCAGAGAGATCATCACTAAGCAGAGAATCAACAGGAAGTGGGTGTGTTGCTATGAAATTATATAGTACCTATCCTTTTATTGCATGGAGGGGTATGAATGTAATGTCAAACTCTAAAAGTATCATGGACCATCATGCTAACCGTCTCGATAATGTTGGCCATGTCATGAGATACTGTAGTAGATTAGTTCTGGAGATCAAGTTCACTTTATGAGAAAGCATATAATGTCGTAGCTTTTGGGAATCAAAGATCAAAGCCAGATAATGTTTCTCAATAGGTGGATAGTTCACTTCAACAGGGATCAGACAATGGCTGAGGTAGTATAGAGTGCTCTCCTTTCCTTCATCGTTGGCTTGGGCCAGCAAAGTACTGAGGAGTCATCCAATGTAGTAGTGTAGAGAATGAGTGGTTTGCCCGAGATAGGGGCTACTAAAAAAACTCAACCCTCTCCCCTAGTGGAGATCTCTCCCTAGTGAGATTCAAATCAAATCAAACCCCCTCATTGCCTTGTGGATGACTTGAACCTGCTTCACTAATGGAAGGTTCAAACTCTACCCCTTAGTGAATTTTTCCCTCTCTCTTATGTCTTAGACATAAGTAGAGCCACATTGCACTAAGCTCGGGATTCTTTCAATTCCTTGGGTTATGGATAGATTGTTTATGTTAGTGCTTCTGATCATCTGGTGTTGTTGATCGTTTCGGTCAACACCAATATGTGTGATATTCCTTGTCAGTCACACCACACCTATTCGGTGCCGTTTGTTGACCTCATTTTTAGAATGAGCTCTCAACCCCTCCATCTTAGACATAGGACTTCTCTTAGAATTTAAGAGTTCCTTAGTCTTAAGACACATCTAGTGATTATGTGGATACTCAACCTAGCCCTATAGACTTAGAAGAGTTAGCCATAGGAATAGGTTATGCCTTAGGGGTGTTAGGAAAATTTCCTACCCTTTAGTTTAAACCATTCCTCACCTTTCTTCCTTCAAGTCAAACACCAAATCAATTTTACTTGATTCTCTTCAAATTCAAATCAACTCCATATGATTGAAAACCATGATTGAAACTCATGATCAAAATCCACCAAAAATTCCTAAGTCCTAAATTTTGCCTAAGTCCTTAAGCCTCCCTTAAAGACTTAACCAAAATCATGATTCAAACCTATTCAAATCTTTGAGATAATCACATAATCCATTTATATTCTCATTTATATTGACATATATAAATGAAATATAAATTCAAATCAATCCAACTAAATTCAAAATTCCAAATCAATTCATGAAAATTTTCTTTAGTCCCTTTAACTTTCCATTAAAGGACCTAGCCAAAATCAATCCTAAACCTTGATCAAACCTATTCAAATTCATGGGAATTTCTCAAAACATATTTTTATTCTCATTTATATTCTCATATATAAATGAAATATAAATATAAATCAATCCAATCAAAAGGCAAAAATTAAATAACAATTTATAATTCCCTTAAATCCCTTAATTTTCCATTAATGGATTTAACCTAAACCTTGATCAAACCTATTCAAATTCATGGGATGATCAATCAATCAAATTGGGTCAAACCAAGTCAAACCTAAGGGTTGACCAAGTCAACACTTAACCTAAAATGATACCTTACATAGCTAAATTCCACCATAGGCCAAATTGATTCAAACCATTGACCTAAGTTCACTCATGACATAAGTTTGAACTTGACCAAGCCAACATTTGACCCTAACCTAGCCCAATTAGCCCACTTGACCCAACCCTTGGTTTGACCCAATTTGACGAATTGGTCAACTTGACCCAAGTTGACCCATTTTGACCTAAATGGGTCAACATGAGCCAAACACTATCAAATGGATTCCAAATCAAATGAAACTTGGCCAAACCTAGTTTCTCCACATACCTAACATATCCAAAGTGGAAAAACAACAAAATAACCATTCTACCCCTAGGAGATAGAATAACTTTTGGCCAAGCCCATAGGTATTTTGGTCATACCATCTTCACAATCACTTGAGGCTTTCCTAAAAGCTCAAGGAGACTTAGTGATGAGTGATGCACCCAACCTAATGGGTTTGGGTCAGCCCATTTGGTCTCTAGACCAAACCCGACCACCTAACCTAAAATTGAATTTTCAAAGTCCCTCCTAAACCCAATTTGATGCACATGGGAGGTTGGCAATCCACTTAAGGCCTCAAACTGACCATGTGCAAAAATTTAACAGCCTAAATAACCCCTCCCTTATGGTCAATTGGATCAAAATGGAAACTCATGGTTTGGCTGCCCGATTGCCATAGATGGAGATATACTCCCCCTAATTTAATAAAATTTTAACTTACCCTCTATTGATTGAAGCTTAGGAACCCAGAGCAATCATTAGAGAGCACTCCCAAGTTTCTTAAAGAGGAATTGAATTCCGTATTTCTTGGTTTTGCACAATGCAAAAGTAGGGGAGCTCAGTCCATTAGTGTATTTCTTCCACACTTGATTTCTTCCCAATTGTTCTTGTACACTTCATCTAGTAGCTAAGTCGAGCTTGCCTAAGGTTCTATTGGAGTTCCCATAGTAAGGAAGGATCAAATTCAATCAAAGTCGAAGCCCAAGCAAAGATGAGTTGGTCTATCCATTGATCCACTCATTCCCAAGGCCTAGGAATTTCAACAGGGCTTCGTCTCCACCAGACGAAGCTACCTCATCGATCTAGAGCATCGGTGATCACCTCCGATGAGGTATGGAATTTTCTAATCACTAAACTCAATGTGGTGTGGAGCTTTGTGAAGAAATTTTCACCTCATCGAATTTTGACCGTTGGATTTTCCGCTCTATTTCTCTAAATGGTGTGGGTTAAATTTTGTGTAATTTCATGCTAGATTGAGGTTGGATCTTCCCCTTAATCATGGACAGTCTCTATTGATCAAGGGGAAATACTTGGCTCATCTCAGCCATCCATCCATTCATTTTAGATTGAAGATTGAGATTATTTAACATGTTTAGAAATATATTTATCTACTTTATAAATTGTGTGGAAAACCTAAGCCGTCTAATCTTTAATAAGACAGTCGAGAATATAAGCGCATGCGCCACCACCGCCTTTGTCAGGTGACAACTTAAGTTGTCCCCTCATGGTGTGACATTTGTAAAGCGTGTTGATCGCCATTGCCACATGTCGCGCCGTGAGCTAGGGATTATCTAGGGATTAGTTAAGTGTATTAATTAATTCCTACTTAATCTATGGAACATCATAAATGCATAAATCTTCATAGAAAAATCAAAAAATTGTGAAATAAAAACCTATGGATAAATAATTAAACCTAGAACATTTTAAAATTAATTTTGATGAGTTTTGATTTATTATTTTCTTTAAATTTTTATTTTATTAGAAATTATATTTTGCTAATTACTCTTTAATTATACTTTGATTAACCCCAAATTTCTTGGGTAAGTTTTATGGGATGACTTCTACCGACCCTAATTTTCTTGGAATTTATTGAAGGATGGATTAGACTAATTGCATATGATTTCTTTAATTACCCTTCTCATGTATTTAAGCTTAATTAGGGTATGATTAGTAGTTTTACCCTCTGATTAGGGTTGATTAAGGTTAGATCCAATAAGTAGGAGGTTCATGGAATAATTTTGGGGCATTTCCCCTAAGCTATTCCCTAAACCCCCTCTTTTCTCCTTAATATTCTCTTAATTAAAGGTTAATTCATTAATTATCCCCTTAATCAACTTTCTAAAAAAAATTCTAAAATGTTCCAGAACTTAATTAATCTACCTTGGGTAGATGCTTAAGTGTTTAATAGCCTAAGTTTAATTAAGGAAATTAAAACCCAATTCACATGTGTGAAAGGATGTTTTGAACATACTTAAGCTAAACCCCTTTGCTTAATTAACTTTTAATTGTGAGCCAAATTTCATTAGGCCTTTTCATTATTAGGTGTAATGCAAATTTAAATTACTTGTGGGTTTTATATCATCTCATTGGCTCATAATTTCTTAGTTAATTCTTCTAAGGTGGTGTAGGTAAGGGTTAATTAAGCTACTTAATTCATACCTTAACCTAATCAACATATAAAAATGGATCTAATTGTATAAAAATTAAACAAAAATACAAAACACATGTGGGAATGGGTTAGGAATAGGAAACTCATCTCACCTTTATAAAATTTAATCAACTTCAAACTAAACAAAATTACTTTGAAATTCACTTTGATTTATTCTAAATTTTCTTATTCTATAAGAATGTCTTTAGGATTTAAGTGAAGTGAGCTTGTTTACATGCTTTCATTGATTTGGATTTTTTTCCAACATGCTAAGTTGTGTGCCATGTGATTTCATGCATTCATAATTTTCATATTTTAAATTTTAAAATAAAATTATTTATTTTATGTCAAATGTGCATGTGTTGACTAAAGTAAAATATGAGTGATTATTATCACTACTAAATCCAAATTATTTTTAAAAATACATAAATCAAATACCAAATCTAAAAGTGTGATACTTATAATTTAATTCTAAGCTTGCATGTGAAATATTATAAAGGTATGCTTAGTATAGGTTTCCTTTCTCTCCTATATTGGTATAATTTTGAATAGGAATATGGTGAGATATAAGGTTCATTTGAAAAGGACCTAATGCTCACCTAATTTCATATCCTTTTCATCCCTATGCAACCATCTAAGAAGGGTTTCCTACACTTACATACATAAATTGCATAAATAAAATGAATCCACTGAACAACTTTTGCATATTCCTTTTCTATTTCATTTCTTCTATATACATGTTTGTACTTAAAGAAAGTGATATATTAGTTTGGACAACCCCTGAGATTGCGAGGCTTTAAGTAGCCCTAAGTAGGTCTTGTAGCTTACACCTCTAGTTAACAATGGCACTGTACTCACTTATGCATTTCTTACTTTCATGTATGTATGTGAAACTTTAGATAAGGAAAACCTTTTTTACTTAAGAAAAAAAATCATGCATATTCAACTTCTAAATTTTCCTAAATGGATTACTTAGCATGCATCATAAAGTGTGTTAAATACTCTCATTTGCATGTATACATATGCTTAGGGTCCGTCCATATGCATGTTATATATGTTGGGGAAAGAAATGAAATAATGTGTGTTTTGTGAATTTTGAATCATTTTATTTAATCTTAAAATGCCTTTCTTTTTGGATAGGTTTGATTAGAGTTTATCTAAACTTAGGATTAAATAAAAGGTTTAATCAAAACATTCACCTAAATGAAACTAAAATATGAACCTACTTTAGAAAATTACTTACGGTTAGGGAAAGAAAGAGAAGTTCTCTGCTCTTTCCATCTCTTCATAACTTAGTAATTAATTATAGGTTTTACTTAAACCAAATTAAAAAATAAAATAAAACCAACCCAAAACACTTAAACAACTTAAATAAAACCCTCCTATAAGTTTAACATGTTCTCCACACTTAGAAAATTTAAACCTAAAGCCATAGCTATGCAAACCACACAAACCTTCAGAGCACACACATTAGCCTAAGTCACCACTTCTAGCCTTAAGTTAGGTCGGTGAATGGTTTGATGTTTGTTTTCATTTGTGATATATGTTTTAGATTAGATATTAGGGTGTATGCTCGTAGAATGAATGATAGGATGTACTTTGTCTATTCTTTTCTCTAGGGGATTATGCTTAAGGGGTGCTATAATAAATAAAAATATAAATGCTTTTATTTGCAGGTGCTTTATACCCCTAAGAATAATCCATAGGCCAGGTGGACTTAGTCACCTATGTGTGGGGTGATAAATCCAATATACATGCTTGGGATTTGTGTGGTGTTATTTAGCTAACCTTTATTTTGCAGGTGTTAGTTAGATTTCAACTTTTCCTTTACATGTACAAATTTGTATAATTAGGATTTTGGAATGATTGTTATGGGTATTAGGATGAACATTGGTCATAAGATCCCATCCTATGCACCATGTCAAGCCTTGGAGCATCTACCATCCAACCATCCAAAGGAATGAACCAAAAGAAGAAAAGAAGAAAAGAAGAAAGAAGAAATAAAGCTTAAAGACCCCCATAACAATGAATTCCTTTGCTTAAATTATAATTTAATTCATTTGTAATCTGGGTTGTATAAGGGTAGAGCTCGGCTACCTAATTTGTTATTTTTGGGTTTGTGCGGTAGTGCCCGATCATAAATGGGCATTTATTCATTTTGCGATTAGCTTTATAAATTGATTGATGATTTGTTTAGCTTTTGCATTAAATGGCATGATTTTCCTTATTTCTCTTGCTTTATGTATGGCCTGGATGTGGATTAGGCTCTTTAGGGAAAAATAAATCTTTTACCCAACTTAATAATTCAAATTCAAATTAAATAACTCATAACCTCACCTAAAGCATAGGTTTAAAATCAAGATAAAAGAATTAGCAACCCCTTAGCTAGATGAGTATTTATTTATAATATCATGCACAAATGCATCTTATTTCACTCTTGATTGGAGGGCTTCTGCCTTTGCCAGAGAACTCAACTTGACCTTTGAGCACTGTGGTGGAAACTCACCTCCTCCCTTCTCATTGATTTTGGCCAGTAACCTTCTTTCTCATGCATTGGTCATAAAAATCCTATTAGCTTGAGTCAAAAATGATTGTCCAAAAATGAAAATAAAATGAAATTTGAATTGCATTAGGTTTAGGTCATTAGGAGCATGTCCCTTTACATGATCTAGTCTCTTTAGGGAGTGAGTTTAAGGACTTAGTCTCTTTCTAAATAAAAATAGCCTAGCTATCTTACATATGCATAAAAACTTGCCTACATGTATTTAAAATCGTAGGAGGAGTTAGTTGGTGGCCAGTTGTAAGTAAATGGGTTGTCCTCTCTTATGGAGGTAAACAAATTACCCATTTTCACCTTAGATTTAGGTTGTGCATCCGGCCCTCACCGAACCTCCTTAGATTTAGGTTCTGAGATTACTTCTCCCCTTTGTGGGCCATAAGCATAATTCCTCACCTCCTAGATATTTCTTTAATCTTGTGTTAAGGAATCTTAAGTCCTAAAATTCTAATGAAAAATTAAACTTAAACAAACTAAATAAATTTCAAAAATGTAAAACCCAACTATACGATAGGCTGAGATGCTCGCTAGGTTTGCTAGCATCATGGGCATCTCCAACTTATCTTCCATTTTGTCTTCGATAATAACTCCCTCTTTTGATCAATACTATTTGATCTTCAAAAACATAAACTAATCGATTGATAATCCTTTCCTATTGAAATCTTCAAAGATAATGAACACTTACCTTAATCGAGAGTTGTCCTAAGGGATCCCGTCCCTTAGCATGCAATTAACTATGGGGGCTTGCCTCTGTAGGGAACTTAACGAACCCAATTTAAAATAAACTTTGCTTTACTTTTCCATGTAAAGTAGGGGATGAATCTCTGGTACATATGCAGACCCATCGTCCTTAGAAGTCCTTATCGAGGTGATTGGTTCCATTAAAGGGTAGTGACTTTTGTCTTTCAAGATAGTACACTATTCCTTGATGATGTACCCGATCACCAAAATATATACATCTACAGATCTGCATGTAATCTTATCAAGATGAATTTTTATAATGTCTTGCCTCTTCTTTCTCCCCACAGATTTGAAGGCAACTCCCTATAGAAATTTTTCTCCACAAGTTTCGAAAAATAGTGTTTCTTTCATCTTCAGGAGACATCTTGATTTGGTTGTAGCCAGATGACCCATCCATGAAAGAAAATACTACATGAGATGAGGCAATGTTCGCCATTAACTCTGGTATAGGAAGAAGAACTCATCCTTAGGACACACCTTATTTAAGTCCTTGAAATCAAAGCAAATGAAAATTTGGCCATTCTTCTTCTTAATTGGTATGACACTAGCTAACCAGGTAGGGTAGTTTTCTTCCCTAATTAAACCAAGATTGATTAATTTCTTGACTTCATAAATGACCTGTTGTTCAATTTTTAATCGCATGCATCTAGGAGCTTGCTTGATAGGGATAGGGATAGGATCTATTGCTATCTTGTGGACTGCTGTGTCAGGAGATAATCCGAGCATCTCTACATAACTCCATGTGAAGTAGTCTTTAAACTCAGTCAATAACCTAACTAAGTCATTGGTTTCTTCTTCATTCAGTAATGAACTGATGTATGTCAGGCGTGGACTTTCTTCTATCGCAAGGTTGATTTCTTTAAGCTTGTCTATTATTAAATGAATCTCCTCTTCAAATTCTGAAGGTACATCTTTGATTTAGAGATCATCTGAGGTTTCTAAACACATATTCTCATAAGAGTTGGTGTTGTGTGAAAAGAATCTATCATACTCTAAATGATTGGTAACAACTAAATAGCAATCATCGTCATCGACTGGACCCACTATCCCGAATTCTAGCCCTGCTCTTGATTGTACTTCTCTGCCTATATTATTCTATAGCTTTTTAAAATACTTTGATATATGCCTGGACCATTTATGAGGAACCAAATCTTTCTATATAAGATTATGAACATAAGGTGAGTAAAGTTCAAGTGGTAATTCTATTAATTCTTAAATAAATCTTCCTCAAGTTCTACATCAACTTCAGGACTTCAGGATGATGATCCCAAAAAGAATCTCATAAGCTTCATATCTTTAGAAGACTTAGGGGCTTCATTAACTACTAAACCTTCAACTTTTTGAGATGAAAGTGAGGTTAGAGCTAAGGTTCTCAGCAGCTACCTAATAGTCTCACATAAACCTGATTCGAATACTTTGCTTTGTTTGGAGGCTCGGTCTTTATCGTTGTCTAGATTGAAAGTCACCTCCAATGAAACCCACTAAGAGGGGTTGGTTGGTATGCTAATCACATTAGACTCATCCTCTGAGCTGGATTCTAAGTCTATGTGAATAGTTGAGGTACTCCTATGAATTGGAACATAACCCTTTTTGGCTGATGGACAACCAAGGGGTCTTCCACCTTTGAAACTGCCTCTGTTTCTGCCTCTACCTCTGCCTAGTGGAGGTTGAGTCATCCTACTGACATGTCTATATGATGGAATGAAATGTGGGTGTAATGTGATATGTGGATCTATTTTTCTCTTCAATTCTCCTTTCTTGTTCACTTGGATTTTCAATTTTCTTTTCTTTTTCTTTTGCTTTTTATTTTTCTTCTTTTTCTTTTGCATTTACATTTAAATTTTATCCAAGTCCACAAGAAAGGGTGTTTTGGAGAAAATCGGTCCCATCCTCATAAATCTCAACCTCTCTGACTGAAAATGGCATTTTATCCCCATTGACATGGTATTCAATCCCATCCTTTCTGAATTTGATGCACTGATGGAGGAAGGATGGAATCATCTTATTTTAATGTATCCAAGGCCTACCGAGCAAAGCTATGAATGAAGTATTTTAATCAATTTTGTAAAACTTATCCTTAGTCTACACGACACCTATCTCCAAGGGTAACACTATGGAACCTAATGCCCTCTCGCCTTGTTCATTGAATTCTCTCAACATCATTCGATCTCCTCAGAGTGTGGAGATGTCGATCCTCAAATAGGTAAGAGTCTTCAGACTCATAATGTTCACTGATGCACCTTGACTAATGAGAACTCTAGCAAGTCTGAATCTTCCCATGTTGATGTAGAGGCGGTTGTGCTCCAAATCCTCTAGAAGGTCTTCATCCAAGTGATCCCAGATTCTTTTGCATAATGTGCCACTTCACTAATAGTGGTCAGCTAACCTAAGCACATTTCAGGATCAAGGAGAGCCTTGATTAATGACTCCCTCATCTCTTTGGATAAGACGAGGGCATCGTATATGCTTAGCTTAGATGGCAACTTCCTTAGATGAAGAGAATGCAAGTATCCCCAAGGATTACCCTAATGGAACTGGATGATTATTTCACAAAGTATTCCTCTGAGATAACTATAGCACCGGTCTTGAAGCTATGTTCAAGCCAGTCCTTGATGGTGAAGCAATCTTACAAAATATGGCATAGCATATGGTGGTAGGGGCAAAAGTTATGATCATGGCTTTTGCCTACTTCCTCTGGTCTCCTAGGTTCATGTAGCTAAAAATCATGCTTCTTTAAGGGGTTCTTAAAGATCTTCCTGATTACCTCCCTCTTAAATGAATAAGGCTAATTAAGCTTATCTAAAAGAGTAGGTGGACCATAGCTACTTGGCGATGAATATGTGTGTAGCTACTGTTGATGATATGGTTGAGGAGGCTGTGGTGTAGGCCATGAAGCTATTGTGGTGGTCGGTAGGGTTACCTAGGTAATGGTAGAAGAGGTTGAAGCAAAGGCTGCTAAGGTTGTGGTCTCTCAGACTGATCTCTTGTTGGTTGCTTCCCCTTATCTATGTCACTTGTTCTCAACTTCTTCAGACCTTGCACTTTTCTTAGGCCGATCTTGAAAAGGTAATTATGTTTGTCCTTGTGGACTACCCGCCTTGTTGATTAGCTTCTCAAAAGTTTTGATAGTGAAGCCCTTAAGCATGAAGGCGACCGAGCTATGGATATTCTTTAGAAGAATCTCAATGTCATGTTGTTCAAATGCCTGCGACTTGCATTTCATACTCAGGTTACACCATCTGAGAATGTAGTCAATAAGGGACTCACATAGGTATTATTGTGCTACAACCAGATCGCCCATAGTAAGCCTTTGCTGAGCTCCAGTAAACCTCTTGATAAATAGTTGCTCTAACTTAGTAAATGTCTTCACTGAACCATTGGGAAGTTCTATATACTAGTCAAAAGCTATCCCTATTAGGCTGCTAACAAAGATGTGAAAAAGTAAAGTGTTACTGCCATCGGTGTTGCAACAACTAGCTCTGAAATGGACGATGTGCTGACTCTAGTTTCTACTGTCATCAAAACTTTTGAAAGAAGATGGCACAAAACCCTTGGGATATTGGAATGCATCAAATTCCTCTGGGTAGGGTGTACCCTTTGGAACTGATGATCCTCCCCGGGCTTGAGCCAATGCTTCCTTCACCTACTACTCAACCATGGACTTTATATCTTTTTCTTTTATGGAGGTACTTTCAACTACCTTCCTATACATGCTAGTGCTACCTTTCTTTACAGGAGGTAAAGTCTTGGTTGGGTCTAAGACATGCACTAACTATGGCTGACTAGTCTCAGATGTGATAGGATGAACTACTGGTGCTTATTTTTGAAGTACTGAGACTGATGCTAACAAGTCTGCCTTGCCATCCTATTTATCTTTTCATCTTTCTACTTTATTTATGCTAGGAGGTGTTGGTGCGACTGGGTTGTGTCTTTTTGCTCAGCCTCATCACCTTGCATAGCTTACTGCTCTCTAAGGAGGGATCCCCTAGTATCTACCATGCAAACCTCTGCTGAGTCTCCCAACAAATCATCTTCGTTGGGATCAAAGCTAATCTTCTCCTCATCAGACCAGTCGTACCCTAAAATTTCTTTCTTTTCCATAAGATAATGTACCACTATGTCCTCTGAGAATATCACAGCACGAATGATTTTTGGTGACCTGTGATCCTTGTCATGAACTCAGACTTGGACCTCCCCTATTGAAGAATCAATCCTATGAGGACTGTGCTCACTAGAAGAGACACACTTCTGACTGTCACTGACTCTAAAAAGGGTGACACTCCTAGGAGGTTCTATGATCATGTTAACTAGCATCATCTTCTCTACATATGCAACCATCTCTATGTCTTGCTGAACTGGTGGTGTTGGTGTTGGGATGACCACTATGCTTTAGGGTTTCCATTCCTTCCATACCACAACTAGGATAAAAGGTCGAGTGGGAAAGCTCGGCCTCACCAGAGTAGGTGGTGTAGATGGAATGAGATCCTTTGATTGTAGCTGGATCACCAACGGGGTATGCTTCTCCCGGTATGTGGCCTTCATGGCCTTCGATGAAACTGGAGATGCTGCGACATGAACATGTGATGGTGGATGAGGGTTAGAGTGGTGTGGTGGAGACACTACTGACTCTCTCAGTATTGGGACCCTTCCCCTATGATGGGTCAATCTTGTAAGTGGAATATCATTGTGATGGTGGTAGCGATTAGAAAAATCAATGAGTGGAGGTTGTTGGTGCAGATCAAACCTCACTCTCTAGTGATCAACTGGTGTGAATCACGGTCCTCTCCCTAGTAGATGTTTCCCATGCGGTGGGGATAGATCTCAAGTCAAATTGAGCTCCAAACTTATCATAAGCTCAACTTGGCATATTGAATGGAGGATGGCATGCACCTCCTACTGAGCTAGCAGTGTGAACATAGTGGAGTTGAAGTAGGGATCCTCCCAACATACTCTATTTTAGTCCCAGATAGAGGATGAAATGGGTTTATAACTAATCAGGAACTCTCCCATAATTCCGTATGCCTCCATCTCCCTAGTGATGCTTGTATAGTACCACTTAATCAAGCAGTTTTTGTTCCTCCCATGAGTCCTGGTAGGATGAGTGGAGTAAGAGCTAGACCCAACCTCAAAAGCTGAGGAGACAATCTTTGGGATCAGAGGAGCCTTACTCTTCGAGGGTGCTAATGAGTGCTAGCCTGTAGTGCAACATGGGAAATGATCAGCCACACTAGCACTATCACAGATGCTGGCACTGGCACTAGCACAATTATAGAAACTATCACTTCCTTCCTATTTAGTGAGGGGATATCAGTCTCTGATGGAAATCAATCTGAATGGCTGGCTTCTGCCTGGCCACTGCAATCATGCTAATAGTTGTGAGGGGAGTGCCCTCACAGGTAATCCTCGCCCCTTCAAAACCTCTACTGAAATGGATGAAATGGGTGTAATTAGCTCAGGGGAGATTGGCCTAATCTAAGGCCAAGTCCATGCCATAGGAGAAAGTAAACACATACTTCTGATCGCCATTATAGTCAACAAAACGAAAATTGAGCCATGGCGAGACTAATGCTAAGAATCTGCAATGTTGGAAATAATGTTGGATCATATTTATATTTTATTGACTTCTAAAGTTGAATTTAAAATTTGAACCACATCCAACATCTTGGAAGTGTTAAGTTGGGTTCAAATAGATTTAGAGAAGAATTATAGATTTGATTGGAAAGAGGAATTTTTAGATATGAATCCAATTTTAACAAATTTGGATATGTTGAAAATGGGTTCAAATATTTTTAGAAAGATGCTTCCATAGGTTCATGTCTAAAATTAGATTTTGATTTGAGGAACCTTTCCTTTAATAGATTTGAGTATGTTAAAGAAAAGGTTCAATTGGTTTTGTTTTTGATTTGATATTTTGGAATTCACTCACTTAGTAAATTTGGGTATGCTAAGTGAGGTTTTCCAAAGTATTATTTTTTTTGCTTTGTGAATCTTTGGTGATTTTGAAAATTGGAATTCCCACTTAGCAAGTTTTGGTATGCTAAATGAAGAACCCAAGTGTGTTTTTTTTTTTTGGAAAATTTTGAAAATAGGATTCTTAAATTTGAGTATGCTAAGAAAATCCTAAAGTGTTTCATTTATTTTGGATATTTTCAATTTGAAAAATATGATCCTTAGAAAATTTGGGTATGCTAAGAAAATCTTAATGTGTTTCTTTTTGAAAATTTTGACTTTTGAAAAGTAGGATCCTTAGCAAATTTGAGTATGCTAAAGAAATCCTAATGTGTTTCTTTTGGTTTTGATTTGTTTTTAAATATTAGGATCCTTAGCAAATTTAAGAATGCTAAGGGAATCCTATTGTGATTCTTTTTGGGTTTGATTTATTTTTGAAAAATAGAATCCTTAGCAAATTTAAGTATGCTAAGGGAATCTTAATGTGTTTCTTTTTGGTTTAGATTTATTTTTTGATTGAAAGTGGAGACTTCACTTTAGCAAATATGGTATGCTAAAAATGAAGTTCCAAATATGTTTTGAAAAAGTTTTGTGAAATGGAAATTTCACTTAGCAAATTTGAGTATGCTAAATGAAATTCCAAAGGTGTTTTAAATTTTTTTTTTTTAGAAAAGGGAGACTTCATTTTAGCAAATGGGATGCGCTAGAATGAAGTTCCAAATATATTTGGAATTTTATTATTTTTGATTGACTTCAAAAAGAGAGATTTCCATTTAATAAATTTCGATATTATGGTGAAATATTCCCGCCTTCATCTATCCTTTCTGGGAGAGGATAAATGAAAATAGAAATATACGCCTTTAGTTGGGACACCATGTAGATCTGTAAATGTTATTATTAAGGGTGATCGGGTATGACATTGAGGAGAGGTGTACTATCTCAAAATATAGAAGTCACCACACTATAATGGACCTAATCACCTTGACAAGAACTCCTAATGATAATGGGTTTGCATATGTATCAAAGATTCTTCCTCTACTTTACATGAAAAAGTAAAGTAAAGTTTATTTTAAACTGGTACATCCTAAGGAATGAGATCCCTTAAATACTCGATTAATTAAATGATCATTGTCTCCAAAGATTTCAATAGGTAGGACTATTAATTAATTAGTTTATTTTGGAAGATTAAATGGGATTGATCAAGGAGAGGGAGTTATTATCAAAGCTAAAGGAAGATAAGTAGGAAATGCCGACGATGCTAGGAAACCTAGCGAACATCTCAAACTATCCTATGGTTGGGCTTTACTTTTTCCAAATTGATTTAATTTTTTGTGTTGAATTTTTCATTAGAATTTTAGGGCTTATGTTTCCACAACACAAGATTATGGAAATATCTAAAAGGTGAGGATTTATGCTTATGGCCCACAAAGGGGAGAAGCAACCGTAGAACCTAAATCTAGGGAGCTTTGGCAAGGGCTGAAAGCACAACCTAAATATAAGGCAAAAATGGGCATTTGTTTTGCCTCTATAAGAGAGGAAAAACCACCCAACTGCTTGGGCTTATAGTCGCCTGGGGGCGGCTGCTAACTAACTTCTCCTACGATTTTAAATTCATGTAGGCAAGTTGTGGGTAGAAAAATTTCTATATGGTCGCCTTCCAATCTATGGTAAAAGATGCAAGAATATAAAAATTCATCTTTTTACGCTGATCTGTAGATGTGCTTATTCAGGTGAACGAGTATATCATCAAGGAATAGTTCAATATCTCAAAAGACAGAAGTCATTATCCTTTAATGGACCTAATCACCTTAATAAGGACTCCTAAAGATGATGGGTCTACATATGTACCAGAGATTCTTCCCTACTTTACATGGAAAAGTAAAGCAGGATTTATTTTAAACTAGGGTTCATTAAGTTTCTTAGAGAGGCAAGCCCCCATAATTAATTACATCCTAAGGGACGGGATCCATTAGGAAAACTCTCGATTAAGGTAAATGATCATTGCCTTCAAAGATTTCAATAGATTTCAATAGGAAAAGACTATCAATCAATTGGTTTATTTTGAAGATCAAATGGAATTGATCAAAGAGAGTGAGTTATTATCAAAGCTAAAAGAAAGATAAGTAGGAGATGCCCACAATGCCTGGAAACCTAGTGAGCATCTCAAGCTATCCTATGGTTGGGATTTACATTTTTGATTTGATTTTTAATTGCATTTTCATTAAAAATTTATGAGTTATTATTCTTTAACACAAGATTAAGGAAATGCCTAAGAGGTGAGGAATTATGCTTATGGCCCACAAAGGGGAGAAGCAACCTCAAAATCTAAATCTAGGGAGCTTTGGTGAGGTGGCAGAAACTAAATCTAAGGAAGATGGGCATTTGGTTTGCCTCCAGAGAAGATAAACCACATGATTACTTGGACTTACAACTGCCAAAGGGTGGCTGCCAACTAACTCCTCTTATGATTTTAAATACATGTAGGCAAGTCTTATGCTTATGCAAGATAACTAGGCTGTTATTTATTTAGAAAGAGACTAAGTCATTAAACTCACTCTCTAAAGAGACTAGATCATGTAAGGACCTGATTCAAATGACCTAATTCTAATGCAATTCATATTTCATTTTTATTTTTATTTTTGTACAATTATTTTGACTCAGGCATAAAGGATTCATATATAATGCATGAGAAATAAAGTTATTGGCCAAAATTAGCGAGAAGGGAGGAGGTGTGTTTCTACCATGGCTCTCAAAAGTCAAGCCAAGTTTCTCTGGCAAAGGTGAAAGCCCTCCAATCAAGAGTGAAATTAGATGCATTTTTGCATGATATTGTAAAATAAATACACATCCAGCTAAGGGGTTGTTAATTCTTTTATTTTGATTTTAAATGTAAGCTTTAGGTGAGGTTATGAATTCTTTATTTTTAGTTTTGAGTTATTAGATTTGGTAAATGAATTATTTTTATCTAAGAGCCTAATCCACATCCAGGCTATACATAAAGCAAGGAAGAAACTAGGAAAAGATGCCACTTAATGCAAATGTAAACAAATCATCCATCAATTTATAAAGCTAATCGAAAAAAGAATAAGAGGTCGTTGTGGTTGGGCACCACCACACAAACCTGAAAATAACAAATTGGGTAGCCGATCTCTACCCTTATAGAACCTTGATTACAAATGAATTAAATTATAATTAAGAAAGGAATTTATTGTTATGGGGGTCTTCAAGCTTCATTTCTTCATTCTTCTTTTCTTCTTTCTTCTTCTTTTCTTATTTCTTCTTTGGTTCCTTCTTTTGGATGGTTAGAAAGTGGATGCTCCAAAGGCTTCACATGGTGCATAAGATAGGATCTTATGACCAATGCTCGTCCTAATCCTCATAACAATCATTCCAAAATCCTAATTTCCCAAATTTACATAAAAAGGAAAAGTAAATCTAGTTAACACCTGCAAAATAAAGGTTAGCAAAACAAACTACCAAATCCCAAGCATGTATATTAGACTTATCACCCCACACAAGGGTGACTAAGTCCACTATTGTATGCTTAGGGTATAAGCAAGAAAAAGCATTTATATTTTTTTATTATAGCGCCCTTTAAGCACAATCCCTGCAGAAAATAATGGTTTGACTAAGACCGCCCTGCCATTCATTCTACGAGCATACATATTAACATCCAGTCTAAAACATATATCAAAAAACAAAACAAGCATCAAACCATGCACCACCCTAACCTAAAGCTAGAAGTCGTGACTTAGGCTAATGTGTGTGCTTTAAAGGTTTGTGTGGTATGCTTAGCTATGGATTTAAGTTAAAATTTTCTAAGTGTGACACATGTTCAATTTAGAGGAGGGCTTCATTTAAGTTGTTTAGTTATTTTAGCTTGATTTTATTTCATGTTTTGATTTGGTTCAAGTGAATCTTACAATTAATTACTAAGTTATAAAGAGAGGGAAAGAGAAGTGAACTTCTCTTTCCTTCCCTAACCTAACTAACTTTTAAAGTAGATTCACATTTTAGTTTTGTTTAGTGAATATTTTGATTAAGTTTTTTAATTAATCCTAAGGTTAGATGAACTCTAAACAAACCCATTAAAAAAGAAAGGCATTTTAAGATTAAATAAAATGAACCAAATTCACTAAACACACATCACTTCATTTCTTTCCCAACATGTATAACATGCTTATGAATGAATCCTAAGCATATCTATACATACAATATGAGAATGTTTAACACACTTTATGATACATGCTAAGTAATTTTTTTAAGGAAATTTGGGAGTTTAAGATGCATGATTTTCATTAAGTAGAAAAGGCCTTTCTTATTCAATTTTCACATGCACACATGAAAGTAAGAAAGGCATAAGTGAGTATACTACCATTGTTAACTAGAGGTGTAAAGTATAAGACCTACTTAGGGGTACTTAAAGCCTCAAACCTCAAAATTTTTTAGACTAATATTCCACTTTCCTTAAATACAAATATGTGTACAAAAGAAATGAAATGGAAAAGAAGAAATGCAAAAGTTGTATTAGTTGATTCAATTTTGTTTATGTAATTTATGTGTGTAAGCATTGGTAACCCTTGTTAAGTATTAGTATATGAATGAATAGGATATGGGATTAGGCAAGTGTTAGGTTCTTTTCAAATGAACCATACATCTTAACAAATCCTATTCAAAATTATATTAAAAGAAAAGAGAAGGAAGACCTAAACTAAGCACATCTTTATATCTTACTCACATGCAAGCTTATAATTAAAATATAAGTAACACACTTTTAGAATTGATGATTAATTCATATTTTTTGAAAATAATTTGAATTTAATAGTGATAATAGTCACTCATATTTCTTTTTAACATACAAATTTGACATAAAGTAGATAATTCCATTTTGAATTTGATTTTGAAAAATATGGATGCATGAAACCATATGACATGCACATTTAACATGTTGGAGAGAGAACTAAAGCAATGAAAGTATGTAAACACATTCACTTTATTTAAATCCTAAAGACATTCTTATGAAATAAGAAAGCTTATAGTAAATCAAAGTGTATTTAAGATGATTTTTGTTTGATTTAGAATTTGATTTAATTTTGAAAATGTGAGTTGAGTTTACTATTCCTAACTCATTCCCACATGTGTTTGATATTTTTGTTTAATTTTTAGATGATTAGATTAATTTTAGATTTTGATTAGGTTAGGGTATGAATTAAAACAAATTAATTTACCCTTATCTACACTACCTTAGTATAGTTAATCAAGTAATTATGAGCTAATGAGATGACATAAAAACTCACAAGGAATTTAAACTTATGGTTCACCTAGGAAGAAATGGGCTTAATGCAATTTGGCTCATGATTAATAGTTAATTAGGCTAGGGGGTTTAACTTAAGTAAGTTCTAAACACCCCTCACACATGTGAGTTGGGTTTTATTTCCTTAATTGAACTTAGGATATTCAACACCTAAGCATCAACCCAAAGTAGATTAATTAAGTTAGGGAAGTTCTTAAAATTTTTAGAAATTAATTAAGAGAGTAATTAATGAATTAACCATTAATTAAGAGAGCATTAAGGAAAGAAAATGCTATTTATGAAATAGCTTAGGAGAAATACCCCAAAATTATTTCTCAAGCCTCCTATTCACTGGATCTAACCTTAATCAACTCTAATTAGGGATTAAAACACTAATCCAAATCATAATTATCCTTAATTACATTAAGAGAGTAATTAGGTAACACATTTGCAATTCCCCAAATTAATCCTTAAATAAATCCCAAGAAAATTATGGGATGCAGAGGTCATCCCCTAAAACATACCCAAGAAGTTTGGGATTAATCAGATTATTTATTAAGAAGTAATTAGCAAAATATGATTTCATGAAAACCAAAAATCAGAAAAGTATAATTCAAAATCCATTGAAATTATTTTTAAAATATTCTAGGTTGAATTATTTTTCCATAGAAATTTACCTCATATTTTTCTAAATTTTATTGAGGGAGATATGAATTTTTTGAAGGTTGGAGATTAATTAAAATTAATTTCCCTAACTAATCCCTTTCTAAGGTGACACGGTGGTGGTGGTGTCACATACATCTCACCATGAGCTAATCACTTAAACATTGTGTTAAGAAGGCGGCGTGGTGGCAGGATGCGGTTCGATCCCTGCCATTCAATTAAGGATAGGATGGCCAGGGATCAACCAGCGGTTTCTAAAGGGGTAAATCATTTCTAAAACATGCGGTTAATCTAGGCCATCCATCCAAAATGTGCGAATGGACAACCAAGACTCTCCCAGTTCTTCCCTGAGGATTAATGGAGATTATCCATGATCTAGGGGAAGATCCGAGCTTGATTGAGCTCAGATTGGAATGAGATTGTACCCACACAATCTAGCACTAAAGACAAGCCTATCCAATGGTGGATTTCACATGTCATAACAATTTCATTCACAAAGGACCAACACCTGCTAAGCTAAGTGGTCAAAAAATTCTGTACCTTGAGGGAGGTGATTGTCGGCGCTCGAGCTCGATGAGTTATCTTTGTCTAGTAGAGACGAAGCCTTGTTGAAAGTTTCAAGCTTTGGGGTTGAGTTGATCTCTCTATGGACCCACACCACTTACTTCTCTTTATGACATTGATCCAATTCAACCTCTCCTTGCTTTGGGAACTTGAGGGAATGCTTAGGTGCACTCAACTTGTTCCCCTGAGGGAGTGTGAAAAGGGAATTGGAGTAGTTTTGAGTGAGGAGGAAGTTGAAGATTGATATGAGCTCCCTTATTTTCTAAGGAAGAAAGAAAGAGATCCAAATCCCTCAGAAAGCTTAGTAATGCTCTCGATGGCTCCTAACTCTCTCTGCTCCATCTTGAGGATCATCAATTCAAATTGAATTAGGGGGAGTATATCTCCCCCTATGGCAATCGGGCAGCCAAACCATGAGTTGCCATTTTGATCCAATTGACCATATGGGAGAGGTTGTTTAAGCTATTAGATCTTTTTACATGATCAATTTGAGGTCTTGAGTGGATTGGTAACCTACCATGTGCTTCAAATCAAGTGGATGGAGGAATCAGTGGAGGTTTTTATTTAAGCCGGTTGTGGCCTTGGTCCATTTGTGAAGACTGGGTGCGCCACTCTTCATTGGGTCCATTGACATGAGCTATTAAATTACCCATATGATGGGAAAAAATGTTATGGCTAGGGGTAGAATGGTCATTTTGAATTTTTTAATTTGGATATGTTGGGTATGTGGAGAAATAGGTTTGGCCAAGTTTCATGAGATTTGGAATTCATTTGATAAGGTTTGGCTCATGTTGACCCATTTAGGTCAAAATGGGTCAACTTAGGTCAAGTTGACCAATTGGTCAAATTGGGTCAAACCAAGGGTTGGGTCAAGTTCATATGACCATTTGAAATGTTTTGGTGGCTTTGGTTTGATTCAATTTGGTTTAGGTTTGAATTTGGCTCATATGACTTCATTTAGGTCAAATGGGTCAAGTTGACCAATTTGACCCATTTGACCTATTTGAGCTAGGTCAAGGGTAGGTTTAGGTTTGGTTAGTCATATGGAGTGGATTGGTATCTTTGTTTCCAATCAATTTTGGTTAAGTTTTTATTTGGCTCAACATGACCCCTTTAAGTCAAGTTGGGTCTAAGGTAAATTGGGCTAGGTTAGGTCTAGTTGGCCAATTGAGGCTTTGGTCAAGTTCAACAAGTGATTTGAAATGAACTTGACCCATTGGTTTCAATCAATTTGGCTTAGATCAAGTTTTGACACATTTTGACTTTTTAGGTCAAGTTGGGTCAACTTGGGTCAAGTGGCTCATTGAGCTAGGTTAGGCTCAAATGTTGACTTGGTAAGTTCAAACATAGGTCATGAATGAACTTAGATCAATGGTTTCAATCAATTTGGCCTATGGTGGATTTTGGCTATGTTAGGTTTCATTTTGGCTAAGTGTTGACTTGGTCAACCCTTAGGTTTGACTTGGTTTGACCCAATTTGATTGATTGATCATCCCATGATGATTGTTGATCATGATGAGAGGCATAGGTGAGTTTGATTCAATCCAATTTGGTTAGGATTAGAATTTGGCTCATAAGGGTACTTTAGGTCACTTTGGGTCAAGTGAGCCTAAGTGGGTCAAATGGCTTGGTCAAAGCTTGATTTGAGTTTGAACTTGTATATGGACTTATGATTGAAATATAAATCCATTTGTAAGTGGTTTGAAGTCAAATGGGTTTTGATTCATTTGACAATTTCATATTCAAAGGAAGAATATGAATGGTTTGATTTTGAATTGGATTTTGATTAGTGATTGAAGTTTGTATTTATATTTGGATTCATGATTGTAGGGTTGATTGAATCATGAAGGAAAATCAAGAGTTTGGCTTGATTTGAAGTTGATTTGGCTAAGTTCAAGATTTTTTACTTGAAAGGCTTAGGTTGGATTTTGAGTGGATTTGAGTTTGATTTTTGGAATTGGTTTTGATTGTTTGAATTTATATTTCATTTATATATGTGAATATAAATGAGAATATAATTGGATCATGAGAAAATTTCAAGGATTTGAAGTGATTTGATCATGATTTAGGCTAAGTCCATTAAAAGATTTTAAGGACTTAGAAAATTTTGAGTTTGAGCTTGAATTTTGAATTTGGTTTGATTGATTTATATTTATATTTCATTTATATATGTGAATATAAATGAGAATATAAATGAATTATGAGAAAATCTCATGATTTGATTTGATTTGATCATGATTTGGCTAAGTCCATGAAGGAAACTTAAAGGACTTAGAAAATTTTAGATTTGAATTTTTTGAGATTTGATTTGATTGATTTGTATTTATATTTCATTTATATATGTGAATATAAATGAGAATATAAATGAGTTATGAAAGAAAATTTGATGGTTTGATCATGATTTTGGCTAAGTCTTTAAGAAGATTTGGAAGGATTTGAAAAGGTTTTAATCATGGATTTAATCATGGATTTCAATCATGGATTTTAGTCATGGATTTCAATCATGAAGTTGATTTGAGTATGGAGAAAATCAAATAAGATTGATTTGGAGTTTGACTTGAAGGAAGGAAGGTGAGGAATGGTTCATGCTAAGGGTAGGCAAATTTTCTAACACCCCAAGGCATGACCTATTCAGTCACTAAATGTGTCTTAAGGTTAAGAAACTCTTAAAGTCTAAGAGAGTCCTATGTCTAAGATGGAGGGTTGAGAGCTCATTCTAAAATGAGGTCAACAAAGGGCAATAGGTGTGGTGTGACTAACAAGGAACACCACATGATTGGTGTTGACAAAACAATCAACAACACCAAAAGATCACAAGCTAAGAAACAATCTATCCATAGGTGTAGAAAGAATCTAGAGCTTAGTGCAATGTGGCTCACTTATGTCGAAGACATAAGAGAGGGAAGAATCCACTAAGGGATAGAGTGTGAACCTTCCACTAGGGAAGCAGGTTCAAGTCATCCACAAGGGGATGAGAGGTTTGATTTGATTTGAGTTTCACTAAGGAGAAATTTCCACTAGGGGAGAGGGTTGAATTTGTTTTAATTTTTGTTAGGTTTGAATTTTGAGATGAACCCTATTGGTTTGCGATGGGCGCACTAAGTAGGCATAGAGGAGACTAACTCATATTTACCAATCAAAGGGTAGTCTACTAAACACATAGTAGGACTAGCCAACCAAAGGGATGCCTTTTGGTATGCTACATACTAGGAAGAAAGCATAGTAGACTTACATCCTCCAAAGTAGAGACCAATTGCTGGGGTAATCTATTGGCAAGACAATAGATTGAACCCAACCTAAGGCTGACTATTGAGTGAATGCTGCTAGGGGACTTAGATCAACTCAAAGATAGTCAAGATTAATTTCATTTTTTAGATTTGTTTATTTTGATTATAATGGATCCCATAGGTTTGCGATGAGCAGTAGGGCCATGGAGGCTAGACTAACTTAGATTTACCAATCCAAAGGGAGTAGTCTACCAACCACAAGGTAGGACTATCCAACCAAAGGGTGCCTTTGGTGCAATGGCCAGTTAGAAGAAAGTGCGAGGACTCACATCTTCACAATAAGGAACCACTTTGGGGTGATTGGTTTCTTTGGGCAACAAATGAACCACTAGGGACTATTGAGAATGTCAGGGGACTTAAATCAACTCAAGGATAGTCAAGATTAATTTCATTTTTTATTTGTTTATTTTGATGGATTCCATTGGTTTGTGATGGATCATCTTGAGAAGGAGCTTATTCAGACTTATCTGATTTAATTGAACCAAAGGGGTAGTCGGCGATGGGAGAACTATCAACCAAAGGAGTGCCTTTTGTTGCAATGATGATTTAAGGAAGAAAGCAGGACTCATCTTCCACTAGAAAGACCACGGGTGATCGGTTGCTTTGGGCAACAAATCGACCGACTAGGCTGGTTTATTTGATAATCATGCTAGAAAGAATGCATCATAGTCTTACATCTTTCAAAATAATGGAGCTTATTTGTGAAAAATTGATTGAACCTAAGTGAGGGTGATGACAGGGATTTATCTGTCTCAGTGTGCAATTCTATAGGAGTTTTCGACTTACCTAAAGATAGGATGCTTCTTGGGAAAAGGGGCCCTTTGGGGCTTGAATTCTAATCCACAAGCAAATTAATTTTTGTTTATTTTGTTTATTTCATGGACCTGTTAGTTTGTGAGGGATCAAACTAGAAGGAGCTTATATTAGACTATCTCATTCTTGAACCAAGGAGAATCTTCCATTGAACAAATTTTCCAAACACGGGGGTACTAGGAAGAATGTCCAATCTAAAGTAACAGGTAGTGTCTAAATGGGGTGCATAAGGACTTGATCCAAATAGAGTTAGGGGATGGGGCACTAAGGGCTTAATCCAACACCCTGGATAAAATGACTTGGCTAGTCATATATCCAATAAGTATTCGGTGTCCAACTCAAGAAGAAAGCTTGGGTGACTCATATTTGCCAAGAGTGGTGTATCCACCGGGTGAGTTACTGTCAACATGGTGAACATCAATCAACCTAAGGTGCCCATCAGTTTGCAACAATAGTCTAGGAAGAAAGCTCGGGGACTCACATCCTCTTATAGTGGAACTTATTAGTCTATCTTGGCTCGGGTGCTATCGACTAGAGGCCTCTTGAGTGAATGCCACTGGTGACTTATATCAACTCAAAAGTAGTCCAGAGGAAAGGAGCCTCTGGGGGACTTATCCTAAACCTTAAATATACTCAATCTAGCTAGAGCATGATGGCTAGTTCAAGAAGAAAGCATGTGGACTCACATCTTCTTAAATAAAGTCAACATGAGGTAGCTCACTGGTTGGGCAGTGAAGCCTACCATACTAACAAGGCACTCATTGGTTTGAAATGGTCAAGTTAGGAAGAAAGCACAAGGACTCATATCCTCCAACAAGTGACCACTAGGGTGACATACTAGTGAGGTAGCATGTAAACCCGACCTAGAATAGCTAATGAGTGAGTGCCATAGGGGGCTTGCTCCCACATCAAAATAGCTCGAGATGAAAGATTTATGTTTATTTTATTCATATTTTAAAAGGAATAGGATGCTTCTGGGGGACTCTTACACCTACCTTAAACGCACTAGGGGTTTTGATGAAATGGTGCCATGAATGGAAAAATGGATTCCCACTAAGAAAGGATGCCACTTGGGTTCTCTCAAATCTATCTTAGTTTGCTAATGTCAAAATAGGATGACTCTGGGTTCTCTCTTATTCTAATAGATTGTGGAGATTACGTTTGTGTGAAAGAGGGATAGGATGCCACTAGGGGACTCTTACCTACCTTAGACATATGGAGGATTCACAAGATAAGCAATAATGCTTCGAAAGAAGAGAAGATTTGATTAATGGAATCAGATTTTTGTTCTTCCCCTTTACAATCAATAAGTAGATAAGATCATCCTTGGTAAGCCTTCTCGATGACATAGGGGCCTTCCCTAGTGGGTTCAAACTTGCCTCTCATCATTGGATGGGCAATAATTGGTCTCCTTAGGACTAAAACATGTTCTTCTACTTGAAAATACCTAAGGTGGACTAGCTTGTTGTGAGGTTGAATCATTTTGGCTTTTTACAACTTGAGGTTCTGGCACGCCCGTAGGCGAATTTCCTCCAAACCTTTAAGCTCTTCCAACCGTAACTTTTCATTCTACTTTATAGTGATCTTGCTACCCAATGCTATCCTTACTAATGAGAGTTGAACTTCTAAAGGATGAACGACTTTGGACCTATACACTAAGGAAAATAGGGTAGATTAAGTTGGAGTTTAGTATATGGTGTGGTAGGCCCACAAGGCTTCAACCAACTGCTCATTCCACTATCATTTGTTATCATCAAGAGTCTTCTTTAGTATCTGGATGAGAGCTTTGTTGAATGCTTCCATGAAGCCATTTACTCTAGGGTAGCAAATGGTGGAGTATCTCCAATCTATACTGCATCTTTTGGAAAAGCTGTTGATCTTCATTCTTTTGAATGTAGTACCATTATCAGATATAATTTGTCAGGGCACCTCGAACCTATATATGAAATGGTTCCTAAAAACCTGAAGCACATGTTGAGTTGTGACCTCTCTATGTGGGATGGCTTACTTTGGAGAAGTGGCTAAGATGAACCAATGCCCCTTGGAAGAAGGAGGATCGATTGTACCTACAATGTCAGTACCCCAACACTCAAATGTCCATGGATCCAAAGTAGGGTTTAGAATATTGGGTAGTTGGTGGAGGACCACACAATGCACCAAACACTGATGGAATCTCCTAGCTACATCCATGCAATTTGTAATCATCGAAAGCTAGTAGTATCTGTCGATCTTCATCTTCATCTTTTAGACGGATTGATGTGCTCCACATAGATGAATGTACCTCGATTACAATGTCATGCTTTGTGTTTGTTTAACGTAACCACATTTGGTTAAGGACCGTGATACAGGTGTCAATAACAAGAGCATAGGAGAGAGCTCTCTTTCTAATGGGCTTGTGACTTTTCTTGAGGTAGTTTTTTCAGTGTTCAAGTAATCTATGAACGATTGCCTCCAATCTAGCTCCTTGTCCATTTTGGCAACAGTAACCACCCCTTCAAGAGAAAGTCTCTCGTTGAGTTCAACATCAATAAGAGATAGGACTTGTCTATTTTGGACACTTATTGAAATGGACTCATCTTCCGAACATGCCAATTCTTTGGCAAGTTTGGCCAAGGAATCTGCTATTGCATTCTCTACTCGGGGAATCTTGTTGATAGTGACTTCAAAAATTTGGGCCAACAGCTTCATGGTATACTCGTAGTAATGATGAAGCTTGGGCTTGAGGACCTGGTAGGACCCGATAATCTGGTTGATGACCAATTGAGAATCCCTAAATATATTGATGCTCTTGACACTGATAGTGATGGCTAACTCTAAATCGATAATCAAAGACTCATACTTGACTTTGTTATTAGTGCAGGAGTTGGATAGATAATATGATAATCTCATCACATCTCAGTTTGGTGTTAGAAGAACTATTCCTACCCCTGCCATTCCTGGGAGAATAGATCATGGTGCTTCCCTTTTATGAAAAGAAGTAGCACCATCAAAATACATCTCCCATCGGTGGTTGCTGGCCTCCCCTAAGTTCATGATTTGTTCATCAGGGAGATTGTCACTAGGTGAAGAATCAGGAAATGGGTGTGTTGCTAAGAAATTTGCTAGTGCCTGTCCTTTTACCACATGGAGGGGTATAAATATGATATCAAACTGTTAGAGAATCATGGACCAATGAGCCATACGTCTGAATATCATTGGCCATGTCATGAGATACTATAGTGGATTTATTCTAGAGATCAAGTTCACCTTATCAGAAAGCATATAGTGTTGTAGCTTTTGGGAAGAAAAGATTAAAGCTAGGCAATGTTTCTCAATAGGTAGTAGAGAGGGCTTTTCTTCCCTTATGGTTGGCAGCCAAGCATTGAGAGTCATGTAGGGGATGAGTGGCTAGAGAGATAGAGCTAGAATTGGCGGCTTCACCAAATACTACTTGATGTCTTTGAAAGCATGCTGGCACTTCTCATCCCACTTGAACTTGGCGTCCTTTTTGACAAATGCTGAAAATGACTTGCATCTCCTTGATAGGTTGGAGATAAAGTGTCTTAGATATGCCAGTCATCCTTGAAAGGATCTGAGTTGAGTTAAACTATTAGGAGGTGCCATTTCTAAGATAACTTTGATCTTTTCTGGATCTATTTCTATTCCCCAATGTTGAAAAACAAACCCAAGGAATTTCCCTAAAGCTACTCTGAATTCACACTTAAGGGGATTCATTTGGAGTTTATATTATCTTAACCATTTGAAAACTACTCTCAATTCAAAGATATGGTCATCCTTTTCTCTAACTCTTGATCATCAACATCAACCGATGATGGATGAGTTCATTGAAGATCAGTCATGGCGTTGGTATGTAGCACCGGCATTTTAAGGCGAAAGGCATGATCCTATAACAAGATTGATCGGGGTTCAAAAGTAGTGTTTCTTTCATCTTGGAGACATCTTGATTTGGTTATAGCTAGATGACCCATCCATGAAAGAGAAGATTGCATGAGATGAGACAATGTCCACAATTAATTCTAGTATAGGAAGAGGAAACTCATCCTTAAGACATGCCTTGTTTAAGTCCCTAAAATCAAAGCATATGCGAATTTGTCCATTCTTCTTCTCAACTAGAATGACACTAGCTAACTAGGAAGGAAATTTTTTCCCTGATGAAACTAGCATCGATCAATTTCTTGACTTCAAAAATGACCTGTTGTTTAATTTCTAATCGCATGCATC
The DNA here is from genome assembly GCA_021442155.1 of Cymbidium sinense. Lineage (NCBI taxonomy): Eukaryota > Viridiplantae > Streptophyta > Magnoliopsida > Asparagales > Orchidaceae > Cymbidium > Cymbidium sinense. The sequence continues at coordinate 5,393,260 of CM038215.1, read as the reverse complement.
TAGGAGCTTGCTTAATAAGGGTAGTGTTAGGATTTATTAGCTTGTGGACTGCAAGAGATAATTGAGGCATCTCTTCATAACTCCATGTAAAGCGGTCTTTAAACTCAATTCCTAACTAAGTCATTGGTTTCTTCTTCATTCAACAAAGAATGATATATGTCATGGATTTTTTCTTTTTGTCGAGGTTGATTTCTTTAAGCTTGTTGAATGAATCTCCTCTTCAAATTTTTGGTGCCTCTTTGATTTGGAGATCATCTGGATCATCGAGGTTTCTAAACACACATTCTCATAAGAGTTGGGTGTGTGAGAAGAACTATCGACTCAAATGATTGGTAACAACTAAGCTAATCCACTATAGACCCCTTGTCCACCATATTGTTCCCATCCATAATTTTCGACTTGTGCTTGGACCATGTATGAGGAACTAAATCTTTCTGTATAAGATTATGAACACAAGGTGAGTAAAAGTCAAATGGTAATTCCATTAATTAATTAAATGGATAATCCTCAAGTTCTACATCAACTTAAGGACTTGAGGATGATGATCCCAAAAAGAATCTCTTATGTTTCATGTCACTAGAAGACTTAGGGACTTACTTAACTATCAAACCTTCAACTTTTTGAGATGTAAGTGAGGTATAAGCTAAGGTTCCCAAGCGCTAATAGTTTCACATAAACCATTCAAATACTTTGCTTTTTGTTTGGAGGCTGGTCTTTCTCTGGATCAAGTCACCTCCGGAACCCAGAGGGGTTGGCTAGTATAATAATCAAATTAGACTCATCCTCTAAGCTGGATTCCAAGTCTATGTGAATAGTAGGGGTACTCCTATGAACTGGAACAAGACCTCTGTTGGCTGATGGCCAACTGAGGGGTCTCCCACCTCTGGAACTACCTCTACCTCTACCTAGTGGAGGTTGATCCATCCTACCCACATGTTCATATGATGGAATGAGGTGTGGGTATATATCTATTTCTTCTTCAATTTTTCTTTCTTGTTCACCTGGACTTTCATTTTTATTTTCATTTTCTTTTATCTTTTCTTTTGTTTCATTTTCTTTTTTCTTTTGTGTTTTCATTTGAATTTTGTCCAAGTTCATGAGAAAGGGTGTTTTGAGGAAGATAGTAGGTCACATCCTCATAAATCTCAATCTCTCTAACTGAAATTGGCTTTACATCTTCATTGACATGGTATTCAATCCCATCTTTTCTAAACTTGATGCATTGATGAAGGGAGGATGGAACGATCTTATTCTGATGTATCCAAGGCCTACCAAGCAAAGTAGTGAACAAAGTATTCAAATCAATGATGTAAAACTAAAGCCCGCTCACCTTGGTCATTGAATCTTCTCAACATCATCTGATCTCCTCAGAGTATGGATATGTCAATCCTCAAATAAGGAAGGATCATTAGACTCATAATGTTTACCGATGCACCTGAATCCATGAGAACTCTGGCAAGTATGAACCTATCCATGTCAATTGTGATGTAGAGGGGACGGTTGTGCTCCAAGTCCCCCAGAAGAAGGTCTTCATTTGTGAAGGTGATCCCTTGGGTTTTTTTTTGTATAATGTGCTTCCTCACCTATAGTGGTCAGTTGAGCTAAGCATATTTCAGGATCAAGGAGAGCCTTGATTATTGATTCCATCATCTCTTTGGATAAGACAAGGGCATCATATATGTTTACCTTAGATGACAACTTTCTTAGATGAGAAAGGACATTGTAGTCCACCTTCGGCTGGTCCTCCACAAGCATATCCAAGGGTGGAGCATCTTGTGGAAGGGCTTCTCGATCTTCAGTACCAATGACTTATTTCCCTATCTTGAGTGTGCCTAGGAGGTAAAACCTTGCCACCCTGAGGTTGACTTTGATGATCTCTTGTAGGGTAATGGAAGGTTCTACACACATGGGCTCACCTACTGACTTCTATGGGACCCTTGGAATCATATGATTCAAAGTCTATCTCAAGAGGTGAACCAATAGCATTCAGAGTAAGAAAGTCCAACTATGAATCAGAAAGAGAAAGATCAGAATTATTGTAGTTATTTTGACTTGAAGAGTTATCATTAGGAATAGATGAAGATAATCCATTAGAAGTGACACATATGTAATTCAAACTAGCTTTATTCTTTAATTTCTTGGAATTATTTGGAGGTAGAAAGTAGAAATCAAGTAAAGTGAGTGGAGAAAGGGATTTGATACCCTTATCCGTCAACACAAGAGTTCTACTATTAGAAGAAATAAAAGAGCTAGCTAAGGTGGAAGAAGTCACTGGTGTAGAAGTTGCAACTGTAGATTGGAGGATGGACATGATTGGTAGCTGCGTTAATGGGCTATCCTGGGCCGACACATGCTACTGCTGCTACTACTACTGAGCTTCCCCTTTCTTAGAGTTGGCACTGGAAACTTGTAAACCTTCCTTGATGTTGGAGTTTTGAGCTGACTCAGGCACTTGCAAAGAAAGCTTCTTGATCTTCTGGATGATCTTCTTTGAAGTTTTGTATAAAGAAATATCCCAACCTTCTTTAGTTTTGGTAGGATCACATGTAACCCAAAAGATTACCCTGATGGAACTAGATGGTTGTTCCATAAGGTATTCCTTTGGGATAACTACAACACCAGTCTTGAAACTATGTTCAAGCCAATCCTTGAATATGAAGCAATCCTCCAAAACATGGCCTAGCATACAGTGGCAAAAGTTTGATCATGACTTTGCCTTCTTCCTCCAGATTCTAGGCTGAAAATCGCTTCTTTAAGAGATTCTTAAAGATCTTTTGATCTCCCTCTTAAAATAATAAGGTTTGTTTAACTTATCTAAAAGAGTAGGTGGACCATATCTACTTGGCGTATGATGTATGATGAGGTGGTGTTGGGTGTGGAGGCTACTCAGGTAAAAAAAGGAGGTGGAAGCTATTAGGTCGGGTCTCTATGATCTCACTAGTTGTTCTTCCCCTCAACTGTTGTCATTGCTCCTGGCTTCTTCTTGTAGACTAGCCTCCTTGTTTATTAGCCTCTCAAATGTCTTGATGGTAAAACCCTTAAACAAGAAGGCGATCGGGCCATGGATACTCTTCAAAAGAATCTCAATGGCATGCTGCTCAGATATCTCTGGTTTGCACTTCATACTCAGGTTATGCCATTGAAGAATATAGTCAACAAGGGACTCAGAGGTGCTGTTGTGCTACAAGATCACTACAATAACCTTTTGCTGAGCTCCAGCAAATCTCTTGGTGAAGAGTTGCTCTAACTTAGCAAATGTCCTTACTGAACCATTAGGAAGTTCAACATACCAATCGAAAGTAATACCCACTAGGCTACTAACGAAGAGGCATAAAAGCAAAGCGTTGCTGCCACCGGCGTTGGAATAACTAGCCTTGAAGTATGCTATGTGCTGCCTTGAGTTTCCACTGCCATCAAAGCTTTTGAAGGAAGGTGGCATGAAACCCTTGGGATATTGGATAGCATCAAATTCTTCTGGGTATGGTTTACCCTTTACAAACGATGATCCTCCCTGGGTTTGAGCCAATGCTTCCTTCACTTGCTACTCAACCATGGATTTTATGTCTTTTTCTTGTATGGAGGTACTTTCCAATACCTTCTTATACATGCTAGTGTTACTTTTCTCAACGGGAAGTAAAGTCTTCATTGGGTCCAAGATATGCACTAACTCAGGCTGACTGATGTCGACTATAGTAGGATGAACTAATGGGGCTTATTTCTGGAGCACTGAAACTACTGCTAAGAAGTCCTCTAACTGTCGTGACATCCTATCTATTTGCTCATCTTTCTATCTCAACTGATATTAGAGGTGCTGAACTGATGTTGTAGTGTCTTCCTGATCAACCTTATCACCTTCCATGGCTTGTTGCTCCCTGAGAAGAGAACCTCTAGTGTCTACCATGTAGACTCCAGCTGGATCTCCCAACAAGTCATATTTATTGGGATCGAAGCTGACTTTCTCTTCATCTGAAAAATCATATCGCAGAATCTCCTACTTTTCCATGAAATAATGTGCCACTATCTCATCTAAAGAATGATCAACTAAAGTGGTACAAATAATCTATACCATGTGATCATTATGCACCGAGGGCACCTCACCGCCACCGGAGAGTCAATTATGTGGACTATACTCACTAGATGAGTGGTACTGACTTCACTAGCTATGAGAGGGTAACAATAGGATGTTCCACTATCACCGTGCAACTGCCATCCATATATGAAATAACTATCACCATCTCCACATCCCGCTATAGCGAGTTGGTGAAGGGATGACCATGATGCTTGTGGTTGCCACTCTTCTCGCACACCATCGGGCGTAAGGTCAGTGAGAGCGACCTCCACAATAGGTGTGGATGGGGTAAGATCCCTTGGCCATAGCCAGATCACCAACAGGGTGCACTTCTCCCCTAACATGGCCTTCATGGCCTTTGATGGAACTGGAGATGATGTGACATGGACTGGTGGTGGTGGACGAGCAGTAGAGTGATGGGATGGAGACATCACTGATTCCCTATGCACAAGAGTTGTCCTCCTATGGCAGTCTGTAGGTGGATGCAGATGGTCATGCGATCGAAGGAAAATCAATAAGTGTACCGACGGCGACCAAAAAACCTCCATCTCTCCCTAGTGGTAATATGAGCTATATGGGCCTCTGGATCCCTCTCCTAGAGAATATGCTTCCCCACACTATGGGGGATGATGGATTTGAGATCAAACTGTGCTCTGGACTCTGAACATCTGAAAGCTCTAGCTACTTGGTGCAAGACATATTGAAGATTGGCATATAACCTCCTAATCCTAGTAATTGCTAGCTGATGTTGCACCACTGGTGGAGGTGAGGAGTGAGTCCTCTTAACATTCTCCCTATCTGACCCAGAGAGAGGTTGGAACTGGTTTACTGTAACCAGTGGTGAAGTGATAACAGGGAACTCCTCAACAGCTAAATGGGCTACTGCCTCTATCTCCCTTGTAATCCTGATGTGGTACTACTTGATCATGCTATTCTTGTTCCTATGTTGTGTCCCAGCAGGATGGGAGGAGTGAGAGCTAGACCCATACTCAAAAGTAGGGGAGGTAAGCTCTAAGACCAAGGGAGCCTTACCATTAGAGGGTGAGGAGTGGGCGCCCTCACCGGGTGCACGAGAAACCATGGGGTGTAAAAAATCAAAGCACTTGATACTACCGGTACTAATACAACAAGCATGGGATTGTCCCGCTTCCTCTTCAAGGAGATGTCAAAATTTGTAGATCAATCTGGATGACCGGCTTCTGCCCGGTCACCGTGGTCCTACTGACTGTCGTGAGGGGAGTGCACTCACATGTAATCCTCGCTCCCTCAAATCCCCTACCAAAGTGGATCAGATGTGTATGGTCAAGTCAGGGGAAGTTGGCTTGGTCCAAAGCCAAATCCATACCATGAGGGAAAGTGAAAATGAACTTTTGTGAACTGGCCATCTTAGAATAATTGTAAAATACTGAAAACTGAACTGCCACTGTATTGTAACTGATTATAGGAATCTAGAATAAGAAATGAGTTTGTATCAGATCTCTATCTTTATAGATTTTTGAATTTGAATTTGAAAATTTGAACCCACATCCAACAACTTGAAAGTGTTAAGTGGGGTTCAAATAGATTTGAGATTTTTTTTTTGATTGAAAGAGTAATTTTGAAAATGAATCAAATTTCAACAAATTAAGGTATGTTGAAAGTTGGATTCAAATATTTTGAGAAGGATGCATCTATAGGTTCGTGTTTGTTTAAATTTAGATTTTTTTGATTTGAGGACCCTTTCTTTAATAAATTTGGGTATGTTAAAGTAAGATCAATTGATTTTTTTGATTGATGATTTTGAATTTTACTTAGTAAATTTAGTATGCTAAGTGAAGTGTTTTAAAATGATTGTTTTTTTTGAATTGTTTTGATTTTGAAAATTGGAATTTTACTTAGCAAATTTAAGTATGCTAAGTGAAGAACCCAAGTGTTTTGTTTGATTTTTGAAAATATGATTCTTAGTTTAGTATGCTAAGAAGATCCTATGTGTTTCATTTGTTCATTTTGATTTTTGAAAAGGTAGGATCCTTAGCAAATTTAGGTATGTTAAAGAAATCCTAATGTGTTTCATTTTTGTTTTGACTTGCTTGAAAGTGGAGAATTTAATTTAGCATATTTGGTATGCTAAAGGTGAAGTCACACTAGGTTTTGTGAAATGGAAATTTTACTTAGCAAATTTGAGTATGCTAAATGAAATTCCAAAAGATGTGTTCAAAATTTTGTTGTGTTTTGGTTTCGGTAAATGGAAACTTCTCCTTAGAAAATTTGGTATGCTAAGGAAAGAAGTTTCAAAAGGTGCTTGAAGATTTTTGGTTTTGACTTTAGAGACTTCACTTATTAAATTTGAGTATGCTAAATGAGGTTTGAAAATTTTTGATTTTGGGTTTGGAGACTTCACTTAGACAAATTTTAGTAAGCTAAATGAAGTTCCAAAAATGTTTGAAAACTTTTTGGTTTTGAATTTGGAGACTTCACTTAGCAAATTTGAGTGTGCTAAATGAAAATCCAAATGTGTTTGAAAATTTTAGATTTTGGATTTGGAAACTTCACTTAGCAAATTTGAGTATGCTAAAATGAAGTTCCACAATGTGTTTAAAAATTTTGGATTTTGAGTTCGGAGACTTCACTTAGCAAATTTGAGTATGCTAAATGAAGTTCCAAATGTGTTTTGAAAATTTAAGATATGATTGTTGATTTTAGATTTTGGATTTGGAAACTTCACTTAGCAAATTTGGGTATGCTAAATGAAGTTCCAAAATGTATTTCAAATTTTTTGAAAATATGGTTGTTAAGTTTCAACTTTTGAAAAGAGGACTTCCATTCAACAAATTTGGGTAAGGAGGAATGGAGATTTTATTTTTGAAATGTGAAAATTTTATTTTGTGTGTGATTATTGCTATTTTGAAAGAGAAGAATTCCAACTTAATCATATATGAGATATGTTTATGGGATTTCAAATGATATTATTATTTTATTTGAAATGAAATCTTCATTTAATAAATTTAGGTATATTAAATGAAGATGTTCATATGTGCTTTTGAAAAATTTAATTTTATTTCAAAATGAAACTTCCGTTCAATATGTATGAGTGCATTGAATGGAAAGGTTCACGTGTGCTTTTTGAAAACTTTATTTTTTATTTTGATTTTTATTTTTCGAAAGATGATTGTTCATTTTATTTTGAACAATGAAATCTTCATCAAAGTGAATTGAAAGAAGATGTTCATTTGTGCTTTTGAAAAAGATTGTTAGTTTTATTTTAGAAAATTCCTACATGTAACAATTATGAGAATTGTTAAATGAGGGTGATAAAATTTTGTAGAAAATATTTTTATTAAGTGCATTTTTGAAAGAGTGCTTTTGAAAAGAAAAGTTCTTATGGAAAATTTATTTTGTCTTTATTATTTTAGAATGAACCTTTCCTTATCATAAAATGATATGGAGGAAGTTTTAAATGTTTTCTTTTATTTAGATCTTTTTATTTTACCCATTGGGGGACCAAACGAGGTTTTAAGACCAACACGGAGTGAGGTCCTAAAACCTAAATATGTTGGCTAACTCAAATTAAGAATGAAATAAGCTAAGTGCCAACAGAAAGAAAGATAGTCCCAGATTCATACCAAAGTACAAATCCACTATTGATACTCTAAGACAATGATCATTTACCAAAGATGGAGATAGGAACCATCCCCAATGGAGTCGCTAGAAAAATCTATGGGTAGAAAAAATTCTATGTGGATGCTTTCAAATCTGTGGTGAAAAAGGAAAGAATATAAAAAATCTTCTTTTTAAGATGCCACCCAGATCCACAGATGTGCTTATTCAGGTGATCGGGTACGTCATCAAGAAATAGTATACTATCTTGAAAGACAGAAGTCACTACCCTTTAATGGACCTAATCACCTCAATAAGGACTCCTAAGGATGATGGGTCTGCATATGTACCAGGGATTCTTCCCCTACTTTACATGGAAAAGTAAAGTAGGGTTTATTTTAAATAGGGTTTTTTAAGTTCTCTATAGGGGCAAGCCCCCATAGTTAATTACATCCTAAGGGATGAGATCCTTTAAGAGAACTCTCAATTAAGGTAAATGATCATTGTCTTCAAAGATTTCAATAGGAAAATACTATCAATCGATTGGTTTATTTTTGAAGATCAAATGGGATTGATCAAAGAGAGGGAGTTATTATCAAAGCCAAAAGAAAGATGAGTAAGAGATCCCCATGATGTTAGGGAACCTAGCGAGCATCACAAGGTATCCTATGGTTGGGCTTTACATTTTTAAAATTGAATTAATTAGTTTGAGTTGCATTTTTCATTAGATATTTAAGACTTATGATTCCTTAACATAGGATTAAGGAAATGCCTAAGAGGTGAGAAATTATGCTTATTGCCCGCAAAGGGGAGAAGAAACCTCAGAACCTATATCTATGGAGCTTTGGTGAGGGCTAAAATACAACCTAAATCTAAGGTGAAGATGGGCATTTGGTTTGCATCCATAAGAGAGGACAAACCACCCAACTGCTTGGACTTAAAACCACTTGGGGGTGGCTACCAACTAACTCCTCTTATGATTTTAAATATATGTAGGCAAGTCATATGCTTATACATGATAGCTAGGCTATTATTTATTTAGAAAGAGACTAAGTCTTTAAACTCACTCTCTAAAGAGACTAGATCAAATATGGACATGCTTCAAATGACCTAAATCTAATGAAATTCATATTTCATTTTTATTTTCATTTTTGGCAAATTATCTTGACTCAGGCTAATAGGATTCATATGCCTAATGTATGAGAAATAAAGTTATTGGCCAAAATCAGTGAGAAGGGAGGAGGTGTGTTTCCACCATTGCTCTCAAAGGTCAAGGCAAGCTTCTCTGGAGAAGGTGGAAGCCCTCCAATCAAGAGTAAAATTAAATGCATTTGTGCATGATATTGTAAAGGAAATATTGATCCAGCTAAGGGGTTGCTAATTCTTTTATCATGATTTTAAACCAAAGCTTTAGGTGAGGTTATGAATTGTTTATTTTTAGTTTTGAGTTGTTAGATTTGGTAAAAGATTTATTTTTCCCTAAGAGCCTAATCCACATCCAGGCCATACATAAAGCAAGGAAGAAACTAGGAAAAGATGACTTAATGCAAAAGCTAAACAAATCATCAATCAATTTATAAAGTTAATTAAAAAGAATAAGAGGCCATTATAGTCGGGCACCACTGCAGAAACCCAAAAATAAATAATTGGGTAGCTAAGCTCTACCCTTATACAACCTAGATTACAAATGAATTAAATTACAATTAAGCAAGGAATTCATTATTATGGGGGTATTCAAGCTTCATTTCTTCATTCTTCTTTTCTTCTTTCTTCATCTTTTCTTTTTTCTTCTTTGGTTTCTTCTTTTGGACGGTTGGAAGGTGGATGCTTTAAAGGCTTCACATGGTGCATAAGATAGGATCTTATGACCAATGCTCATCCTAATCCCCATAACAATCATTCTAAAATCCTAATTGCATAAATTTACAAAAAAAAAGGAAAAGTAAATCTAACTAACACCTGCAAAATAAAGGTTAGCTAAACAAACCACCAAATCCTAAGCATGTATACTAGACTTATCACCCCACACATGGGTGACTAAGTCCACCTAGCCTATTAGATTATGCTTAGGTGTATAAGCACCTAAAAGTAAAAGCATATAAATTTTTATTATAGCACCCCTTAAGCACAATCCCCTACAGAAAATAATTCTTAGACTAAGATCACCCTACCATTCATTCTATGAGCATACATCCTAACATCCAGTATAAAACATATATCATAAAATAAAATGAACATCAAAACATGCACTACCCTAACCTAAAACTAGAAGTGGTGACTTAGGCTAATGTGTGCTTTAAAGGTTTATGTGGTATGCTTAGCTATTGCTTTAAGTTAGAATTTTCTAAGTTTGAAGCATGTTAAACTTAGAGGAGGGTTTCATTTAAGTTTTTTAGTTATTTTAGGTCAATTTTATTTCATGTTTTGATTTGGTTCAAGTGAATCCTATAATTAATTACTAAGTTATAGAGAGAGAGAAAGAGAAGTGAACTTCTCTTTCCTTCCCTAACCTAAGTAATTTCTAAAGTAGATTCACATTTTAATTTATTTAGTGAATGTTTTGATTAAGTGTTTTAATTAATCCTAAGTTTAGATTAACTCTAAACAAACCCATTTTGAAAAGAAAGGTATTTTAAGATTAAATAAAATAAACTAAATTCATAAAACACACATAACTTCATTTCTTTCCCAACATGTATAACATGCATATGAATGAATCCAAAGCATATCTTTACATACAAAATGAGAATGTTTAACACACTTTATGATGCATGCTAAGAAATTCATTTAAGTAAATTTGGGAGTTTAAGATGCATGATTTTCATTAAGTATAAAAGAGATTTCTTATCCAATTTTCACATGCACACATGAAAGTAAGAAAGGCATAAGTGAGTACAGCACCATTGTTAACTAGAGGTGTAAGGTATAAGACCTACTTAGGGTACTTAAAGCCTCAAAACCTCGAGATTGTTCTGACTAATATATCACTTTCCTTAAATACAAACATGTGTACAAAAGAAATGAAATGGAAAAGAAGAAATGCAAAAGTTGTATTAGTTGATTCATTTTATTTATGCAATTTATGCGTGCAAGCATAGGCAACCCTTCTGAAGTATTAGTATAGAAATGAATAGGATATGGGATTAGGTAAGTGTTAGGTTCTTTTCAAATGAACCATACATCTTACGAAAACCTGTTCAAAACTGTACTAAAAAAGAAGAGAAGGGAGACCTACACTAAGCACATCTTTATATCTTACTCACATACAAGCTTATAATTAAAAAAAAAAGTAAAAAGATTTTAGATTTGATGATTAATTCATATATTTTTGAAAATAATTTTAATTTAATAGTGATAATAGCCACTCATATTTCTACTTTAGCCAACACATGCAAATTTGACATAAAGTAAATAATTTCATTTTGAATTTGATTTTGAAAACTATGGATGCATAAAACTATATGACATACACATTTAACATGTTGGGGAAAGAACTAAAGCAATGAAAGTAAACACATTCACTTTAATTAAATCCTAAATTTCTTATGAAATAAGAAATCTTAAAGTAAATCAAAGTTTATTTATCATGATTTTTGTTTGATTTAGAATTTGATTTAATTTTGAAAATGTGAGTTGTTTATTCCTAACCCATTCCCACAAGTGTTTGATATTTTTGTTTAATTTTAGATGATTAGATTCATTTTAGATTTTGATTAGGTTAGGTATGAGTCAAAACAAATTAATTAACCCTACTTACACCACCTTAGCATTGTTAACCAAGTAATTATGAGCTAATGAGATGACATAAAACTCACAAAGAATTTAAACTTGCAATGAACCTAGGAAGAAAATGGCCTCAATGCAATTTGGTTAATTTGCTAAAAGGGGTTTAACTTAAGTAATTTCAAATCACCCCTCACACATGTGAGTTGGGTTTTGATTTCCTTAATTGAACTTAGGCTATTCAACACCTAAGCATCTACCCAAAGTAGAATAATTAAGTTCTGGAAGTTTCTAGAGTTTTTAGAAATTAATTAAGAGAGTAATTAAGAGAGTAATTAGGAAACACATTTGTAATTCCCCCAATTAAGCCTTAAATAAATCCCAAGAAAATTATGGGAGGTAGAGGTCATCCCCTAAAACATACCCTAGAAGTTTGGGATAATTAGAGGATTAATTAAGAAGTAATTAGATAAATAAGATTTCCATTAAAACCTAAAATCAGAGAAAAGTATAATTCAAAATACTTTGAAATCATTTTTAAAATATTTTAGGTTGAATTATCTTTCCATAGGAATTTACCTCATGTTTTGCTGAATTTTATTGAGGGAGATATGAATCTTTGAAGGTTAGGAGATTAATTAAAATTAATTAAATCCCTAACTAATCCCTTTAGCCATGGGTGGTCGCATCACTTTACACACGTCACTCCATGAGTTAATCACTTAAACATCACATCAAGAAGGCGGCATGACATGGTTTGATCCCTACCATCAAGGATGAGTCATCAAGCCTAAAGGATAAATCGTGCTAATCTAGGCCCCCATCCAAACAGGGATGGATAGCTAGGATTCTCCCAGTTTTTCCCTGAGGATCAATGGAGACCTTCCATGATCTAGCAAAAGATCTGAGCTCGATTGAGCTCTGATTGGAATGAGATTGTACCCACACCATCTAACACTAAAGATAAGCATATTCAATGGTGGATTTCACATGTCATAATAATTTCTTTCACAAAGGACCAACACCTCCTAAGCTAAGTGGTCTGAAAATTCCAACCTCGCCAAAGGCTTTGACCTCGATGAGGTTGCCTAGTGACTAAAACCTTGTTGAAAGTTTTAAGCCTCAGGTTGAGTAGTCTCTATAGACCACTTGCTTCCCTTTGCTTTGATTCAATTCAATCTCCTTGCTTTAGGAACTTGAGGGAATGCAAGGTGCAAACTTGATCCCCGAGGAAGGGGGAATTGGAGTAGTTTTGAGTGAGGAGGAAGTTGAGTTTTGAGCTTTTTTCTGTGGGAAGAAAATTGAGAAACCTAAGATCCAAAGCCCTCTTAGAAAGCTTAGGAATGCTCTCTGATGGATCCTAACTCTCTCTAATGCTCAATTGAATGTGAGGATCATCAATTCAAAATTAGGGGAGTATATCTTCCCATGGCAATTGACTGAAACATGATTATTTTGATCTAATTGACCATGGGAGGGGTTGTTTAGGATCTGCACATGATTTGAGGTAGAGGATTGGAAACCTCCCATGTGCTTCAAATCAAGTGGAGGGAGGATTTTGAATGAGCCAATGTGGCAAGCCAGCCTTTCCATGACACCCAAACCCGAGTTGTGCACTTTTCATTGAGTCCACTTGAGGAAGGCATCAAGTTGATATGAAGAGGACTTGACCAAATTATCCATGCTTTAGACCAAAATTTGTTCTATGTCCTAGGAGTAAAATGGTCATTTTGCTGATTTTTCAATTTGGATATGTTAGGTATGTGGAGAAACTAGGTTTGGCCAAGTTTCATGAGATTTGGAGTTCATTTGATAAGGTTTGGCTCATGTTGACCGTTAATGGGTCAACAACAAGTTGACAATTGGTCAAATTGGGTCAAACAAGTTTCAAATGACCGCTTGAAATGTTTTTGGCTTTTGGTTTGATCAATTTGGTTTATTTTGAATTTGGCTCATATGATTTTAGGTCACAAGTTGAATTTTGACCGTTTGACCTATGAGGTCAAGGGTAGGTTTAGTTTGGTTAGTCATGGATTGGTATCTTTGTTTCCAACCAATTTTGGTTAAGTTTGAATTTGGCTCAACATGACCCCTTTAGTCAAGTTTTCAAGGTCAATTGGGCTAGGTCTAGTTGGGCCAATTAAGTCTTTTGTCAAGTTCCACAAGTGATTTGGAATGAACTTGACCCATTGGTTTCAATCAATTGGGCTTCATTTTTGACATTTTGACTTTTAGGTCAAGTTGGGTCAACTTCAGTGGTCAATTTAGCTCAAATGTTTGACTTGGACAAGTTTAAACATAAGTCATGAATGAACTTAGATCAATGGTTTCAATCAATTTAGCCTATGGTGGATTTTGGCTATGTTAGGTTTCATTTTGGCTAAGTGTTGACTTGGTCAACCCTTAGGTTTGATTTGGTTTAACCTAATTTGGTTGATTGATCATCCCATGATGACTATCAATGACTTATTTCCTTCTATCTTGAGGTGCTACCCTAGGAGGTAGAACATTGCCACTACAGAGGTTGACTTTGATGATCTATTATGGTAGGGTAATGGAAGGTTTTACTTACACATCAGGCTCACCTACAGCTTCTCCTATGGGACCCTCAAAATCGGATGATTCCAAGTCTATCTCAAAAGGCAAACCCATAGTATTTAGAGTAGGGAAGTCCAACTCTGAATTAGAAAGAGGAAGTTTGAAATTGTTATAGTTATTTTGACATCAAGAGCTATCATTAAGAATAGAAGTAGACAACCCATTAAGTGACATAGATATAATTAAAGCTTACTTTATTCTTCAATTTCTAAGATTTGTTTGGAGGTATAAAGTAGAAATCAATAAAGTGAGTGGGGTAAGGGATTTGATGCCCTTATTTGCTGATACAAGAGTTTTACTAGTAGAAGAAGAAGAACTAGCTAAAGTGGATGAAGTCACTTGGTGGAAGAATGAGGTTGACTCATGTGCATGGCTATCTATCTCGACACATATTGTCGTGTTAAGCTCCTTTCCTTGAGTTGGCACTGGTAACTTACAAACCTTTCTTGATGTTGGAGGTTTGAGCTAACTTAGGCACCTGCAAGGAAAGTTTCTTGATCTTTTGGATGATCTTTTAGAGGTTTTGGATAAAGAAATATCCCAACCTTAGAAGTTTCCCAAGGATTACCTAATGGAACTAGATGGTTATTCCATAAGGTATTCCTTCGATGACTACAAGACCGGTCTTGAAGCTATGTTCAAGTCACTGAATGTGAAGCAATCCTCTAAAACATGGCCTAATATGGTAGGGGCAAAAGTTAGGATCATGACTTTTCCTATTTCCTCCGTCTAGGCTGTGTAGCTAAAATTAGGCTTCTTTAAGAGAATCTTAAAGATCTTCTTGATTTCCTCCCTCTTAAATGAATAAGGTTTGTTAAGCTTATCTAAATAAGGACCATATCACCTAATGTGATATTTATGGGTATTGAGGAGGTAGTGAAGTCGGCCATGAAAGTGGAGGTTGTGGTGTCTGGTGGTAAAGGAAGAGGTCGTGGTCTCTGAGATCTCTAGCTAGTTGCTTCATATCTACCACTATCGCTCGCTTTTCAAAGACCTTCTATGGCTTTGTAGTCTTTAAAAGGCAATGCTTGTCTCTTGTAGACTAACCACCTTGTTGATTAGCTTCTCAAATATTCTGATAGTGAAGCCCTTAAGCATGAAGGCGATCGGGTCATGGATATTCTTTAGAAGAATCTCAATGGCATGTTGTTCAGACAGATGTGGCTCACATTTCATACTCAAGTTATTCCACAAAGAATATAATCAACAAGGGACTCACCTAAGTGTTGTTACAATGATAAATCAAGAACCCTTTAGCTCCAACAATCCTCTTGATAAAGAGTTGATCCAACTCAGAAAATGTCTTTATTGAACCATTGGAAAGTTCAGCATATCAATGAAAAGCAATCCATACTAGGATACTAACAAAGAGGAAGAATAGCAAAGCATTGCTGCCACCGGCATTGCAATAACTAGCCCTAAAGTGTGCTATATGTTCCCTTGGGTTTTCACTGCCATCATAGCTTTTGAAGGATGGTGGCACGAAATGCTTGGGGTATTGGATTGCATCGAATTCCTTTGGGTAAGGTCTACCCTTTGGAATCGATGATCCTCCCCAGGCTTGAACCAATGCTTCCTTCACATACTGCACAACCATGGATCTGATGTCTTTTTCTTATATGGAGGTACTTTCCACTACCTTGCTATACATGCTAGTGTTACCTTACTTAACAGGAGGTAAGGTATTGGCTGGGTCTAAGAAATGCACTAACTCTGCCAGACTAATGTTGGTTGTAGTAGGATGATCTGCTGGGGCTTATTTTTGAAGTACTGAAACTGTTTCCAACAAATCCTCGAGCTGCCTTGCCATCCTATCTATCTGCTCATCCTTTTTGCTTCAACTGATATCGAAGGTGTTGGGTTGGTTGGGCTATGTCCTCCTAATCAACCTCATTACCTTCCATGGCCTAATGTTCTTTGAGGAGAGATTCTCAGGTATCTACCATGTAGACCCCAATTGAGTCTCCCAATAAATCATCTTTGTTGGGATCAAAGCTGATCTTCTCCTTATCTGACCAATCATACCCCAGAATGTCCTTCTTCTCTACAAAATAATGTGCTACTATCTCCTTGAGAGAATGTACAATCTGAATGGGAACAAATGATTTAGGCTGGCTGGTGTGATCACTATCATACACTGAGAGGCACCGTACCTCGCCTGCTGCTAGAGAGTCAATCCTATGTGGACTGCACTCACTAGAAGAGGCACACTCCTGATTGACACTAGCCTATGAAAGGGGTCACATTCCTAGGAGGTTCCACTATCATCGACGCAGCTGGGCTATCATCCGCTACCTCTATAATAGCTACTACCATCTCCATGTCCTGTTGAACTGGTGGAGTTGGTGAAGGGATGACCACCATGCTTAGGGGTCCACTCCGCACCACCACAGTAAGGTCGAAGCGAGAGCTCCTCACAGGGGTGGTATGGATTGAGTAGATCCTCGAATAGATCCCTACAGGGTATGCTTCTCATGGCCTTCATGGCCTTTGATAGAACTGGAGATTCTATGACATGAACTGGTGATGGCGAACGGGGGGTAGAGCTGTGAGGTGGAGACACCACCAACTCTCTATGAACAAGAGCTATCCTCCTATGATGACTGGTCCTAGTAAGTAAGATGCTATTTATATGGTCGATGCGGGTAGCGCACCGAGCTGGAAAGTCAACGAGTGCAAAAGCTACTGACTAGCAACTGAGCCATTGGCTCTCCCTATTGGTGATATGAACAGATGTATGGGCCTCATTGGTCCTCTCCTGTCAAATATGTTTCCCCAAATTGTGGGGGATGATGGATCTTAAATTAAATTATGCTCCAAACTCTAAACATTCGTAAGCTCTGCCAACCTGGTGCAAAACTGATCAAAGGCCAACATACGACCTTCTGCTCTGAGTAAGTGTGGGTTGATGTTGAACCACTGGTGGAGGTGAATTATGAATCCTCCTAGCATCTTCTCTGTCTAACCCAAAGAGAGGATGAAACTAGTTCACTGTAATCAATGGGGTGATTAAAGTAGGTACCTCATTTACTATTGACCGCATAGCGGCCTCCATCTCCTTGGCAATCCTAGTATGATATCACTTGATAATGCAGTTTTTATATCTCCTTTGTGTCTTGGTAGGATGAGTAGAGTGAGAACTAGATCCAACCTTAAAGGCTGGGGAGGCAATCTCTAGAATTAAAGGAGCCTTACCCTTAGAGAGTGCTAAGGAGCGGGTGCTAGCCCTCACTGGGGTAGCACGGGAGGTGTTGTCACTGTCACTACTGAAGCTGGTGGGATTGACACTACTTTCCTCTTCAATGAGAAGATATTAAAATCTGAAGGTAAATCAATCTGGATGACAGGCTTCTGCCCAGCCACCACAGACCTACTGACAGTTGTGAGGGGAGTGCCCTCACATGTGATCCTCACTCACAAATGGATAAGTGCATGATCCAATCGGGGAAATTGGTCAAGGCCAAGTCCATGCCATGAGGGAAAGTGAACACAAACTTCTACGAGCCTTCCATTTCAAATCAATTATAAAAATTGAAAGACTGAATTGTAGCTGTACTAATGCTGAGAATCTATAATATAAGAAATGAGCTTGGAAATGATTTTTATTTTGGTTGATTTTAGAATTTGAATTGAAAATCTAGACCTACATCTAACATCTTGGAAGTGTTAAGTGAGTTCAAATGGATTAGAGAAGATTTAGAAATTTGATTGAAAAGAGGAATTTTGAATATGAATCCAACTCCAACAAATTTGGGTATGTTGAAAGATGGATTCAAATATTTTTAGAAGGATGCTTCCTTAGGTTCATGTTTGAAATTAGATTTTGATTTGAGGACCCTTTCCTTTAACAAATTTGGGTATGTTAAAGTAAGGTTCAATTGGTTTGGCTTTTTGATTTGGAATTTTACTTAGCAAATTTTGGTATGCTAAGTGAAGTGTTTGAAAATAGTTGTTTCTTTTTTTTTGTGAATTGTTGTTTTATTTCAAAAATTGGAATTCCCACTTAGAAAATTTAGGTATGCTAAGTGAAGCACCCAAGTGTGTTTTTGAAAGATCATTTTGAAAATAGGATTCTTAGCAAATTTGAGTATGCTAAGAAGATCTTAAAGTGTTTCATTTATTTTTGGATATTTTGATTTTTATAAAAGTAGGATCCTTAGCAAATTTGGGTATGCTAGGAAAATCCTAATGTGTTTCCTTTTGGTTTTGATTTATTTTTGATTGAAAGTGGGGACTTTACTTTAGCAAATATGATATGTTGAAGATGAAATTCCACCTAATTTTGTGAAATGAAAATTTCACTTAGCAAATTTGAGAATGGTAAATAAGATTCCAAAAGATGTGTTAAAAAAATTTTTGATTTGGTTTTGAAAATGGAAACTTCTCTTTAGGAAATTTGGTATGCTAAAGAATGAAGTTCCAAAGGTGCTTGAGAATTTTTTTTTTGAATTTGGAGACTTCACATAGCAAATTCGAGTATTCTAAATGAAGTTCCAAATGTGTTTGAAAATTTTTGGTTTTGAATTTGGAGACTTCACTTAGCAAATTTGAGTATGCTAAATGAAGTTCCAAATGTATTTGAATTTGGAAATATGATTGTTAAGTTTTGATTTTTGAAAAGAAGACTTTCATTCAACAAATTTGGGTATGTAGAATGGAAGTCAATCTTATTTTTGCAAATGTGAAAATTTTATTTTGTGTGTGATTATTGCTTTTTGAAAGAGGGAATTCCAACTTAATCATATATGTGATATGTTTAAGTGGGATTTCCAAATGATATTATTTTTATTTGGAAATGAAATGTTCATTCAATAAATTTGAGTATATTGAATGAAGATGTTCACATATGCTTTTGAAAAAATTAGTTTTGTTTTAAGATGAAACTCTCATTCAATATGTGTTGGTGTATTGAATGGAAAGGTTTATGTGTGCTTTTTGAAAGTTCTATTTTTGATTTTGATTTTGACTTTGGAAATATGATTGTTCATTTTATTTTGAAAATGAAATCTTCATCAAAATGAATTGAAGGAAGATGTTCATTTGTGCTTTTGGAAAAGAATATTAGTTTTATTTTTGAAGATTCCTACATATAACAATTATGAGAATTGTTAGATGAGGGTGATTTAAGAAAATTTTGTGGAAAATATTTTATTATGTGCATTTTTTGAAAGAGTGTTTTTTAAAAAGAAAGAATTTTATGAAAAATTTATTTTGTCTTTATTATTTAGAATGAACATTTCCTTATCATAGAAATGATAAGGAGGAAGTCTTTAAATGTTTTCTTTTATTTAGATCTTTTTATTTTTACTCATTGGAGAACCCAACGAGGGTTTTAAGACCAACACGGGGTGAGGTCCTAAAACCTAAAGATGTTGGCTAGCATATCTTAAGAATGAAATAAGCTAAGTGCCAATGGAAAGAAAGATAGTCTCAGATTCATAGCAAACTACAAACCCACTATCGATACTCGAAGACAATGAACATTTATCAATTATGGAGAGAGGAAACATTCCCAGTGGAGTCGCCAGAAAAATTTATTGTAAAATATTATCGCCTTCATCTATCATTTCTTGGAGAGGATAAATGAAAATAGAAATATATGCCTTTAGTTGGGACACCACATAGATCCGCAGATGTTCTTATTGAGGGTGATCAGGTACGACATTAAGGAGAGGTATACTATCTCAAAAGATAGAAGTCACCACCCTACAATGGACCTAATCACCTCAACAAGGACTCCTATGAACAATGGGTCTGCATATGTACCAAAGATTCTTCCTCTACTTTACATGGAAAAGTAAAGTAAGGTTTATTTTAAATCGAGTTCGTTAAGTTCCCTACAGGGGCAACCCCCATTATTAATTACATCCTAAGGAATGAGATCCCTTAGGAATACTCTCGATTAAGGTAAATGATCATTGTCTCCAAAGATTTCAATAGGTAGTACTATCAATCGATTAGTTTATTTTGGAAGATAAAATGAGATTGATCAAGGAGAGGGAGTTATTATCGAAGCCAAAGGAAGATAAGTAGGAGATGCCCATGATGCTAGGAAACCTAGCAAACATCTCAAACTATCTTATGGTTGGGCTTTACATTTTTGAAATTGATTTAATTTATTTGAGTTGAATTTTTCATTAGAAATTTAGGGCTTATGTTTCCACAACACAAGATTATGGAAATGCCTATGAGGTGAAAATTTATGCTTATGCTCCACAAAGGGGAGAAGCAACCTTAGAACCTAAATCTAGGGAGCTTTGGCGAGGGCTGGATGTACAACCTAAATCTAAGGCAAAAATGGGCATTTGGTTTGCCTCCAAAGAGAGGACAAACCAACCGACTACTTGGACTTATAGCTGCCTGGGAGTGGCTGCCAACTAACTCCTCCTATAATTTTAAATTCATGTAGGCAAGTCATATGCTTTATGCAAGATAGCTAGGCTGTTATTTATTTTGAAAGAGACTAAGTCCTTGAACTCACTCCCTAAAGAGATTAGATCATGTAAGGGCATGCTTTAAATGACCTAAATTTAAGTCAATTTAGATTTCATTTTTATTTTAATTTTGGACAATCATTTTGACTCAGGCTAATAGGATCCATATGCCTAATGCAAGAGAAATGAGATTATTGGACAAAATAGAAGGGAGGAGGTGTGTTTCCACCATGGCTCTCAAAGGTCAAGCCAAGTTTCTCTAGTGAAGGTGGAAGCCCTCGAATCAAAAGTGAAAATAATATGCAATTGTGCATGATGTTATAAAAGAAGTATTCATCCCGCTAAGGGGTTGCTAATTCTTTTATCTTGATTTTTAGCCTAAGGTTTAGGTGAGGTTATGAGTTCTTTATTTTTAGTTTTGAATTATTAGATTTGATAGAAGACTTATTGTTCCTTAAGAGACTAATCCACATATAGGCCATACATAAAGTAAGGAAGAAACTAGAAAAAGGATGCTACTTAATGCACAAGCAAAACAAATCATCAATCAATTTATAAAGCTAATCATAAAAGAATTAGAGGCCATTATGGTAGGGTACCACCGCACAAACCTGAAAACAAATTGGTTAGCCAAGCCCTATCCTTATACAACCCAGATTACAAATGAAATACATACAATTAAGCAAGGAACTCATTATTATTGGGGTCTTCAAACTTCACTCCTTCATTCTTCTATTCTTCTTTCTTCTTTTCTTCTTTCTTCTTTGATTCTTTCTTTTGGATGGTTGGAAGGTGGATGCTCCAAAGACTTCACTTGGTGCATAAGATGAGATCTTTTGACCAATTCTCATCCTAATCCCCATAACAATCATTCTAAAATCCTAATTGCAAAAATTACATGAAAAGGAAAAGTAAATCTAGCTAATACATGCAAAACAAATGTTAGCTAAATGAACCATTATATCCCAAGCATGTATATTGGACTTATCACCCCACACATGGGTGACTAAGTCCACCTAGCCTATTGGATCATGGTTAGGGGTATAAATACTTGCACAACAAAATCAATTATATTTTTATTTATTATAACGCCCCTTTACCACAATCCCTTGCAGAAGAGAATGGTTAGACTAAGATCGCCCTACCATTTATTTTATGCACATTCACCCTAACATCCAGACTGAAACATCTATCTCAAAACAAAATCAAGCATCAAATCATGCACTGCCTAACCTAAAGCTAGGAGTGGTGGCTTAGCCTAATGTGTGTGCTTTAGAGGTTTGTGTGGTGTGCTTAGTTATGGCTTTAAGTTTAGAATTTTCTAAGTGTGAAGCATATTCATCTTAGAGGAGGATTTAATTTAAGTGATTAAATTATTTTGGATTGATTTTATTTTATGTTTTGATTAGGTTTAAGTGAATCCTACAATCAATTACTAAGTTATAAAGAGGTGGAAAGAGAAGAGAACTTCTCTTTCCTTCCTTAACCTAAGTAATTTCTAATGTGGATTCATATTTTAGTTTTGTTTAGTGAATGTTTTAATTAAGTATTTTAATCCATCCTAAGTTTAGATGAACTCTAAACAAACCTCTTTAAAAAGAAATGCATTTTAAGATTAAGTAAAATGAACTAAATTCACATAACATACATCACTTCACTTCTTTCCCAACATGTATAGCTTGCATATGAATGAGTCCTAAACATATCTATACATGCAAATGGGAATGTTTACAACACTTTATGATGAATGCTAGGTAATTTACTTAAGAAAATTTGAAAGTTTATGATGAATGATTTTTCATTAAGTAGAAAAGGGGTTTCTTATCCAACTTTCACATACACACATGAATGTATGAAAGGCATAAGTGAGTACGATGCCATTGTTAACCAGAGGTATAAGGTACTTAGGGCTACTTAAAGCCTCACAACCTTAGGGTTGTCCAGACTAATATACCACTTTCCTTAAATACAAGCATGTGTACAAAAGAAATGAATGGAAAATAAAGAATGCAAAAGTTGGCGTTGGTTTATTTATTTTATTTATGCACCTTGCAAGTGCAAGCATAGTTATCCTTCTTAAGTGATAGTATAGGAATGAATAGGATGTGGAATTAGGCAAGTGTTAGGTTCTTTTCAAATGAACCATACACCTTGACAAATCCTATTCAAAACTATACTAAAAGAGAAGAGAAGGAAAAACTACAATAAGCACATTCTTATATTTTACTCATATGAAAACTCATAAGTAAGATATAAGTAACACACTTTCAGTTTTGATAATTGATCCATATATTTTTGAAAATAATTTGAATTTAATAGTGATAATAGCCACTCATATTCTTACTTTAGCCAACACATGCAATTTGACATAAAGGAAACATTTTCATTTTAAATTTAATTTTTTGAAAAGCATGGATGCATAAACCATATGACATACATATTTAGCATGTTTGGGGAGAACTAAAACAATGAAAGCATGTAAACACATTCACTTCAATTAAATCCTAAAGAATCTTATGAAATAAGAAAGCTTAGTAAATCAAAGTTTATTTAATATGATTTTTATTTGATTTTGAATTTGATTTAGTTTTAAAATGTGAATTGAGTTTGCTATTCTAACCCATTCCACATATGTTTGATATTTTTGTTCAATTTTTAGATTCATTTTATATTTTGATTAGGTTAGGGTATGAATTAAATATGTTAATTTATCCTACCCACCAGCATAGAAAATAATTCAAATAATTATGAGCTAATGAGATCACATAAAATATCACAAGAAATTTAAATTTGCAATGTAGCTAGGAAGAAAGGAGCCTAATATAATTTTGCTAATGATCAATGATTAATTAAGCTAAAGGGTTTAACTTAAGTAATTTCAAAACACCCCACACACATATTAGTTGAATTTTTATTTCGTTAATTGAGCTTAGGCTCTTGAACACCTAAGCATCTACCAAAAGTAGATTAATTAAGTTCTAGAAAGTTTTTAGAATTTTAAGAAATTAATTAAGAGGGAATTAGTGAATTAGCCCTTAAGAGGATTAAGAAAGAAAAGGGGTTTAAGGAATAGCCTAGAGGAAATGCCCCAAAATTATTCCCTAAACCTCCCATTCACTAAATCAGGCCTTAATCAACTTCAACAAAGGATTAAACCACTAATCAAACCCTTAATTATCCTTAATTTCATTAAGGGGGTAATTAGGAAATGAATTAGCAATTTCCCCAATTAGCCCACCAATAAATTCAAAAAATATTAGGGGAGGTAGAATTCATGCCCTAAAATACACTCAAGAAGTTTGAGATTAATCAGTGGATTAATTATGGAGTAATTAGCAAATTGAAATTTCTAATCAAACCCAAAATTAGAGAAAGAGAAAATTCAAAATCCATTAAAACTAATTTTATAATATTCTACATTGAATTATCTTTTAGTGGCAATTTACCTCATATTTTTATGATTTTTCTTTAGAGAGATATGAATTTTAGAAATTTAGAGGATTAATTAGAATTATTTAAACATTAATTAATTCCCTAATCCTACGGTGCGCCATGCATGGTGTTGTCTCGGCCGCACTTTACACATGTCATCCTCTGAGTGGTCACTTAAACATCACATCAGTAACCTGCATGGCCTTTGCGCTTTTTTACCTCTGATTGATCAGGATCAAATTGCTAGGATTTAATCCACTGTTTATAAGGGATAAAATAGGATTTGAAATGGGATTTAATCTCCTCCATTCATCAAAAACGTTCTGATGGATGGCCAGAGATCATCCCTATTCTTCCCTAATGAATAATGGAGACCATCCACTTTCAAAGGGAAGATCCGAGCTCGATCGGACTCAAATTAAATTGAAACTCAACCCATGCCATCTATTCCTAATGGCAACAACATCTATTGATCAAAATTCCATGGGATTAAAATTTCTATCACAAAGCTCCACACCACATTGAGTTTAATGGTAGAAAAATGTCATACCTCATCAAAGGTGATCACCGATGCTTGATTCCCTTGGAGGAGCTTCGTTTGGTTAAGATGAAGCTTTGGTGAAGTTTTTATCTATTGAGGTTGAGTGGATAGCTCTATGGACCAACTCCTCCTTCTAGTGAGCTCAGTTTTGACTGAAGTGGATCTTCCCTTGCCTTTAGAGCTTGGGAAAGAGGTTGGACAAGCTCAACTTGGTCCCCTAAGGGAGTGTGCAAAGGGAATTGACTTGGTTTGGTTTGTGGAGAAAGTTGGCAAATTCTTGGAGCTCCCCTATTTTTGCATAAGGGAAACTGAGAAATTACAACTTCTAACTCTCTCTAAGAAGCTTGGGAAGGCTCTCAAATGGCTCCTCTGGCTTCCTATGCTTCAATCAAATTAGGCTATATTAGAATTGGAGTGAATTAGGGGGAGTACATCTCCCCCTTAGGCAATCGGATGCCCAAAGCTTTACTTGCCATTTTGATCCAATTGACCTTAGGTAGTGGGTTGTTTGATTTGTTAGAGGCTTGCACAAATTTGGGCTAGGGTGGAATGGTAACTCCCCATTTGCTCAAATTGAGTGGGAGCATGATTCCCTTGTGGCCAATTTGAGCCATGTGCTCGATTTTGGCCTTGGGTCAATTGGGTGGCCCAAACCTATTGGGTTTAGTGCACCACCCTCCATTAGGTTTACTTTACTTATTACAAGAGTATCAAGTAGGTATGAAAAGGATTTGACCAAAATTACCCATGGATTTAACCAGAATTTGTTTTATAGCCTAGGGGTAGAATGGTCATTTAGATGATTTTTAAATTTGGATATGCTGGTTATGTTGAGAAAATAGATTTGGCCAAGTTTCATTGGATTTGGAGTTCATTTGGTATGGTTTGGCTCATGTTGACCCATTTAGGTCAAAATGGGTCAACTTGGTCAAGTTGACCAAATTGGGTCAAAGGTCAAAAGGGTTGGGTCAAGTTCATATGACCATTTGAATTGTTTTGGTGGCTTTGTCTTGATTCAATTTGGTTTAGGTTTGAATTTGGTTCATATGACTTCATTTAGGTTAAATGGGTCAAGTTGACCAATTTGACCATTTGACCTATTTGAGCTAGGTCATGGGTAGGTTTAGGTTTGGTTAGTCATATGAAGTGGATTGCTATCTTTGTTTCCAATAAATTTTGGATAAGTTTGAATTTAGCTCAACATGACACTTTAGGTCAAGTTGGGTTCAAGGTTAATTGGGCTTGGTAAGGTCTAGTTGGCCAATTGAGGCTTTGGTCAAGTTCAACAAGTGATTTGGAATGAACTTGACCCATTGGTTTCAATCAATTTTACTTAGATCAAGTTTTGACACATTTTAACTTTTAAGTCAAGTTGGGTTAACTTGGGTCAAGTGGCCAATTAGACTAGGTTAGGCTCAAATATTGACTTGGTGAAGTTCAAACATAGTTCATGAATGAACATAGATCAATGGTTTCAGTGAATTTGGCCTATGGTATATTTTAGCTATGTTAGATTTCATTTTGGCAAAGTGTTGACTTGGTCAACCCTTAGGTTTAACTTGGTTTGACCCAATTTGATTGATTGATCATCTCATGATGATTGTTGATCATGATGAGAGGTATAGGTGAGTTTGATTCAATCCAATTTGGTTAGGATTAAAATTTTATCTCACAAGGGGTACATTAGGTCACTTTGGGTCAAGTGAGCCTAAGTGGGTCAAATGGTTTGGTCAAAGCTTGATTTGAGTTTGATTGAACTTGTATATGGACTTATGATTGAAATATAAATCCAATTGCAAGTGGTTTGAATTCAAATGGGTTTTGAATCATTTGATAATTTCATATTCAAAGGAAGAACATGAATAGATTTTGGCTTGATTTTTAAATTGAGTTTGATTCAATCCAATTCATTGATTGAAGTTTGTATTTATATTTGGATTCATGATTAAACGATTGAATAAATCATGAAGAAAAATCAAGAGTTTGGCTTGATTTGAAGTTGATTTGGCTAAGTTTAAGATTTTGACTTGAAAGGCTTAGGTTGGATTTTGATTGATTTGAGTTTTAATTTTGGAATTAGTTTTGATTGTTTGAATTTATATTTCATTTATATATGTGAATATAAATGAGAATATAAATGGACCATGAGAAAATTTCTTGAATTTGGAATGATTTGATCATGATCTAGGCAAAGTCTTTTAAGATGAAATTTAAAGGACTTAGGCAATTTGGAGTTTTGGATTTGATTTTTGAGTTTAGTTTGATAGATTTGAATTTATATTTCATTTATATATGTGAATATAAATGAGAATATAAATGAGTCATGAGAAAATATCATGAATTTGAAGTGATTTGATCATGATCTAGGCTAAATCCTTAAGAGGAAATTTAAAGGATTTAGGAAATTTTGGAGTTTTGGATTTGAGTTTTGAGTTTAGTTTGATTGATTTGAATTTATATTTCAGTTATATAGGTGAATATAAATGAGAATATAAATGAGTCATGAGAAAATCTCATGAGTTTGAATTGTTTTGAAGGTGATTTTGGATAAGTCTTTAAGAGAGAAATTAAGGATTTAAAAAAATGATTTTAATTTGGGAATTTGAATTTTGGATTTAGTTTGATTGATTTGAATTTATATTTCATTTATATATGTGAATATAAATGAGTTATGAGAAAATTTCATCAGTTTGAATTGATTTGATTGTGATTTAGGCTAAATCCTTTAGAGAAGATTAAGGACTTAAGAAAGATTTGGAATTAGGAATTTCATTCATGGGTTTCAATCATGGATTTAAATAATGTGGCATTGATTTGAGTTTGGAGAAAATCAAATAAGATTTATTTGGAGTTTTACATGAAGGAAGAAAGGTGAGGAGTGGTTCCAGCTAAGGGTAAGCAAATTTTCCTAACACCCCTAAGGCATGACCTATTTTTTTGGCTAA
This sequence comes from Cymbidium sinense, assembly GCA_021442155.1. Lineage (NCBI taxonomy): Eukaryota > Viridiplantae > Streptophyta > Magnoliopsida > Asparagales > Orchidaceae > Cymbidium > Cymbidium sinense. The sequence goes on along the minus strand of CM038215.1, from coordinate 5,365,942 downwards.
CTCTTCTAAGTCTCTAGGGCTAGGTTGAGTGTCCACCTAATCACTAGATGTTTCTTAAGACTAAGTAACTCTTAAAGTCTAAGAGAACTCCTATCTCTAAGATGGACGGGTTGAGAGCTCAATTTAAAAATGAGTTCCAGAAGTATGTGAGATGGAAATCAATTTTTTGAAAGAGGAGATCTCAACTTAATCATATATGGAATATGTTAAGTGGGATTTCAAAGTGATGTAATTTTATTTGGAAATGAAATATTCAATCAATAAATTTTGGTATATTGAAAGGAGATGTTCACATGTGGTTTTGAACATTTTTTTTATTTTGTTTGAGAATGAAACATCCATTCAATTGAATGGAGAGGTTTCACATATGCTTTTTGAAAAATTTATTTTTGATTTTGTTTGGAAAGGTGAAAATTTCAAGTTAACACATGTGGAATGTTTTGAATGGAATTTCATAGTTGTGAAATTTTTTGTTTGAAGATGCAACATCCATTCAACATATTTGAATGTATTGAATGGATAAACTTATCTTCAAATTTTGTCCTTTTGAAAACATGATTGTTGAAATTTTATCTTTGAAAATGAGGTCTTCACCAAAATGAATTGAGTGAAGAAGATTATTTGTGCTTTTTAGAAAATGTGATTGTTGGAATCTTACTTTTGAAAATGAAGTCTTCACCTAAAATGAATTGAATGAAGGAACTCATTTGTGCTTTCTAGGAAATGTGATTGTCACAATTTTATTTTTGGAAAGATAATCCTACATATAACAATCATAAAGATTGTTAGATGAAAGTGATTTAGGAAAATTTTTGTGCAAAAATATTTTATTATGTGCATTTTTGAAAGAGTGCTTTTGAAAAAAGATTTTATAAAGGATTTATTTTGTCTTTATTATTTTAGAATGAACCTTTCCATATAATAGAAATGATAAGGAGGAAGTCTTTCAATATTTTCTTTTTATTAGATTTTTTTTTACCCATTAGAAAACCCAACGGGGGGTTTTAAGACCAACACAGGGTGAGGTCCTAAAACCCAAAGATGTTGGTGAACTTGACTTAAGGATGAAATAAGCTAAGTGCCAACGAAAAGAAAGATAGTCTTGGATTCATACAAAGGTACAAACCCACTATCGATACTTAGTGACAACGATCATTTACCAAAGATGGAGAGAGGAACCCTCCCTAGTGAGTCGCCAGAAAAATCTGTGGCGAATAATTTTCAATTTCTCTAAAAGAAATGTATACTTCCATCTTCACTCTACATGGGATAAAATGAAGATAGAAATATACTTTCTTTTTTATGCATTTGGACACCACATAGATCCGCAAATGTTCTTATTAAGCTGACCGGGCATGACATTGAGGAGAAGTGTACTATCTCGAAAGATAGAAGTCACTATGTAATGGACCTAATCACCTGAATAAGGACTACTAAGGACAATGGATCTGCATGTGTACCATAGATTCTTCCCCTACTTTACATGGAAAAGTAAAGCAGGATTTATTTTAAATCGGGTTTGTTAAGTTCCCTATAGGGGTAAGCCCCCATAGTTAATTACATCCTAAGGAATGGGATTCCTTAGGAATACTCTCGATTAAGGTAAATGATTGTTGTTTCTAAAGATTGCAATAGGTAGGACTATCAATCGATTAGTTTATTTTGGAAGATCAAATGGGATTGATCAAAGAGAGGGAGTTATTATCAAAGCCAAAAGAAGATAAGTTGGAAATGCTCATGATGTTAGGAAACCTAGAGAGCATGTCAAACTATCCTATGGTTGGGCTTTTCATTTTTGAAATTGATTTAATTTGTTTGAGTTGAATTTTTCATTATAAATTCAGGGCTTATGATTCCACAACACAAGATTGTGGAAATGCCTAGGAGGTGAGGATTTATATTTATGGCCGACAAAGGGGAGAAGCAACCTCAGATCCTAAATTTAGGGAGCCTTGGTGAGGGCCAAAAGCACACCCTAAATCTAAGGCGAAAATGAGTATATGGTTTACCTCCATAAGAGAGAGTAAGACTGCTTGGACTTACAACTGCCTAGGGGTTGCCACCAACTAACTCGTCCTATGATTTTAAATTCATGTAGGAAAGTCATATGCTTTATGCAAGATAACTAGGCTATTATTTATTTAGAAAGAGATTAAGCCCTTAAACTCACTTCCTAAGAGACTAGATCATGTAAGGGCATGAAAAATGACATATATCTAATGAAAAACATATTATATATTATTTCTAATTTTGGACAATCATTTTGACTCAGCTTATAGGATTCATATGCCTAATGCATAAGAAGTAAGATTATTGGCCAAAATTAGCGAGAAGGGAGGAGGAGTGTTTCCACAATGGCTCTCAAAGGTCAAGCCAAGTTTCATTAGCAAAGGTGAAAGCCCTTCATTCAAGAGTGAAATAAGATGCTTTTATGCATGAAATTATAAAAGAAATACTCATCAAGCTAAGAGGTTGCTAATTCTTTTATCTTGATTTTTAAATTAGGTTTTAAGTGAGGTTATGAGTTATTTATTTTTACTTTTGAGTTGATTAATTTGGTAAAAGATTTATTTTTCCCTAAGAATTCAATAGTCATCCAGGCCATATATCAAGTAAGGAATAAACTAGGAAAAGGCTGCCATCTTAATGCACAAGCTAAACAAATCATCAATCAATTTATGAAGCTAACGTAAAAGAATAAGATGCCATTTGTGGTCGGCACCCGAACAAATCCAAAAATAAATTGGGTAGTTGAGCTCTACCCTTATACAACCCAGATTACAAATGAATTAATTTACAATCAAATAAGAAAATTCATGTTATGGGGGCCTTCAAGCTTCATTTCTTCTTTCATCTTTTCTTTTTTTCTTCTTTCTTCTTTGGTTCCTTCTTTTGGATGGTTGGAATGTGCATGCTCCAAAGGATTCACATGGTATATAAGATGAGATCTTCTGACCAATGCTCATCCTAATCCCCATAACAATCATTCCAAAATCCTAATTGCCAAAAATTACATGAAAAGGGAAAAATGGAAATCTAACTAACACCTATAAAGTAATGATTAGCTAAAACAAACCATACAAATATCAGACATGTATATTGGATTTAATGCCCCACACATGGGTGACTAAGTTCATCTGGCCTATTAGATTATACTTAGGGGTATAAGCACTTGCACACCTAAAGAAATTATATTTTTATTTATTACAGTGCCCCTTGAGCATAATCCCCTGCAAAAGATAATGGTTAGACTAAGATCGCCCTACCATTCAGTCTACACACATACAACCTAACATCTAGACTAAAACAAAACATCACAAAACAAAAGCAAACATCGAACCTTGCACCGCCCAAATCTAAAGCTAGAAGTGGTGACTTAGCCTAATGTGTGTGCTTTTAAGATTTATGTGGTATGCTTAGCTATAGATTTAAGTTAGAGTTTTCTAAGTGTAAAGGCTGTTCAACTTAGGGGGGAGGGGGGTGGCTATGGGGAGGGGTTTTATTTAAGTTGTTAAGTTGTCTTGGGTTGATTTTATTTTGTGTTTTGATTAGGTTCAAGTGAATCCTACAAGTAATTACTAGGTTGTAAAGAGAGGGAAAGAGAAGAAAAAAACTTCTCTTTCCTTACCTACCTTAAGTAATTTCTAAATTAGATTCATATTTTAGTTTTATTTAGTGAATATTTTATTATGTGTTTTAATTAATCCTATGTTTAAATCAACTCTAAACAAACTTATTCAAAAGAAAAAAAATTTAAGATTAAGTAAAGTGAATTAATATCACAAAACACACATCACTTTATTTCTTTCCCAACATGTATAACATACACATGGATGAATCCTAGGCATATCTATACACATCAAATGGGAATGTTTAGCACACTTTATGATGAATGTTAAATGAGTTACTTAAGAAAATTTGAATGCTTATGATGCATGCTTTTCATTAAGTAGAAAAGGGGAGTTTCTTATCCAATTTTCACATGCACACATGAATTTATGAAAGGCATAAGTGAGTATGATGCCATTGTTAGCACCAGGGGCATAAGGTATAAGACCTACTTAGGGCTACTTAAAGCCTCGCAACCCCAGGATGGTCCAGACTAATATACCTCTTTCCTTAAATACAAGCATATGCACAAAAGAAATGAATGGAAAAGAAAGGATGCAAAAAGTTAAACTTGATTGTTTGATTTGTTTATGCAATTTATATGTGTGAATATGAAGATCCTTCTTAAGTTATAACATGGAAGGGGATAACAATAGATTTGAGCAAGTGTTATGTTCTTTTAAAAGAACTATACACTTTGCAAATCTTATTCAAATCCATGTTAAAAGGAAAGAAAGGAAGCAAACATAAGATACATTTCTATATTCACATGCAAACTTATAAATAAAAAATAAGTAACACACTTTTAGTTTGGTAATTGATTCATATATTTTCAAAATAATTTGAAATTTAATATTGATAATAGCCATTCATATTTTTACTTTAGCCAAAACATGGAATTTGACATAAAGAAAACATTTTCACTTTAATTTTATTTTTGAAAAGCATGAATTTAAGAAATCCATATGACATACACATTTAGCATGCTAGGAAAAAAAATAAAGTGATGAAAGCAATGTAAATTCATCCACCATAATTAATTCCCAAAGACAATCTTATGAAATAAGAGAGCTTAAGGCAAATCAAGTTATTTTTAAAGAAGGTTTGATTTTGTTTTGATTTTGATTTAATTTGAGAAATGAGAGGTGAGTTTGCTATTCCTAACCTATTCCCACATGTGTATGATATTTGAATTCAATTTTTAGATGATTAGATCCATTTTATATTTTTTATTAGGTTAAGGTATGAATTAAGTGTGTTAATTACCCCTTACCTATACCACCTTAGCATAGTTAATCAAATAATTAAGAGCCAATGAGATGATATAAAACCACACAAGAAATTTAAATCAATAATGCACCTATTAAGAAAAGGGCCTAATGCATTTGGCTCATGATTAATGATTAATTAAACTAAGGGGTTTAACTTAGGTACTTTCATAACCCCCCTCACACATGTGAGTTGGATTTTGATTTCCTTAATTGTGCTTAGGCTCATGGACACCTAAGCATCTACCCAAGTAAGATTAATTGAGTTCTGGAAAGTTTTAGAATTTGTTAAAATTAATTAAGGGGGTAATTAGTGAATTAACCCTAAATTAAAGATGGATTAAGGAAGAATAGTTAGGGAATATTTTAAGGAAAGTATCTCAAAATTATTCCCTAAACCTCATATTCACTTAATCAAATCTTAATTGACTCAATCAGAGGATTTAACCACTAATTATACCCTTAATTAAGTCTAATTACATTAAGGGAGTGATTAAGGAATGAGCTAGCAATTTCTCTAATTAAGCCACCAATAAATCCTAAGAAAATTAGGGGAGGCAGGAGTCATCCCACTAATCATACACAAGAAGTTTGGGATTAATCAGTTGAGTAATTAGGGGGTAATCAGCAAAATAACATTCCCAATAAATCTTAAATTCAAATAAAAGAACCATTTAAAATCAAAATTAATTTTATAATATTCTATGTTCAATTATCTTTCCAATGCAATTTATTTCATATTTTTTTTATTTCTCTAGGCTTAGATATGAGTTTAGGAAGGTTTGGTATTAAATAATAATTTTAAAAAGCCTAATTATATGTTTAATCCCATCGGCGCCACGTGGCCGCTCACGTGACATGCACTTTCCACATGGATCGATAGGGTCTTTGCTTGGTCACATCATATACTTGCTTGCCCGGTGCTACATGTTTCTCCTCAACCCGTCCGATCAAAAGGATTGGATGAATTAAACCATGGTTGAAGGTGTAATGTGGGATGCTACATGTTTTAATCTCAGTCGTCCATCCAAAATGCATGGATGGATGGCCAGAGATTTATCCCTATAATTCCCTTTGAGCAATGGAGACTGTCCATGTTCTAGGGCAAGATCTGTGCTTGATTGAGCTCGGATTGGGCTAAAATTTAGCCCACACATTCATCATATAATGGAGATCATATCCAATGACTAGTTTATCATGCAATAAAAAAAAATTTCACAAAGCCCTACACTATGGCTAGATTAAGATCAAAAAAATTGTTTACCTCATCGGAGGTGATTACTGGCCCTCGATTCCCTTGGAGAAGCTTCGTCTAGTAGAGATGAAGCTTTGTTAATAATTTGAGGTCTTGAGATTGGGTGGTTGCTTCTAGAGGCCAACTCCACCTTGAACTCCTTGTAGCTTTAATTGAACTAGCACCCCTCTTGCCTTTGGAGCTTTGGAAAGAGCTTAGATAAGTTCAATTGGGGTCCCTGAGGGAGCTTGCAAAGTGAATTGGGTTGGTTTTAAATGTGGAGTAAGATTGGATTTTGGTTTTCTTCTCCTATTTTCAGCTTGAGAAACTGAGAAATGGGAATTTCAAACTTTCTCTAGAAAGCTTAGGAAGAGTAGCTAGGGCTTGCTCTAAGTTCCATTGCTTCAATCGAATTAGCAAGAGTGAAGATTGAGTTGAATTAGGGGGAGTATATCTCCCCCAAGGGTAATCAGACCGCCACAAGCCTCCTTGCAACTTTGATCCAATTGAGCTTATGCCATGGGTTTGTTAGGCCATTTAGGATGTCCTTAAATTTGGTTTTGGCCAAGAAAGAAGTGGATGAGGTGGCCATGTGCTTGAATTGAGTGGAAGGAGGATTCCATGTGCTCCATTTCAAGGTATCTAGTCGGTTTGGCCATTGGGCTAGGTTGGGCTGACCCAAACCCATTGGGTTGGGTGCACCAAACTCCTTAGTGTTCACTTGATCCACTAAGAGGGTGCCAAGTTGTTATGGAGAGGATTTGACCAAATTCCAAGTGGATTTGGCCAAAATTTACCCTATGGACTAAGGGTAAAATGGTCATTAGACCTTGATTTTAGTTTGGCATGTTTAGTATGATGGGAAAATAGGTTTGGCCAATTTTAATTGAATTTGGAGTTAGTTTGATGTGATTTGGCTTATGTTGTCCCATTTAGGTCAAAATGGGTCAACTTGGGTCAAGTTGACCAATTGGTCAAATTGGGTCAAACTAATGGTTGGGTCAAATTCATATGACCATTTGAAATGTTTTAGTGGCTTTGGTTTAATTCAATTTGGTTTAGGTTTGAATTTGGTTCAATTGAGTTCATTTAGGTCAAATGGGTCAAGTTGACCAATTTGACCCATTTGACCTATTTGGGATAGGTCATGGGTTGGTTTAGGTTTAGTTGGTCATATAAAATGGATTGGTATGTTTATTTCTAATCAATTTTGGTTAAGTTTGAATTTGGCTCAATATGACCCTTTAGTTCAAGTTAGGTTCAAGGCCAATTGGGCTAGGTTAGGTCTAGTTGGCCAATTGAGGCTTTAGTCAAGTTCAACAATCATTTTGGGATGAACTTGACCCATTGGTTTCAATCAATTTGGCTTAGATCAAGTTTTGACACATTTTGAATTTTTAGGGCAAGTTGGGTCACCTTGGGTCAAGTGGCCAATTGGGCTAAGTTAGGCTCAAATGTTGACTTGATCAAGTTCAAACATTGGTCATGAATGAAATTTGATCATTGGTTTCAATCAATTTTTCCTATGGTGGATTTTGGCTATGTTGGGCTTTATCCTAGCTAAGTGTTGTCTTGGTCAACCTATAGGTTTGACTTGGTTTTATCCAATTTGAGCGATTGATCATCTCATGATGATTGTTGATCATGATTAGAGGCTTAAGTGGGCTTAGTTCAATCCAATTTGGTTAGGATTAGAATTTGGTTCAGAAAGCTACTTTAGGTTATTTTGGGTTAAGTGAGCCTAAGTAAGTCAAATGGCTTGGTCAAAGCTTGATTTGAGTTTGGTTGAACTCACATATGGACTTATGATTTAAATATAAATCCATTTACAAGTGGTTTGAAGTCAAATGGGTTTTGATTCATTTAACAATTTAATGTTCAAAGGGCGAACATGAGATGGATTTTAGCTTGATTTTTGAATTGAGTTTTGGTTAAGTGTTGAAGCTTGTATTTATATTTGGATTCATGATTGAAGGATTGATTGAATTATGAAGAAAAATTAAGAGTTTGGCTTGATTTGAAATTGATTTTGCTAAGTTCAGGATTTTGACTTGAAAGGCTTAGGTTAAATTTTGAATGAATTTGAGTTGCATTTTTGGATTTGGTTTTAGTTGTTTGAATTTATATTTCATTTATATATGTGAATATAAATGAGAATATAAATGGGTTATGAGAAAACTTCAAGGATTTGAATTGATTTGAATATAATTTAGGCTAAATCCTTAAGGGAGGATTATAGGACTTAGGAAAGATTTGGAATATTGGATTTGAATTTTGGATTTAGTTTGATTGATTTGAATTTATATTTCATTTATATATGTGAATATAAATAAAAATATAAATGGGTTGTCAGAAAATTTTATGAATTTGAGATGGTTAGAACTTGCTTTGGGCTAAGTTCTTAAGAGGAAATCAAAGAACTTAGGAAAATTTTAGGCTAAGTTCTTTATGTCAAATTTGCATGTGTTAGCTAAAGTAAAAATATGACTGGCTATTATCACTATTAAATTTAAATTATTTTCAAAATATATGAATCAATTATCAAAACTGAAAGTGTGTTACTTATATTTTAATTATAAACTTGCATGTGAGTAAGTTATAAGGATGTGCTTAGTATAGGTTTTCCTCCCTTCTCTTTTAGTATAGTTTTGAATAGGATTTCGTAAGATGTATGGTTCATTTGAAAAGAACCTAACACTTTCCTAATTCCATATCCTTTTCATCCCTATACTATCACTTAAGATGGATACTTATGCTTGCACATATAAATTGCATAAACAAATAAATCAACTAATACCAACTTTTGCATTCTTTCTTTTCCATTCATTTCCTTTGTACACATGCTTGTATCTAAGAAAAGTGATATATTAGTCTGACCTTGAGGTTACGAGGCTTTAAGTAGCCCTAAGTAGGTCTTGTACCTTACACCTCTGGTTAACAATGGCGTTGTACTCACTTATGCCTTTGTTACTTTCATGTGAAAATTGGATAAGAAATCCCTTTTCTACTTAATGAAAATCATGCATCATAAACTTCCAAATTTTCTTAAATGTATTACTTAGCATGCATCATAAAGTATGTTAAACATTCTCAATTGTGTGTATAGATATTCTTAGAACTCATTCATATGCATGCTATACATGTTGGGAAAGAAACAAAGTGATGTATCTTTTGTGAATTTGGTTCATTTTTTTAATCTTAAAATGCCTTTCTTTTTGAATGGCATTATTTAGAGTTCATCTAAACTTAGGATTAATTAAAGCACCTAATCAAAACATTCACTAATCAAAACTAAAACATGAATCCACTTTAGAAATTACTTAGGTTAGGGAAGGAAAGAGAAGTTCTCTTCTCTTTCCCTCTCTTTATAACTTAGTAATTAATTGTAGGATTCACTTGAACCTAATCAAAATGAAATAAAATCAATCCAAAACAATTAAATCACTTAAATGAAACCCTCCTCTAAGTTGAACATGCTTCACACTTAGAAAATTCTAACTTAAATCCATAGCTAAGCATACCACACAAACCTCCAAAGCACACACATTAGCCTAAGTCACCACTTCTAGATTTAGGTTATGGCGGTGCATGGTTTGATGCTTTCTTTTATTTTGTGATATATGTTTAGACTGGATGTTAGGATGTATGTGCATAGAATGAATGGTAGGGAAATCTTAGTCTAACCATTGTCTTCTTTAGGGGATTGTGCTTAAGGGCATTGTAATAAATAAAAATATAAATGCTTTTGCTATGCAGGTGCTTATACCCCTAAGCATAATAATAATAATGGACTTAGTCACCCATGTGTGGGGTGATAAGTCCAATATACATGCTTGGGATTTGGTGGTTTGTTTAGCTAACCATTGTTTTGTAGGTGTTAGCTAGATTTAATTTTTCTTTTCAAGTAAATTTTATAATTAGGATTTTGGAATGATTGTTATGGGGATTATGATGAACATTGGTCATAAGATTTCATCTTATGTACTATGTTAAACCTTTCGAGCATCCACCTTCCAACCATCCAAAAGAAGGAACTAAAGAAGAAAGAAGAAAAGAAGAATGAAGAAATGAAGCTTGAAGTCCCCATAACAATGAATTAATTACTTAATTGTATTTAATTTATTTTTAGTATGGGTTGTATAAGGTTAGAGCTCGACTACCCAATTTATTTTTTTCGGGTTTGTGCGGTGGTGCCCGACCACATTGGCCTCTTATTCTTTTGCAATGAGCTTTATAAATTGATTGATGATTTGTTTAGCTTGTACATTAAATGTCATCCTTTTCCCAATTTCTTCCTTGCTTTATGTATGGCCTGGATGTGGATTAGGCTCTTAAGGAAAAATAAATCTTTTACCAAATCTAATAATTCAAAACTAAAAATAAAAAACTCAAAACCTCACCTAAAGCTTAGGTTTAAAATCAAGATAAAAGAATTAGCAACACCTTAGATGGTTGAGTACTTCTTTTATAACATCACGCATAAATGCATCTTGTTTCACTTTTGATTGGAGGGCTTCCACCTTTGCCAGAGAAACTTGGCTTGACCTTTAAGAGCCATGGTGGAAACACAGCTCCTCCCTTCTCACTTATTTTGGCCAATAACTTTATTTTTGATACATTAGGAATATGAATCCTATTATCATGAGTCAAAATGATTGTCCAAAAATGAAAATAAAAATGAAATCTGAATTGCATTAAATTTAGGTCATTTAAAGGATGCCCTTACATGATCTAGTCTCTTTAGGGAGTGAGTTTAAGGACTTAGTCTCTTTCTAAATAAATAATAGCCGAACTATCTTGCATAAGCATAAGACTTGCCTTCATGTATTTAAAATCATAGGAGGAATTAGTTGGTGGCCACTCCCAAGCGGTTGTAAGTCCAAGTAGTCGGGTGGTTTGTCCTCTCTTGTGGAGGCAAACCAAATACACATTTTCTCCTTAGATTTAGGTTGTGCTTTCAGCCCTTGCCAATGCTCTTTAGATTTAGGTTCTGAGGTTGCTTCTCACTTTTGTGGGCCATAACATAATTCCTCGCCTCTTAGGCATTTCCTTAATCTTGTGTTATGGAATCATAAGGCCTAAATTTCTAATGAAAAATTCAACTCAAAAAAATTAAATCAATTTCAAAAATATAAAGCACAACCATAGGATAGTTTGAGATGCTCGCTAGGTTTCCTAGCATCGTGGGCATCTCCTACTTATCTTCCTTTTGTCTTCGATAATAACTCCCTCTCTTTGATCAATCCCATTTGATCTTCAAAAATGAACTAATCAATTGATAGTCCTTTCCTATTGAAATCTTTGAAGACAATGATCTTTTACCTTAATCAAGAGTATTCCTATGGGATCTCGTCCCTTAGGATGTAATTAACTATGGGGACTTGCCCTTGTAGGGAACTTAATGAACTCAGTTTAAAATAAACCCTGCTTTACTTTTCAATATAAAGTAGGGGAAGAATCTCTGGTACATATGTAGACCCATTGTCCCTAGGAGTCCTTATTGAGGTACTGACTTCTATCTCCTGGGATAGTATACTATTCCTTGATGATGTACCCAATCACCTAAATAAGCACATCTGTGGATCTATGTGGCATCCCAAAAAGATGAATTTTTATATTCTTGCTTTCCAAAATTGATGAAGGCGATCATATAGAAATTTTTTACCCACAGGGATGTTTTAGTTCAATTAGTTTGGTTTAGTTTGGCTTAGACTTGATTTTGTCTCATTTGAATTCATTTGGAACAAATGGGTTAAGTTGACCAATTTGATCAAATTGGTAAAATTGACTTGGGTTGGGTGTTGGTTTGGGTTTAGTTGACCAATAGAAGAGTATTGTAGGCTTTGATTTCAATTAATTTGGAGTTGGTTTTCTTTAGGCCAACTTGAACATTTAGGTCAATTTAGGCTAAGTAGGTCAATTGGGTTCAATTGGGTCCAATCATGGCTTTGGTCAAGTTCAACAATAAATTTGGAATGAACTTGAGCCATTAATTCCAATCAATTTGGTTTATATTTTGATTTGACCCAATTTGGTCTTTAGGTCAATTTTGGTCAACTTGGGTCAAGAGGGCCAATTGGATTTGGTTTCACTCAATTGAAGGTCAAGTCATATTCAAATATTGATTTTGATTTGGTATGAATCATTGGTTTCAAGGGATTTGAATCTTAGGTTACAATTTGGCTAGTTTGGGTTCATATAAGTTAAGGGGTTGACTTGGTCAAATGACCAAGTTGACATGGTTTGACTTAATTTATGATAATTGATCAACCTAGGGTGATCAACAATCACGATAAGAGGTTTTGATGGGCTTGGTTCAATCCAATTTGGGTAGGATTAGAACTTGGCTCAAATATATCAATTGGTCACTTTGGGTCAAGTGGACCAATTGGGTTTAGTTGGTTTGATTTTGGGCTGAGTTTCATTTAGTTGAGTTTATATATGGAACTTAAACCTAAATAAAATAAAAAATTAAGTTAAATTAAAACATAAACTAAAATATAAACCTAAACCTAAAAATAAAATGAAATAAAATAAAATATATAAAAACCAAAATTAAACTAAAAAATAAAATAAACCTAAAAATAAAAAACCTAAAAAAATAAACTAAATAAACTAAAGAAGAAATGTTGAATTTGAACTTGTTCTCTGTTAAAAATAAAAAATAAAAAATAAAAACCAAAAATCCTAAACCCTGAACTAAAACCTAAAACCTAAATCCTAAACCCAAAACCCGAAACCCTAAAAACCCTAAATGCTAAACCCTAAACCCTAAAAAGCTTAAAACATAAACCAAAACTAAATAAAACTTAAAAATAAGATAAATAAAAAATCTAAACTGAAATAAAATAAAAAAATAAAATAGAATAAAAAGATAAACTAAAACCTAAACATGAACCTAAAAATATAATCAAATAAACTAATAAAAAGAAATAAAAATAAAATAAATAATAACCTAAACTAAACTAAAAAAATAAAATAAACCTAAGAATAAAAAACTAAATAAAATAAAAACTAAACTTAAAATAAAAATAGAATAAACCTAAAATAAACCTAAAATAAAATATAATAATCTAAATACAAACTTAAACCTAAAAAAACCCTAAACCCTAAACCACATGTAACCCAAACCCTAAACCCTAAACCTACAACTTAAACCCTAAATCTTACCCTACCCTAAAATAAACCCTAAACTAAACCTCACAAATCCTAAACCTAGCCAGCATTGACACCTAAATCATAACCGACCTAACCAATACTAACCCCACCTCCACAAGATCCACCCTAAACACTAACCTAAAACCTAAACTAAACTAAAACCTAAAATAAAATAAATAAATAAAACCTAAACTTAAATAAATAGTAAAATAAAATTAAACCTAAACTAAACTAAATAAAAATAAAATAAAGATAAAATAAAATAATTAATAACATAAACAAAACTTAAAAATAAAATAAACCTAAGAATAAAAAACCTAAATAAAATAAAAACTAAATCTAAAATAAAAATAAAATAAACATAAAAAAATAAAATAAAAAATAACTGAAAACTTAAACCTAAAAAATAAACCTAAAAATAAAACCTAAAAGTAAATAAAAAAATAAAACCTAAACCCTAAACAAACAAACAAAAAAACTAAACCTAAAATTAAAATAAAATAAAATAAATAAAATAAACCTAAATCTAAACTAAAATAAATAAAACTTAAGCCTATACCTAAAATAAGATAAACCTAAAACTAAACCTAAACTAAATCAAATCAAATAAGCTAAAAATAAACCTAAACCTATACTAAAGAATAAAATCTAAAATAAAAACCTAAAACCTAAACATAAAAAAATAAAATAAAAAGGAAAACCTAAACCTAAAAATAAAAAATAAAACATAATCCTAAAAAATAAAATAAAAATAAAACTCAACTAAAAAATAAACCTAAACCTAAAACTAAAACTAAAAAAAAAAAGCTAAAATAAAAAAAACCTTAACTAAAATAAATAAACTAAACTAAAAAAAAAAGTAAACATAAATATAAATTAAAAATAAAATAAACTAAAATAAAAAAAATAAACTAAATAAACTAAATAAACCTAAACATACCGGTTTACTTAATTTTTTTTAAAAAAGCCTAAACCTTAAGCTCACCCTAAACCCTAAACCCTAAAAATAAACTAAAAAAATAAAACCTACTAGTTTACTAAATTTAAAAATAAATTTAAACTAAAACTTGAACCCTAAACCTAAAACCTAAGCCCTAAACCCTAAACCATAAACCCTAAACCCTAAAAAACTTAAAAAATTTAAAAATAATTCAAAAAAAAACCCCTAACCCTACCCTAAACCCTAAACCTAGAACCCTAAACCCTAGACCCTAAACCCTAAAACCCTAATCCCCAAACTAAAAACCCTAAACCCTAAACCCTAAATCCTATACCCTAAACCCTAAAAATCCTAAAAACTAAAACCTAAACACTAAACCCTAAACCCTAATCCCTAAACCTAACCCTAAACCCTAAACCCTAAAACCTACAACCATCAATCGTAAATCCTAAAACCTAAACCCTAAACCCTAATCCCTAAACCCAAAATCCTGAACCCCAAACCCAAAACCCTAAACCCTAAAAACTAAATAAAAAATAAAAATAAAATTAATTTAAAAACCTATGGAATTGTGATGGAGGTTATAGCCGAGGTGGTGGCGGAGGGAGAGATTGGGGATATGATGGTGGATCCCGCTACTCGAGAGCTAGGGAGGTTCTTTTGGGAACTGGAAAAACTGAAGAACGACCCATCCGATCTGATGCGTATGAAACTATGTCTTTACAATAGAGATGGTTCTAGTTATCTAAGGTTTTTGATTTGCTCTATGCGTGCTCATTATTGATCTATGTCGTCGCTTGTGTCTTAGAAAACATTGTGTGTTACTTGGTTGATGAAATAAAAAAGAAAAAATATTGAATCTTAATTTGTTCTCTATTAAAAAAATAACCAAAAACCATAAACCCTAAACTAAAACCTCAACCCTAAACTTAAAACCAAAACCCTAAATCGTAACCCCTAAAAACCCTAAACATTAAACCCTAAACGCTAAACCCTAAACCCTAAACCCTAAACCCTAAAACCTTAAATCTAAAAGTAAAGCCTAAAAGTAAATGAAAAATAAAACCTAAACCTAAAATAAAAATAAAATAAACGTAAACCTAAAGTAAAATAAATTAAACGAAAATAAAAAAACCTAAGCCTAAACCTAAAATAAACTAAACCTAAACCTAAACCTAAACTAAATAAAATAAAATAAACTAAAAATAAACCTAAACATAAACTAAAAAATAAAACCTAAAAATAAACATAAAATAAATACCTAAAACCTAAACATAAAAAAACCTAAACCTAAAAAATAAATTAAAAATAAAAATAAACTAAAAAAATAAACACTAACTTAAACCTAAACCTAAAAAAACTAAAAAAAAGCCTAAAATAAAATAAATAAACCTAAAATAAATAAACTAAACTAAATAAAAATAATAAATAAACCTAAATAAAAATAAAAAATAAAATAAACTAAAATAAATAAAAAAATAAATTAAATAAACTAAATAAACATAAACCTATTAGTTTACTTAATTTTTCTAAAAAAACCCTAAATCCTAAGCCAAACACTAAACCCTAAGTCCTAAACCCTAAACCTATAACCTTAAGCCCTAAACCATAAAACCTAAACACTAAACTCTAAACCTTAAACCTTAAACCCTAAACCCTAACCATAAACCATAAAGCTTAAAGTCTAAACCCTAAACCCTAAACTTTAATACCCTAAACCCTAAACCCTAAACTAACCCGAAACCCTTAACCATAAAAAGCCTAAAGCCTAAAGCCTAAAGCCTAAACTAACCCTAAGCCCTAAACCCTAACGCTAAAACCTAAATCCTAAACCTAAACTTAAAGTAACTAAATGAATTAATAAAATAAACCTAATCCCTAAAAATTAATAAACATAATCCCTAGGAATGAGCAGAACCTTGACGACAGAACATCATCACCAACTGTGCTCGCCTAGATCTAAGAAGTGGAGGCTGGAGGAACCATTATGCAAAGGGAGGTGGGGATCTGAGGTGCGGGACATGGAGGTGGTGGTCGGAGCAGTGGTGGTTATGGAGGGCAAAGTAGGGACGGAGGTTAAAGCCATGGTGGTGGCAGAGGGAGAGATCGGAGATATGATGGTGGATCACGCTACTTGAGAGCCGGGGTGGTTCTGATGGGAAATGGGGAAACTGAAGAATGATCAATCCGATCTATTGCTTTTGGAACTATGTCTTTATAATAGAGAAAATCTGAGTTATCTAGGGTTTTTGATTTGTTATATGCATGCTCATTTTTTATCTATGTCATCGTTTGTGTCTTAAAAAAATTGGTGTATTACTTAGTTAATAAAATCAAAAAGAAGAAATGTCAAATATGAATTTGTTCTCTATTAAAAAAAATTCTTAAACAATAACAACCTGAACTCTAGATCTAAAACTTAAACCCTAAATCCTAAACCCTAAAAGCCCTAAACCTGAAACTCGAAACCCGAAACCCTAAACCCTAAACCCTAAACACTAAATCCCTAAACCCTAAATCCCAAACTGTAAACCCTAAACCCTAAACCCTAAAACCTACAACCCTAAACCTACAACCCTAAACCCTAAACCCCAAACCCTAAACCCTAAACCTTAAACCCTAAAAACCTAAAAACCTAAACCTAAACTAAATAAAACTAAATAATAAAATAAATAAATAAACATAAACCTTAAAAAATAAATAAAATAAAAACCTAAACCTAAACCTAAAAATAAAATAAAATAAAAAATAAAAATAAATTAAAATAAAATAAATAAAAACCTAAATTAAACTAAAAAATAAAATAAACCTAAGAATAAAAAACTTAAATAAAATAAAACTAAATGTAAAATAAAATAAAATAAAATTAAAATAAAATAAAATAAAAACTAAATAAAAATAAACATAAAAATAAATAAAAAATAAAACCTAAAGTCTAAACTAAAATAAATACAACCTAAAACCAAACCTAAAATAAACTAAACCAAAACTTAAAACTAAACTAAATAAAATAAAATAAACTAAAAATAAACCTAAATCTAACCTAAAAAATAAAACCTAAAAATAAACCTAAAATAAAAACCTAAAACCTAAACCTAAAAAAATAAAATAAAAACCTAAACCAAAGCCAAAAAATAAAAATAAAACATAAACTTGAAAAACAAAATAAAAATTAAACTAAACTAAAAAAATAAACAAAAACCTAAAGCTAAACCTAAAAACTAATTTGAAATAAAAAATCTCAACTAAAATAAATAACCTTAAAAAAATAAACTAAACTAAACAAAAATAAAAAAATAGAAAAAATAAAAACAAAAAATTCAAATAAACTAAAATAAATAAAAATAAACTAAATAAACCTAAACCTATAGGTTTACTTAATTTAAAAGAAAAAAACCCCTAAACCCTAAGCTAACCCCAAAACCCAAAACCCAAAACCCTAAACCCAAAAACCTAAACCCTAAAAACCCTAAACCCTAAAGCCTAAACACTAAACCCTAATCCCTAAACCCTAAACCCTAATCCTAAACCCTAAAACCCTAAAGCCTAAATCCCTAAACCCTAAACCCTAAACCTAAAAACTAAGAACTTAAACCTAAGCTAAATAAAACATAAAATTAAATATATAAAGAAACCTAAGCCTAAATAAAAAAAATAAAATAAAAACCTAAACTTAAAAAAATAAAATAAATTAAAATACTAAAAAAAACTAAAATAAAAACTAAATGTAAAATAAACCTTAAATAAAATAAAATAAAAACTAAATAAAAACCTAAACATAAAAAATAAACCTAAAAATAAATAAAATATAAAACTTCAACCCTAAACTAAAAAAACCTAAACCTAAAATAAAAATAAAATAAAGCTAATCCTTAAGTAAACAAAACCTAAACCTAAACCTAAACAAAACAAAATAAAATAAACTTAAAAAAAACCTAAACCTAAACTAAAAAATAAAACCTAAAATTCAACCTAAAACCTAAAACTAAAAAAAATAAAATAAAAACCTAAACCTAAACTTAAAAATAAAAAATAAAACCTAAACCTTAAAAATTAAATAAAAATACTCAACTAAAAATAAACCTAAACCTAAAAAATAAACTAAAATAAAAAACCTAAACTTAAATAAATAAACCTAAAATAAATAAACTAAACTAAATAAAAATAAAAAATAAACATAAATAATAATAAAAATAAAATAATCTAAAATAAATAAAAATAAACTAGATAAACCTAAACTCACTAGTTTACTTAATTTTTAAAAAAAATCCTTAAACCCTAATTTAACCCTAAACCCAAAACCATAAACCCTAAGCTAACCTTAAACCCTAAACCCTAAACCCTAAACCTAAAAACCCTAAACCTTAAAGCCTAAACACTAAACCCTAAACCCTAAACCCTAAACCCTAACCCTAAACTCTAAAACCCTAAACCTTAAAACCCTTAACCCTAAACCCTAAATCCTAAACCCTAAACCCTAAACCCTAAACCCTAAACCCTAAAAACCTAAAAACCTAAACCTAAGCTAAATAAAACCTATGAATAAATTATATTAAAAACCAAAGCCTAAATAAATAAAATATAATAAAATAAAATAAAAACCTAAACCTAAACCTAAAAATAAAATAAATTAAACTAATAAAAATAAACTAAAAGAAAATAAATAAAAACATAAAAAAATAAAAAATAAAATCAACCTATGGATAAAAAACCTAAATAAAATAAAAACTAAACATAAAATGAAAATAAAATAAACTTAAAATAAAATAAAATAAAAACTAAATAAAAACCTAAACCTAAAAAATAAACCTAAAAATAAATAAATAATAAAACTTAAACCCTAAACTAAAAGAAACCTAAACCTAGAATAAAAATAAAATAAACCTAAACCTAAACTAAGTTAAACTAAACTAAGATAAATAAAACCTAAACCTAAACTTAAAATAAACTAAACCTAAACCTAAACTTAAACTCAAACTAAATAAAATAAAATACCCTAAAAATAAACCTAAACCTAAACTAAAAAATAAAACATAAAAATAAATTTAAAATAAAAACCTAAAATCTAAACCTAAAAATATAAAATAAAAACCTAAACCTAAACTTAAAAATAAAAAAATAAAACCTAAACTTAAAAAATAAAATAAAAATAAAACTCAACTCAAAAATAAACTAAAATAAAAAACCTAAACTAAAAGAAATAAACTTAAAATAAATAAACTGAACTAAATAAAAATAAAAAATAAAGTAAACTCAAATAAATAAAAAATAAACTAAATAGACTAAATAAACATAAACTTACTAGTTTGGTCAATTTAAAGAAAAAAACAAAAAACCATAAATCCTAAAGCCTAAAGCCTAAACCCTAAACAATAATTTTATAACCCTAAACCTACAACCCTAAACCCTAAATCCTAAATAACCCTAAACCTTGAACTTAAACCATATAAGCATAAACCCTAAAACACGAAATCGTAAACCCTAAACCTCAAACCCTAAACCCTAAACCCCGACCCTAAGCCCTAAATTCTAGACCCTAAACCCTAAGCCTAAATCTAAAGTAACTAAATAAATGAAAAAATAAACCTAAATCCTAAGAATGAACCTTGAAAACACCACCATCAACCGCTCTTGATAAAAAGGCGAGGTGGTGGTTATCGATGGTGGTAGAATCTGGAGGTGCTATATGGAGGTGGTGTTCAGGAGGTGGTTATGGAGGCGAGGAGTGATGGAGGTTATAAACCATGGTGGTGGTGGTGGGAAGGATATGATGGTGGATCCCGCCACTGGAGATTATGGTTGGAAATGGATAAATGAAAGAACATGACTGACCACGCTTAATTGTGCCTTTACAATAGAGATGGTTCTAGTTATCAAGGGTTTTCAATTTACTCTATACTTGCTCATTTTTTATCTATGTCATCGCTTATGTCTTAGAAAACTTGGTGTGTTACTTAGTTGATGAAATCGAAAAGAAGAAATGTTGAATATTAATTTATTCTTTATTAAAAAATGAAAACCCAAAACCTTAAAATAACACCTAAACTCTAGACATAAAACCTAAACCCTAAACCCTAAAAACCCTAAACCCTAAACCCTAAACCCCAAAACCCTAAACCCTAAATCCAAAATCATAAACCATAAAATAAACCCTAAATGCTAAACCCTAAACCCCAAATGCTAAACCCTAAACCCTAAACCCTAAACCATAAACCCTAAAAAGCTAAAAACCTAAACTTAAACAAAATAAAACCTAAAAATAAAATAAATATAAAAACATAAACAAAAATAAAATAATAAAATAAAATAAAATAAAAACCTAAACTAAAACCTAAACATAAACCTAAACCTAAACCTAAAAAGTAAATAAAATAAAAAATAAATACTAAACTAAAATAAAATAAATAAAAACCAAAACTAAATTAGAAAAATAAAAAACCTAAATAAAATAAAAACTAAACCTAAAATCAAAATAAAAAAACCTAAAATAAAATAAAATAAAAACTAAATAAAAGCCTAAACCTAAAAAACAAACCTAAAAATAAAACCTAAAGAGAAATAAAAAGTAAAGCCTAAACCCTAAACTAAAAAAAAAACTAAACCAAGAATGAAAATAAAATAAACCTAAACCTAAACTAAAATAAACTAAACTAAAATAAATAAAATGTAAACCTAAACCTAAAATAAAGTAAACCTAAACCTAAACCTTAAATAAAATAAAACAAACTAAAAAACCTAAAATAACACATAAAAATGAAACCTAAAAATAAACCTAAAATGAAAACCTAAACCTAAACCTAAAATTAAAAAAAAAATAAAACCTAAACCTAAAAAATAAAATAAAAATAAAACTAAACTAAAAAATAAACCTAAACTTAAAAAATAAACTAAAATAAATAAACCTAAATAAATAAACTAAACTAAATAAAAATATAAATAAACCTAAATAAAAATAAAAAATAAAATAAACTAAAATAAATAAAAAATAAATTAAATAAACCTAAACCTATGAGTTTACTTATTTATTTTAAAAACCCTAATCATAAACCTTTAACCCTAAACCCTAAAGCTTAAAACCCTAAAACCTAAACCCTAAACCCTAAACCCTAAACCATAAAAGCTACAACCCTAAACCCTAAACCCCAAACCCAAAACCCTAAAAACCTAAAAAGATAAACCTAAACTAAATAAAACCTAAAAATAAAATAAATAAAAAAACTTAAACCTAAAAAAAATTAAAAATAAAAAAAATAAAAACCTAAACTAAAACCATAACCTAAACATATAAAATGAAATAAATTAAAAAAACTAAAAAAAACCTAAACTAAATAAAATAAAATAAAATAAACCTAAGAATAAAAGAACTAAATAAAATAAAAATAAAATAATTCTAAAATGAAAACTAAATTAAAACCCAAACCTAGAAATTAAAAACAAAAATATATAAAAAATAAAACTTAAACCTCAAACTAAAACAAAAACTAAACCTAAAATAAAAATAAAATAAACAAAATAAAATAAACCTAAACCTAAACTAAAATAAATAAAACCTAAACCTAAACCTAAAATAAACTAAAACTAAACCTAAACATAAATTAAATTAAATTAAATAAACTAAAAATAAACATAAACCTAAACTAAAAATAAACATAAAATAAAAAGCTTAAAAATTAAAATATAAACTTAAACCTAAACTTAAAAATAAAAAATAAAATCTAAACTTAAAAAATATAATAAAAAAACTAAACTAAAAAGTAAGCCTAAACCAAAACATATACCTAAAAAATAAAGATAAAAAACCTAAATAAAAATAAATAAATCTAAAATAAATAAACTAAGTTAAATAAAAATATAAATAAACCTAAATAAAAATAAAAGATAAAATAAACTAAAATAAATAAAAAATAAACCAAATAAACCTAAACATATCGATTTACTTAATTTAAAAAAATCCTAAACCCTAAACCCTAAATCCTAAACCCTAAACCCTAAACCCCAATCAATGAGACTAACTCTAAACCATAAAATTATAGCCCTAAACCATAAACCATAAACCATAAACCCTAAGCACTAAACCTTAAACTCTAAACTAACCCTAAAACATAAATCCTAAACTAACCCAAAATACTAAACCCTAAACCCTAAAGCCTAAAGCCTAAATCCTAAAGTCTAAACTAACCCTAAACCCTAAGATAACCCTAAGCCTTAAACCTAAACCCTCAAAATCGTCCACCCTAAAGCCTAAACACTAAACCCTAAACCATAGACACTAAACCCTAGACCCTAAAACCCTAAACCCAAAACCTAAATCCTAAACCCAAAACCCTAAATCCTAAAAACCTAAAAATGTAAACCTAAACTAAATAAAACCATATAATAAAATAAATAAAATAAATAAAATAAAAATTTAAACTAAAACCTAATCCTAAACTCAAAAATAAAATAAAAAATAAGAATAAACTAAAATAAAATAATTAAAAACCTAAACTAAACTAAAAAATAAAATAAACCTAAGAATAAAAAACCTAAACTAAAAACTAAATAAAAACCTAAACCTAAAAAATAAACTTTAAAATAAAACCTAAAAGTAGATAGATAAGAAAACCTAAACCCTAAACTAAAAAAAACCTAAACCTAAAATAAAAATAAAAAGCAAAATAAAATAAACTTAAACATAAACTAAAATAAAAAAACTAAAATAAACTAAACCTAAACCTAAACCTAAAATAAACTAAACCTAAACCTAAACCTAAACTAAATAAAATAAACTAAATTAAAAATAAACCTAAACCTAAACTAATAAATAAAACCTAAAAATAAACCTAAAATAAAAATGTAAAACCTAAACCTAAAGAAATAAAATAAAAGCCTAAACCTAAACCTAAAAAAAAATAAAACCTAAACCTAAAAAATAAAATAAAAATAAAACTCAACTAAAAAATAAACCTAAACTTAAAAAAAACTAAAATAAAAAATCAAAACTAAAGTAAATAAACCTAAAATAAATATACTAAAATAATTTAAAATAAAAAATAAACATAAATAAAAATAAAAAAACTCAAATAAATAACAAAATAAACTAAATCAATTTAAACCTGTCGATTTACTTTATTTAAAAAAAAAAAACACTAAACCCTAAATCCTAAACCCTAAACCCTAAACCCTAACCTACAACCCTAAACCTACAACCCTAAACCTACAACCCTAAACACTAAACCCTAAAAACCTAAACCCTAAACCCTAAACCCTAAACACCAAAACCCTAAACCCTAAATCCAAAATCATAAACCATAAAACATAAACCCTAAACGCTAAACCCTAAACCCCAAATGCTAAACCCTAAACCTTAAACCCTCAACTAACCCTAAACCCTAAACCCTAAACCATAAACCCTAAAAAGCTAAAAACCTAAACTTAAACAAAATAAAACCTAAAAATAAAATAAATATAAAATAAAAAAAATAAAATAATAAATAAAATAAAATAAAACCTAAACTAAAACCTAAACCTAAACCTAAACCTAAACCTAAAAAGTAAATAAAATAAAAAATAAATACTAAACTAAAATAAAATAAATAAAAACCAAAACTAAATTCGAAAAATAAAAAACCTAAATAAAATAAAACTAAACCTAAAATCAAAATAAAACCTAAAATAAAATAAAATAAAAACTAAATAAAAGCCTAAACCTAAAAAACAAACCTAAAAATAAAACCTAAAGAGAAATAAAAAGTAAAGCCTAAACCCTAAACTAAAATAAAAACTAAACCAAGAATGAAAATAAAATAAACCTAAACCTAAACTAAAATAAACTAAACTAAAATAAATAAAATGTAAACCTTAACCTAAAATAAAGTAAACCTAAACCTAAACCTAAACCTTAAATAAAATAAAACAAACTAAAAAACCTAAAACAACACTTAAAAATGAAACCTAAAAATAAACCTAAAATGAAAACCTAAACCTAAACCTAAAATTAAAAAAAATAAAACCTAAACCTAAAAAATAAAATAAAAATAAAACTAAACTAAAAATAAACCTAAACATAAAAAATAAACTAAAATAAATAAACCTAAATAAATAAACTAAACTAAAATATAAATAAACCTAAATAAAAATAAAAAATAAAATAAACTAAAATAAATAAAAAATAAATTAAATAAACCTAAACCTATGAGTTTACTTATTTATTTTAAAAACCCTAATCATAAACCTTTAACCCTAAACCCTAAAGCTTAAAACCCTAAAACCTAAACCCTAAACCCTAAACCCTAAACCATAAAAGCTACAACCCTAAACCCTAAACCCCAAACCCAAAACCCTAAAAACCTAAAAAGATAAACCTAAACTAAATAAAACCTAAAAATAAAATAAATAAAAAAACTTAAACCTAAAAAAAATTAAAAATAAAAAAATAAAACCTAAACTAAAACCATAAACCTAAACATATAAATGAAATAAATTAAAAAAACTAAAACCTAAACTAAATAAAATAAAATAAAATAAACCTAAGAATAAAAGAACTAAATAAAATAAAAATAAAATAATTCTAAAATGAAAACTAAATTAAAACCCAAACCTAGAAATTAAAAACAAAAATATATAAAAAATAAAACTTAAACCTCAAACTAAAACAAAAACTAAACCTAAAATAAAAATAAAATAAACAAAATAAAATAAATAAACCTAAACCTAAACTAAAATAAATAAAACCTAAACCTAAACCTAAAATAAACTAAAACTAAACCTAAACATAAATTAAATTAAATAAAACTAAAATAAACATAAACCTAAACTAAAAATAAACATAAAATAAAAAGCATAAAAATTAAAATATAAACTTAAACCTAAACTTAAAAATAAAAAATAAAATCTAAACTTAAAAAATATAATAAAAAAACTAAACTAAAAAGTAAGCCTAAACCAAAACATATACCTAAAAAATAAAGTAAGATAAAAAACCTAAATAAAAATAAATAAATCTAAAATAAATAAACTAAGTTAAATAAAAATATAAATAAACCTAAATAAAAATAAAAGATAAAATAAACTAAAATAAATAAAAAATAAACTAAATAAACCAAATAAACCTAAACATATCGATTTACTTAATTTAAAAAAACCCTAAACCCTAAACCCTAAATCCTAAACCCTAAACCCTAAACCCCAATCCCTGAGACTAACTCTAAACCATAAAATTATAGCCCTAAACCATAAACCATAAACCCTAAACCCTAAGCACTAAACCTTAAACTCTAAACTAACCCTAAAACATAAACCCTAAACTAACCCAAAACCTAAACCCTAAACCCTAAAGCCTAAATTAAACTCTAAACTAACCTTAAACCCTAAGATAACCTAAGCCTTAAACCTAAACCCTCAAAATCATCCACCCTAAAGCCTAAACACTAAACCCTAAACCCTAGACACTAAACCCTAACACTAAAACCCTAAACCCAAAACCTTAAATCCTAAACCCAAAACCCTAAACCCTAAAAACCTAAAAATGTAAACCTAAACTAAATAAAACCAAATAATAAAATAAATAAATAAATAAAATAAAATTTAAACTAAAACCTAATCCTAAACTTAAAAATAAAATAAAAATAAGAATAAACTAAAATAAAATAATTAAAAACCTAAACTAAACTAAAAATAAAATAAACCTAAGAATAAAAAACCTAAACTAAAAACTAAATAAAAACCTAAACCTAAAAAATAAACTTTAAAATAAAACCTAAAAGTAGATAGATAAGAAAACCTAAACCCTAAACTAAAAAAAACCTAAACCTAAAATAAAAATAAAAAGCAAAATAAAATAAACTTAAACATAAACTAAAATAAAAAAACTAAAATAAACTAAACCTGAACCTAAACCTAAAATAAACTAAACCTAAACCTAAACCTAAAATAAACTAAACCTAAACCTAAACCTAAACTAAATAAAATAAACTAAATTAAAAATAAACCTAAACCTAAACTAAATAAAACCTAAAAAAAAAAATAAACCTAAAATAAAATGTAAAACCTAAACCTAAAGAAATAAAATAAAAGCCTAAACCTAAACCTAAAAAAAAAATAAAACCTAAACCTAAAAATAAAATAAAAATAAAACTCAACTAAAAAATAAACCTAAACTTAAAAAAAAACTAAAATAAAAAATCAAAACTAATGTAAATAAACCTAAAATAAATATACTAAAATAATTTAAAATAAAAATAAACCTAAATAAAAAAAAATAAACTCAAATAAATAAAAAATAAACTAAATAAATTTAAACCTACTGATTTACTTTATTTAAAAAAAACACTAAACCCTAAATCCTAAACCCTAAACCCTAAACCCTAACCTACAACCCTAAACCTACAACCCTAAACACTAAACCCTAAAACCTAAACCCTAAACCCTAAACCCTAAACCCTAAACCCTAAACCCTAAAACCTACAACCCTAAACTCTAAACCCCAAAAACCCTAAACCCTAAACAAACCCTAATCCCTAAGAATGACAAGAACCTTGATGGCAGGATCATCACCATCAACTAGGCTCAATCTAGTTTCGGAGGCAGGTGGAGGCAAGAACAAAGTGGTGGTGGGGGATCGGTGGGTGGAGGATATGGAGAAGTGGTGGTTATGGAGGTAGGCGGAGCAACAAAGGTTAGAGCCATGGTGGTGGCAGAGGGAGAGATCGGGTATATGATGGCAGATCCCACTACTTGAGAGGCGGGGGTGGTTCTGATGGGAACTAGAGAAACTGAAGAACAACCAATCCAATATGCTACTTATGGAATAGTGTCTTTATAGTAAAGATGGTCCTACTTATCTAGGTTTTCTAATTTTCTCTATGGGTACCCATTTTTGATCAATGTCATCACTTGTGTCTTAGAAAACTTGGGGTATTACTTGGATGATGAAATCAAAAAGAAGAAATATTGAATTTGAATTTGTTCTCTGTGTTTAAAAATTTTTTTAAGCCCTAAACTAAAACTTAAACACAAAACCTAAAACTTAAACCCTAAACCCTAAACCCTATACCCTAAACCCTAAACCTTATACCCTAAAAACCTTAAACCCTAAACCCTAAACCCTAAACCCTAAACCTTAAACCCTAAATCCTAAACCCTAAACCCTAAACTTTAAACCCTAAACCCTAAACCCTAAAACCCTAAACCCTAAACTAAACCTAAACCCTAAAACCATAATCCCTAAAAGCTAAAACTTATAACCCTAAGCCATAAACCATAAACCCCAACCCTAAACCCTAAATCCTAAACTAACATTAAACCCTAAACCTTAAACTAACTTTAAAGCCCTAAACCCTAAACTAACCCTAAACCAAAACCCCAAACTTTGAATAAAGATGTCATTTGGAGTAGATCTAAGGAATGACCTAAACCTAACATAATTATGGTAGCTAAAGAAAATGCCTTCAAGAGACTTTCCCTTGACTATTAAAGATTTGAATACCCTAAACCCTAACCCTAAATCATATTATAATACCATATATTATAGTATAATGTAGCATCATACATTTGAGCATGTAGTGATGTGTTTTTGGATGTTATAAGATGTTTTGTAATGTTTTAGTATGTTATGGTATTGTACCATATAGTCTATATTAATTTAAATCATAAAAATATTAATTTAATTAATCAAATAATGAAATTTGTTAAATTTGAAGTGGGAATTAGGTTGTAGTACCAAAGGTATGCTACGCCACTTGTACTCTAATAAGAAAGATTTTATGTTCAAAATAAATATTATATGTTGTAGCATAGTATAACATCATATATCATAACATATTATTCTGTGCATTTTAAATTCTTTTAGTATCTTGCAATCATGCAATCGAGCCTACACTAGAATTATTTATAAAAATGTTGATTTAGACTTTAAAATGGTGGAATTTGGCCAAATTCATAATAAGAAGAGCATGGCATCATAATATATTATTTCAATTTAAAATATGTAAGTGAGACGACTAAAATATATATATTTTTATTATTTAGACTAATTTAATGATTTTTAATCTTAAGCAATCCCTTGTGATGTGATATACAATATAATAAAATATAATATGTTATAGTGTATTATAATTTGGGATGCCATAACATAGTGTAGCATCATGCATTATAGCATACTCTTATGTATAACTGCTTATTGTTTAGCATATTTTAGTTTGTTATAGTATGATGTAGTAGAGTTTGTATAATTCATAAAAATTTGATTTATAGGCTAAGATGATGGATTTGGAAATTTAAGGTAACCTTCAGGGAACATCATTGGGGGTGTGTTATGGTGTGTCATTTAATCAAAAGAATGAAATTTTGCATCCAAAATAAATGTTCATTTTTCAACCAAATTTTATAATTTTTTGCTTAAAGTGATTCATTTTAAGGTGTAATGTAAGATAATATATTATATGAAAGCATACTAAAATATAATGCACATAACAATATAACTTCACACATATATATATATATATATATGAATGTGGCGGTGTGTTACTAAATGTTATTGTACATTTTAGTATGTTTTAATTTTGTTATAATACATTGGGTCAAAACTCACAAAAATGTTAATTTTAAGGTTGAGATGGAAGAATTTGGCCAAATTGATAGACACACCGAGATGCAACACCAAAATTATGCTATTTTGTATAATATCTAATAGAAAATTAACAATTTTACATCCAAAATGAACATTATTCATATTTTGAGAAAATTTTGTTATTTGTTTCTTTTAAGTGATTCTAATGAGGTGTAATGTTAGACAATATATTATATTTTAGAAAATTATGATATAACATCATATATTATAATATAATATAGTGTGTTAATTCACACTATGATATAGCATGATATTGTATAGTTAGTTTGAGCTCACCATCACAAATCATAAAATGTTGATTACAATGTTAAGATGATGTAATTTTAATGAATACATTGTTAGGCTTTTGGTTGAAGTATTAAAGGTGTGCATAAGAGAAGAAATAAGATTTGATGAGAATTCCATGTCAAGGACATGGAGGGAGATCCACTAGGGGATCACACATGCATTGGACATGACATGCAAGGGGTCTATGTCGAGGGCATAGAAGAAGAAAATCTGTTGGGGATAAGGTTTGAATTTGATTTGATTATATGGTTTGTGGAAAGAAGATTCGCTAGAGATATGAATCTATAATCCACTAGGGATTAAGATTGAATTGACTTTAATTTATTCTGTTCTAATTAATGTGGAAGCATATCTACTAGATATATGTGCTCGAGTCCATTGGGGATTGGGTATATGAACCTTCCACTAGGGAAGTAGGTTCAGGCTATCTGCTATGAATTGGAATTTGAGTTAGATTTCATAGATTTATTTGCAAATGTATCCACTGGGAATAAGAGTTTGGTTGGATTTCTTTGATTTTAACTCTATTGAGGGAGATGATTTAATTTGGCTTGGGAGGTTGGTTTTTGAATTTGATTTATTTGATTGACTTATTTATATATGATTTGGGGCTCCACTAAGAAAAATCAAATTGGGTTTAATTTAATCTAAATTAACATATAGACCCTGTCGGTGTGCGATGGGCCCATTGAGAAGGGCCTATATTAGCTTTGATTTTCCTCATGTTTACAAATCCAAATGGGATAGTCTACCGGGGTAGAGTTAGTTAACTGGGTTTCCTTCTTTAACGATGCTAGGAAGAAGCAGGGACTTACATCTTCCAAAGCGAACAATTGCTGGGGTGATCTATTGAATGCACAACAAATTGAACCTGACCTAGGGCGACTATTGAGTGAATGCTCCTAGGGACTTATGTCAACTCAAAAGTAATCAGAATTAATCTTATCTAAATTTCATGTGATTTGATATGGTTTATATGTTTTGTTTTGATTTTGAATTGAATATCACTCTAGGGATATGATTCCAAATTTGATAGAATTTTTTTATGGACCATGTTAGTGTGAGATGGACCCATTGAGAAGGGGCTATATCGGACTTGTCATATCTCAGATTTATAAATCCAAAGGGATAGTCTACTGGATGTGGAGTAGAGCTAGCCAACCTAAGGGATTGCCTTTCAGTATGCAATGGTTGTGCTAGGAAGAAGGTAAAGTAGACTTACATCATTTAAAGCAGGGAAAAATCATTGTGGTGACCTGTTGGTAGCACAACAAATCAAACCTGATCTAGGGGCGACTACTGAGTGAATGCTGCTAGGGACTTATATCAACTCAAGAGTAGTCGATGATTTCAGTTTCACCGCCTAAAGATAGGATGCCCAAAAGGTATTGCTAGGGGTGTCCTCCTAATCCACAAGTGAATATATATTTTGTTTATATGTTTGTGTGGACCCTATTGTGTGAGGGACCACACTGAGAAAGGGCTATGTTGGCATTGACCTATCTTAGATTTACTAGACAAATTGAAGAATCTGCACATCCACAGGGGTGGTTACTAGGAAAGGGAAACTGTCCAATCTGATAGTAACCCAAGTAGTGTCTAAATTGGGTCGTAAAGGATGTGATCCACATATAGTGCCCACAGGGGAGGTACTGCTAGGAGAATTATTCTGAGCCATGGAAAAGAAAGCCTATAGGTGTACGGTGGCCAACTCAAGGAGAAAGCATAGAAAACTTGCATCTGCCATGAGTGGTGTATCCTAAGGTGTGAGAACCAACCAACCTAAGGTGTATTCATCAACATGAGTGGTGTATCTATCAGCATAGTGAGAACCAACCAACCTAAGGTGCCCATCGGTGTGCAATGATCAATCTGGAAAGATAGTGTGTAGGCTTACAACTTTTTAAGTGGAACTGGTCATCAGGATAGTCTGTCATCAGTGGGATAGATGCCATCTGACCTAGAGTGACTACTAAGCAAGGAGCCCTAAGGAAGGACTGGACCCAAACTTGAAGCAATTAGGAGGGAAGGACCCACTAGGGGACTTATCCTAAACATCAAATATACTCGACCCAGTTAGTGGATGAAGGCTAATCCAAAAAAAAGCATAAGAAACTCACATCCTCTTAAATGAAGCCAACATAAGGTAGCTTACTAACCACGCATTAAGGGCCTACCAAACTAATAAGACACTTGTTGGTGTGCAGTGGCCAAGTAAGGAAGGAAAACATAGAAGACTTAAATCCTCCAAAGCAAGAAGATGATTGGGTGACACAAGGCACGCCACCTCCTAGAAAGCGAGTGAGTGTCATCGGATTATCTCAACTCAGAGTTACACGAGATAAAAGATATGTATTTATTTTATATTTTAAGTGTAGTTTGTGTTTGTATTGTGTCGATGAATGATAGGAAGCCACTCAGGTTCTTTACACCTACCCAAAACACATCATGGTAGATTCACAAACAAGAATACTTACAACATGGAAGAGATTGAATTTGAAATGGAATTTTCAATGATGATAATTATTTTCAAACATGATCTAGTAGAGCCCATTGATTAGAAGCATTGAGTGCTCTCCCTTATGATAATAATAAGATCCTCCTTCCTTCTTTATGGCAAAAGGGTTTTCCCAAGTGGGTTTAAACTTGCCTCCAATCTTACGATGGGCAATCTCCTTAGAACTAAAATAAGCTCTGCTACTTGAAAAGCTCTAGGATGGACCAACTTGTTGTGAGCTTGAATTATTTTAGCTTTGTACAACTTGAGGTTTCAGCATGCCCATAGGCATCTCTCCTCCAAACCTTTGAGCTCTTCTAATCATAACTTGGTGTTCTACTCTATTGTGATCTTGCTACCCACAGCTATCTTAAGTGATGGGAGTTGGACTTCTAATGGTAGAATGGCATCAAACCCATACACTAAGGAGAAAGGAGTAGACTAAGTTGGAGTTCTATATGTGATGCGGTAGGCATA
Source organism: Cymbidium sinense (assembly GCA_021442155.1). Lineage (NCBI taxonomy): Eukaryota > Viridiplantae > Streptophyta > Magnoliopsida > Asparagales > Orchidaceae > Cymbidium > Cymbidium sinense. Next base: position 5,333,863 of record CM038215.1, on the reverse strand, counting down.
CAAGGATTCAACTAACTGCTCATGCCACTGTCGCTTGTTGTTGTCGAGTGTCTTCTTCAGTATTTGGATGAGAGTTTTTTTGAAGGAATCTACTAAGCCATTTTCTCTCAAGTAGTTAATGGTAGAATATCTCCAATCTATGTTGTGTCTCTAAAAAAATTTATTGATTTTCATACTGTTGAATGCAATAACATTATCAGATATAATTCATCAAGGCACTCTAAACTAATATACAATATGGTTCTTAAAAAACTGGAGCACATGTTGAGCTGTAACCTCTCTATGAAGAATCTCCTTCACCCATTTAGAAAAGTAGTCATAAGTAGCTAAGATGAACTGATAACCCTTGAAGAAGGAGGATCAATCGACTATTATATCGGCAACACTTGAATGGCCATGAGGCCAATGTAGGATGTAGAATGTTGGGTGGTTGGTGTAGGACCACACCATGTATTTGACATTGGTGGCATCGCCTTGCCATATCCATGTAATCTTTGATCATCGAAGGCCAATAGTATCCTAGTCTCTTGATCTTAGCTTTCATCTTTGGACCGGATTGGTTGGCTCCACATAATCCGAGTATACCTCAGTCACGATCTTAAAGGCTTCATGCTTGTCTAAACAACGTAACCACATATGATTAAAAGACTGTCAGTATAAGACACCATCTACAAAAGCATAGGAAAGTACTCTCTACTTCATTTGATGGGCTTAAGACTTCTCTTAAGGTAGTTTGCATTTATTTAGGTAATTCATGAATGGTTGACTCCAATCTAACTCCTCATCCTTCTTAGCAATGGAAACCTCCCCTTCAAGAGAGTACTTTTTGATGAGTTTAATATCAATCAGGGATAAGAATTGTCTATTTTGGACCTTTGTTGATATGAACTCATCCTCCAAACATGCCAACTCTTTGGCAAGCTTGGATAAAGCATATGCTACGACATTCTCTCCTTGAGAAATTAAAAATGGTAACCTCTAGGATTTGGGGCAATAACTCCATGGTGTACTTATGGTAGTGATGGAGCTTAGGCTTTATAATGTTATAGGACCCAACAATTTGGTTGATAACTAGTTGATAATCCCCAAAGATGTTGATTTTATAGATGCTTAGAGTAATGGCTAACTCCATACTAGCAATTAGAGCCTCATATTTGACTTCATTATTGGTACAAGAATTGGACAGATGATATGAGAATCTGATCACATCATGGTCCAGAGTTAAGAGAACTATTCCTACCCTTGCCTTTCTTGGAATAGTAGATTGTAGTTCTTCTCCTCTTTGAGAGGAAGCTGCCCCATCAAAGTACATCTCCTAGCGGTGAATGCTAATATCCCCTAAATTCATGATTTGTTCATTAGGGAGATCATCACTAAGAAGAGAGTCAGTAGGAAGTGGGTGCGCTGCTAAGATATCTGCTAGTGCTTGCCCTTCCACCACACTGAGGGGTATGAAGTAATGTTAAATTGTGAGAGGATCATGGACCATCGTGCCAACTGTCCGGATAGCATCGATCATGTCATGAGATACTGTAATGGATTAATCCTAGAGATTAAGTTCATCTTATGAGAAAGCATGTAGTGTTGTATCTTTTGGGATGCAAAGATTAAAGCTAGGGAATGATTCTAAATGAGTGGATAATTAGCCTCAGTATGGATTAAATGATGGCTGAGGTAGTATAGTGTATTTTCCTTCCCTTTATCATTGTCTTGGGCCAACAAAGCACCAAGTGAGTCATCTAATGCAGTAGTGCAAAGTATGAGCGGCTTGCTCAAGATAGGGGCTGCTAGAACTGGTGATGTCATCAAGTAATGCTTGATGTTTTCGAAGGCATGGTCACACTTATCATCCCACTTGAACTTGACATCTTTTTTGACAAGTGCTGAGAATGGCTGACATCTTCCTAGTAGGTTGGATATAAAGAATCTTAAATATGCCAACCACCCTTGGAATGATCTGAGTTAAGTTAAACTTTTAGAGGGTGGCATTTCTAATATTGCCTTGATCTTCTCCGGATCAATTTCAATTCCCTGGTGTTGGACAACACACCCAAGGAATTTCCTAAAGCTACTCAATGCACACTTGGGGTTCATTTTGAGGTTAAATTATCTTAACTATTTGAAAACTACTCTCAAGTTAAAGAGATGGTCTTCCTTTTCTCTACTTTTGACCACGAGATCATCGACATAGTACTTGAGTTGATGATGAATGAGTTCATCGAAGATTCAAGTGATAGCCCAGTAGTATGTAGCACTGACATTTTTAAGGCTAAAAGGCATGACCATATAGCAATAAATTCCAGTCAAATTCTAAAAGTAGTGTTTATTTCATCTTCAGGGGCTATCTTTATTTGGTTATATTTAGATGAGCCATCCATGAAAGAGAAGATTGCATGAGATTAGGCAATGAACACTATCAGCTCTGGGATTGGTAGTGAAAATTCATCTTTTAAACATGCCTTATTTAAATCCCTAAAATTGACACATATGTGAATTTGTCCATTCTTTTTTTAACTAAGATGATGCTGACTAACCAGGTAGGGTATTCTTATTTCTTGGATGAAGCCATCATCAATTAGTTTCTTGACTCAATAAATGACCTGTTGTTCAATGTCTAATCACATGCATCTAGGAGCTTGCTTGATAAGGTTAGCAGTATGCTCTTTTGCTAGTCTATGGACTGCTATGTTAAGAGCCAATCTAGGCATCTCTTCATAACTCTAAGCAAAGTAGTCATTAAACTCTGTGAATAGCCCAACAAAGCATTAGTTTCAAGTTCATTCAATAAAGAATTGATGTATATCGGGTGTGGATCTTCTTCAATTTTTAAGTTGATTTCCTTGAGCTCGTTAATGGTTGACTTGATCTCTTCTTTGAACTCTGGTAGTGCATCTTTTACTTCAAAATCATTTGGACAATTTGAAGTATCTAATCGTAGCTCCTCATATGAGTTAATGTGATTTGAGAAGAACCTATTAGATTTCAAATGATTGGTGATGACTAAGCGAATCCATCATCAACTCAATTAATCCATCTCAATCTCAGTCTTGATTAAGAGCTTTTGCATTTATTCTTCCATATTCTTTTGAAGTAGTCTAACCTATGCTTTGACCAAGTATGTGGGATTAACCATTTTTTTGCAAAATTATGAACACAAGGCAAGTAACAATCAAAAGGTAATTCTATTAAATCTTTATTTAAATCATACTCAAGTTCTACATCAACTTCATGGCTTGAGGATGATGCTTCCAGAAAGAACCTCTGAGTCTTCACACCTGTGGATGACTTAGCTTTCTACCCAAAAGTTTTGAGGTTAGAGCTAAGGTTCCCAACTGCCTAACTGTTTCACATATAGACTTGAATAAACTTATGATTTGCTTTGGAGCCTGGTCTTCATTGCTATCTAGCTCAAGTGCCACCTCTAAGGGAATCTACTGCTGAGAAGAGCTGGCTGGTGTGCTAACCATATAATACTCATCTTATGAACTAGATTCTAAGTTTATATGGATAATAATTGTACTCTTGGTAGCTAGGATATATCTTCATGACCAATTAGAGGTTTTCCACCCTTGGGCCTTTGAACTGCCTCTTCCTCCACTGGGTGGAGGTCAAGTAGTCCTACCCATATGTTCAAATGGAGTAACAAAATGTGGGTGGAATCTAATGCAGGCTCCACTTCCTCCTCCAAGTTTATTTTCACTCCCTTTTATTTTTTTTCATTTTCTCTTTTCTTTTCTTTATCTTTTACTCTTTCTTTTTATTTTTCTTTTTCTTTTATTTTTATATTTTGGCCAAGTTTGTGAGAATAGACTTATTGACTTTGAGGGAGGTAGCAAGCTGCATCCTCCTATATGCTGACCTCATGAACTATAAATGACTTGAGATCTCCTTTGACATAATAGATGATCCCACCTCTCACAAATTTCATACATTGATGTAGAGAGGATGGAACTATGTTGTTCTCTTGTATTTGTGGTCTCCCAAATAAAGCGTTGAAAGATGTATCCTAGTCTATAATGTGACACTTGGCTTAGATCTTCCAATCATCTATCTTCAAGGGTAACACTATAGAGCCTAAAGCCTATTGACCTCACTTTTGGAGTGCGGATTCAATCTTCCCATCTTAGACTTAGGAGTCTTCTAGATACTAAGACTTCCATAGTCATTAGACACTTCTAAAAATTAGGTAAACACTTAACCTAAGCCAAAAGACTTAGAAGGGTTAACCATAGGGTTAGGTTATGCCTTAGGGATTAGGATAATTCACCTACCGTACAACCCAAATCCAATCCATGTTCACCTTCTCAAACTAAACATCAAGTTCAATTCAAACATCAAATTCAAATCCAAATACAAACCCAAATTACAAAACCAAATGATTGAAGCCCATGATCAAATCCAAACTTGAAACCCTTCCTAAGCCATATGACCAATCCCATAGACTTAGCCAAATCTTAATCTAAATCAATCCAAAATCAATTGATTTTATCATAATCATTTTATGTTTTCAATCATCTTCCTAAATATAAATCGCATTCAAATTATCAAAACTAAATGAAACTAAATCAAATTAAATCAAAAGCCTTCTAAGCAACCTATCCATGGACTTAGCCAAATCTTAATCCAAATCAAGTCAAACTCAATTGATTTTTTGATAAATCAATCATATTTTCAATCATCTTCATAAATTTAAAAATCATCAAAATTAAATGAAACCAAATCAAAATCCAAACTTAAGCCACATGACTCAACTCCATGGACATAACCAAATTCCTTCATTCCAAAACCCAATTTCAATTGATTTTCTCATGAATCAATCATACCTTCAATCATATTCACAAATGTAAATGAAATATATAACCATCAAGCCAAAATAAAATCAACCTAAATCAAACCCAACTTAACCCTTTGGACTTGAAATGTTCAAATGAACCAAAACTCATTTGAACCCAACCCAAGCCAATTTGAACTAATTTTATTTATTTTATTTTTAGGTTTTAGTTTTTAGGTTTTTTGGGTTTTAGGTTAGGGTTTTTAGGTTTAGGGTTGTGTTTAGGTTTAGTGTTTAGGGTTTAGGGTTTAGTGTTTTAGGTTTAGTTGGGTTTAGTATGTGGTTATTTTACAGTTTAGAGTTTAAGTTTAGGGTTTAGAGTTTAGCTTTAGGCTTTAGGGTTTTAGGTTTATGATTTAGGTATAAAAATTAGTTTAGGTTTTAGGGTTTATCATTTAAGGTTTAGGTAGGTGGATTTAGGTAGGTTTTGAGTTTAGAGTTAGTGGGTTTAGGGTTTTAGGTAGGGTTAAGTTTAGGGTTTAGGGTTTGGAGTTTTTTAGGTTTAGGTTTTAGGGTTTTAGGTTTGGAGGGGTTTTAGGGTTTGGGGTTTAGTTTTAGGGTTTAGGTAGTTAGAGTTATTGGGTTTTATGGTTTAGGAGGTTATTTTATTTTTTTATTTTTTTACTTTTATTTTTTTTAAAGTAAACCAGAGGGTTTAGGTTTATTAAGTTTATTTTATTTTATTGATTTATGTTTATTTTTATTTTATTTTATTTATTTTAGTTTATCTTATTTATTTTAGTTTTTTTTATTTTAGTTTTTATTATAGGTTTATTTTTTTTTTAGTTTTATTTATTTTATTATTTTAGTTTAGGTTTATTTGTTTTAGGTTATTTTAGTTTTCATTTTTATTTTTTAGGGTTAGGTTTTAGGTTTTTATTTCTTTTTTTTTAGGTTTTTTTTTTAAGTTTAGGTTTTATTTTATTTTTAGTTTATTTTATTTTATTTAGTTTAGATTTAGGTTTAGGTTTTATTTATTTTAGTTTAGTTTATTTTAGTTTAGGTTTAGGCTTATTTTGTTTTTATTTTAGGTTTCTGTTTTTTTAGTTTTTTAAGTTTTATTTTATTTATTCTTAGGTTTTATTTTAGGTTTTATTTAGTTTTTTATTTTATTAGGTTTGTTTATTTTTATTTTAGTTTAGTGTTTATTTTTTAGGTTTTTTTTTAGTTTAGTAGGTTTTATCTATTTTATTTTAGTTTAGTTTTTTATTTTTATTTTATTTTCTTTTAGGTTTCATTTATGTTTAGGTTTTAGTTTTATTTTTATTTTATTTTATTTTTAATTTATTGGTTTAGATTTTTATTTGTTTTATTTTAGTTTTCTTAATTTAGGTTTAGGTTTTTAGGTTTTAGGGTTTTATTGTTTTGGAGGTTTAGGTTTTTAGGTTTGGTTTAGGGTTTTTGGGTTTATTTTAGGGTGAGTTTAGGTAGTTTAGGGTTTAGGGTTGTGGTAAGAGTTTAGTTTTAGGGTTAGTAGGGTTTAGGTAGTTTAGGGTTTTTGGTATTAGTTTAGAGTTAGAGGTTTAGTTTAGAGTTTAAGGGAGGTTTATTTTGAGGTTTAGTTAGAGTTTATTTTAGTTTATTTTATTTATTTATTTTATTGGTATTTTATTTAGTTTAGGTTTTATTTTATTTAGGTTTAGGATTTTATATTTTAGTCACATTTTATAATTTATAGGTTTAGGTTATTTATTTATTTATTTTTTAGGTTTAGGTTTATTTTCTTTATTTATTTTATTTATTTTTATTTTGGATTTAGTTTAAGGTTTATTTTTATTTTTTAGGTTTTATTTTATTTTAGTTTAGGTTTAGGTTTATTTTATTTTTATTTTTAGTAGTTTTTTTTTTATTAGTTTAGAGTTTAGGTTATTTGTTTAGGTTTTTTATTTTATTTGTTATTTTATTTTCTTTTAGGTTTATTTTATTTTTATTTTAGGTTTAGTTTTTATTTTATTTAAGTTTTCAATTTTTTAGTTTAATTTAGTTTTTTATTTTTTTATTTTTGTTTAGTTTTTATTTTTTATTTTATTTTCTTTTTAGGTTTAGTTTTAGGTTAAGTTTTAGGTTTAGGTTTTTGTTTATGTTTCTATTATAATTTTATTTTTATTTTTTTTGTTTATAGTTTTTATTTATTTTATTTTTAGGTTTTATTTAGTTTAGGATTAAGTTTTTAGCTTTTTAGGGTTTAGGGTTTAGGGTTTAGGGTTAGTTTAGGGTTTGGGGTTTGGGGTTTAGATTTAGAGGAGTTTTTGTAGGGTTTAGGTTTGGGTTTTAGGTTTAGGGTTCAGGTTTTAGTTTAGGGTTTAGGGTTTTTGATTTTTTTTAATAGAGAACAAATTCAGATTCAACATTTCTTCTTTTTTATTTCATTAGCTAAGAAGCACACCCAGTTCTCTAAGACAAAAGTGATGACATAAATAAAAAATGAGTATGCATAGAGCAAATCAAAAACCCTAGATAACTGGAATTGTCTCTAATATAAAGACACAGTTCCATAAGCGAGATAGGATCGCCCTTGGTTTCTCCAATTACTGAGAACCACCTCTCGAGAGTAGGGGATCCACCATCATATCCCCGATCTCTTTCTCTACCACCACCTTTCTTAGGGTTTAGGTTTAGTTTAGGCATATTTGGTTTTAGGGTTTAGGTTTATTTTTAAATTTATTTTGTTACTTTAGGTTTAGGTTTAGGGTTTGAGGTTTAGTATTTAGGGTTTAGGGTTATGGTTTAGGGTTTAAGGTTTAGAGTTTAAGGTTTTAGGGTTTAGGGATTTTTAGGGCTTAGGGCTTAGAGTTTAGGGTTGTAGGTTTAGGGTTTAAGATTTATGATTTTTTTTTTTAAAAAAAATTAAGTAAACCCCAGTAGTTTAGGTTTATTTTTATTTATTTTTTATTTTTATTAGTTCATTTTTTATTTAGTTTATTTATTTTAGTTTAGGTTTTTTATTTTAGTTTATTTTTAAGTTTAGGTTTAGGTGTAGGTTTATTTTTTAGTTGAGTTTTATTTTTATTTTATTTTTTAGTTTTAAGTTTTTTTTTTAAAGTTTAGGTTTAGGTTTTTATTTTATTTTTCTAGGTTATTATTTTAGGTTTATTTTTAGGTTTTCTTTTTTAGTTTAGGTTTAGTTTATTTTAGGATTACGTTTAGGTTTTATTTATTTTAGTTTTTTTTGGTTTGGTTTATTTTCTTTTGTTTATTTTATTTTATTTTAGGTTTTGGGTTTTTTTTAAGTTTAGGTTTTAGGTTTTATTTTATTTATTTTATTTTAATTTTTTAAGGTTTATTTTTAGGTTTAGGTTTTTAATTAGTTTTTATTTTATTTTATTTTAGGATTATTTTATATTTATTTTACATTTAGTTTCTATTTTATTTAAGTTTTTTATTCTTAGGTTTATTTTATTTTTTTGTTTAGTTTAGGTTATATTTATTTTATTTTAGTTTTTTTAATTAGTTTATTTTTTTATTTTATTTAAGGTTTAGGTTTAGGTTTTAGTTTAGGTTTTTATTTTATTTTATTAAGGTTTAAGTTTTTTTTATTTTATTTTAGGTTTTATTTAGTTTAGGTTTTTTGGTTAGGTTTAGGGTTGGGCTTAGTTTTAGGGTTTAGTGTTCATGGTTATAGGGTTTAGGGTTTAGGGCCTTTTAGGGTTTACGTTTAGGATTTAAGGTTCAGGGTTTAGGGTTTGGGTTTTATAGTTTAGTTTAGGGTTTTGGGGTTTAGTTAGGGTTTAGGTAGTTTAGGGTTAGGGTTTAGGGTTTGTTTTAGGATTTAGGCTGGGTTAGGGTAGGGTTAGTGTAGGGTTTAGGGTTTAGGTAGGGTTTAGGGTTTAAGGTTGTAGTTTAGGGTTTAAAGTTAGTTTGGTTTAGGTTTTAAATTAAGCAAAAATAGTTTAGGTTTATTTAGTTTATTTTTTTATTCATTTTTGTTTATTTTATTTTTTTATTTTTATTTAGGTTTATTTTTTATTTAGTTTAGTTTATTTATTTTAGTTTAAATTGTTTTATTTTAGTTTATTATTTAGGTTTAGGTTTATGTTTATTTTTTTAGTTTAGTTTTATTTTTAGTTTATTTTTTATGATTATGTTTTATTTTTTATTTTTAGGTTTAGGTTTAGATTTTTATTTTATTTTTTAGGTTTAGGTTTTTGTCTTTTATTTTAGGTTTATTTATAGTTTTTTTTTAAGTTTAGGTTTAGGTTTATTTTTAGTTTATTTTATTTTATTTAGTTTAGGGTTTAGGTTTAGGTTTTATTTATTTTAGTTTAGTTTATTTTAGGTTATGTTTATGTTTATTTTATATTATTTATTTTAGGTTTATGTTTTATTTATTTATTTTTAGGTTTAGGTTTTTATTTAGTTTTTATTTTATTTAGGGTTTTGTGCCACCATCCTTCAAGATCTTTGATGGCAGTGGGAACCTAAGATAACACATTAATTTAGAGTGTGGTAAACACCTCTGTAATGCACTCCTCTTTCGCTAGTCTGTCATGTGTTGCATTTGATTGGTACGCCGAACTACCCAATAGTTTGGTGAAGAATTTTTGCTGAGTTGGAGCACCTCTTCATCAAGAGGTTTGTTGGAGTTCAACAGAGGGTGATTGTAGGTGACCTCATTATAGAGAAACAGAAACTCAACGAGTCCCTTGTTGACTACTTTCTCGTGGTAAACTGAGCATGAATGAAATAAATGTCCGGACAACATGCCTTTGAGATTCTTCTCAAGAATATCCATGGCCCGGTCGCCTTCATGCTTAATGGATTTACCATCAAAACATTCGAGAAATTAATCAACAAGGCGGCTAGCCTACAAGAGGAAGCCAAATAGTTGCCCTTTCCCGACCAATCATCCAGGCCCAAGCTGCAGAAGGTGTTTGAGAAGAAGTTAGGGATAGTTGTGTCAGTGGATAGAGGGAAGCAACCAACCAGAGTTTAGTATGAGAGACTACGAGCTCAGCTGCCTCCTTGGCCACCTCTTCTTCCACTACCTCAACCATCATATCAGCCACAGCATCCATAATGATCGTTTCCACCACCTCAGTAGCCTACCCACCAGCGGTATTCATATCCATTGCCAGGTAGCTACTTTCCACCTATTCTTGCCGATAGATTGAATAAGCCATATTCATTGAAGAGAGAGGTAGTTAGGAAAATCTTTAAGAATCTCTTAAAGAAACCTGACTTTCAGTTACTAGAGCTTGAGAGGCTGGAAGAAGTGGGCAAGAGCGATGATCCTAGCTATTGCCCCTACCACCTAATGTTAGGCCATGTCTTAGAGGATTGTATTACTTTTTAGGACTAACTTGAGCGTAACTATAAGTTATGAGCCATAATTATCCCTAAGGAACACTTATTAGAACAATCATCTAGTTTTGTTAGAGTAATCCTTGGGTATACCTGCGATCTTCTTAAGACCAAAGAAAGTTAGGATATCTCCCTATCCCAAACCTCTAAGAAGATAATTTCTAAGATCAAGAAGCTTTCCTTGCAGATGCCTGAAGTAGCTCAACCTCTAACACCAAGAAAGGTTTGCTAGTTACAAAGGACAACTCAGAGAGGGTGACAACCCAAAAATAGCAGTAGCTGTAGGGATAGTCTAGTAGCCCTCCACCATTGCTACCATTCTTATATTCTTTCTCTGAGGAGCATTGTATCTATGGATAAGGGAACTAAATCCCTTACTCTGCTTACTTTATTTGATTTCTATCATATACCTCCACCCAAAAAGATATTAATGAAGAAAGTTGATTCTACTTATATATTTTCTTCTTCTAATGCTCTTGATTTTTTTTCCTATTGAAAGCTCTCTGAGTCTAAATAAAAATAATAGCTCTAGTTGTTTTGATCTATTTTTTTATGATTTAGAGTTAGACTATCCTTCTATGAATCAATCAGGTTCACCTCTTGAGATTGACTTGGAGTCAACTGACTTTGAGGATCCCATAAGAAAAGCTGTAGGTATGCCCGATGAGAAGGTAGAACTTTCCACAAGCTCATCATTCCAAGAAGTCACTAAAGTCAACCTGCGCAGTGAAAACTTTTTTACCTCTTAGGGTAACACCTCATGATAAGGGTAAGTAAGTCATTGGTTCTAGTAAGCAGATAGCCCCTCCATAGGATGCTCTACCCATGGATATGCTTATGGAGAACCAAGCTAGAGTTGATAACAATGTCTTAGCTTACCTTAGAAAGTTTCCAACTAAGTTAAGCACTTCTTGTCTAAAGAAATGAGGGAATCTCTAATGAGGGCCTTACGTGATCTAGAGATATGCTTGGCTCATTTGATAGCTACTAAAGAAGAGGCATGCCACTAAAAGGACATCTTAAGAGTTATATTCAACGATGAAGACTTACTCCTAGGGATGACCGAGCGCAACTACCTCTTTAAATTATAGTGGATGTTAGCAGATATAGGCTATCCAGAGTTTAGGTTGACCCAGGTGTATCAGTCAAGAATATGAGTCTAAGAACCCTTGCTACTTGAGGATTAACATCTCCAAACTCTAAAAAGAAAGGATGATGTTAAGAGGATTTAATGAACAAGGCAAGAAGGCCTTATGGTGTTTATTTTTGGATGTATGGGCGGAGGGGGACACCATGTAGATCATAGGGGGGGGTACTTTTTGAGGTAAAACATTGAGGTATGATGTACTATCTCAAAAGATAGAGGCATCACCCTACAATGGACCTAATCACGTAATAAGGACTCCTAAGGCATGATGGGTCTTCGAATGTACTTGATATTTTTCCTCTACTTTACATGGATTAATAAAGTAGGGTTTATATTATTCCATGTTCTTAAGTTCTCTATGGAGACAAGCCTCTATAGTTAATTACATCTTAAGAAATGAAATTTCTTAAGAATACTATCAATTAAAGTATACAATTATTATCTCCAAAGATTTAAAGGTTAGACTATCAAAGGATTGGTTGTATTTTGGAAAATCAATTGGGAAAGTTCAAGGAGAAGACTTATTTTTGGACTCCAAATGAAATAAGTAAAAAATGCTCATGATACTAGGAAGCCTAGTGAACATTCCAATCTATCGTTTGGTTGGACTTTATAATTTTGAAGTTGAAGAGATTTATATGTTTTGAGTTGAAATTTAATTAGATTACTAGGGCTTATAATCCACCAATAGAAGGTTGTGGGAATACTTAAGAGGTGACAATTTATGCTCATTGCCCAAAGAAAATAGCTACCTCGGATCCTAAATTTAGGGAGCTTTAGTATGAGCCAAAGCATGACCTAAATTTAAGCAACAGGTGGACATAAAGGTTTACCTCCATAAGAAAGAATAAATTGTTCGACTTCTGGACTTATAACCGCCTGGAGTGGCCACAGTTAACTCCTCCTACGATTTTAAAACCATGTAGTTCGGTCTTTTGAATTGCAAGATAGCTAGGGTAGTTATTTAATTAGAAAGAGACTAAAGTCCTACACACACTCCCTAAGAAACTAGAGCAAGAGTGGTATGAGCATATTACTTAATCTATAGATGCAAAATCTTTTCAAATTTTATTTCATTTTAGACACATCATTTTGACAAAGGCTTTAGGATTTCTTATGCCTAAATGCTTGATGAAATAGGTTATGGGTCAAATCACCTAGAAGAAGGTGTTCTCCACCATAAGGGATGCCCTCATAGGTCAAGCATTCCTTTATTATACAAGAATGGAGATCCTTCATGTTCGAGAGAGAAAGAATATGCATGCATGATGTGAAACATACAACCATAGAGCTGCAAAATCTTTTAATTATTTTATTTATGTCTTAGGCTTTATGATGAGGTTATGAGTTATTAGTTGGGTAGAAAAGTTATTTTTATCCTAAGAGCCTAATCATATCCAAGCCACACATTAAAGCATCAATCATTTAAGAAACTATGAAAATCATGCCATCCTAATGGACAATGTAATCATAACATCAAACAATTATATAAATTATCATAAAAGAATAAAAGGCTTGTGCGGTTGGGTACCACTATAGAACCCGAAGATAGAAAAGATGGGTAGCCGAGCACTACCTTTATATAACCTAGAATATAAAAGAATAATTATAATTGTATTAAATGTTATGTGGGTCTTCTTTCATCATATCTCTATTTTTGATTTGGTTCCTTCTTTGATTTGGATGGTGCTTGCTTCAAAGGCATCACATGGCACCCTAAGACAAAGCCATCTAACCACTGCAAATCCTTATCCTTCGTAGCACTAACCCTAATTCCTATTGCAAAAATTATATTTATGTAGGAAAAGTAAATCTAACTACACCTACAAAATAGAGGTTTGCTAAATATAAATATAATCCCATGCAGTTGTATTTATAATTTGTACTTAGCACCCTCCAAATGGGTAACTAAGGTCACCTATCCTAACTTGGATTATGGATAAGGATTTAAGCAACCTACTGAAAGAGCATTCGCATTTATTTTAAGCATCCCTTAAGCATAATGTAGAAAATATGATTAGGTTAATATTGTCCTATCATAATCTATGAAGCATACACCCTAACATCCAATCTAAAATAATACATTATAAACAAAAAACATACATCACATGCATTGCCTAACTTAGAGCTAGAAGTGGTGACTTAATTCTAATGTGTGTATTAAGGCTTGTGTGGTAAGTCTTGTTAGGCATTAGTGTTGTATTTTCTAAGTGTAGAAGTATTCAATTTAACATGAAAGGTTGATTTCACTTGAAGTAGTTTAATTGATTTGAGAATTTTAATTTGTGTTTTCTTTTGTTTCATTTGATTACACTTAGCAACTAAGTGTTATAAAGAGAGGAAAAGAGGATTTCCCTCTTTCATCCCTACCTTAAGTTACTTTCTAAAGTATATTAATTTGATTTAATTCTCTTTAGTGAATGGCTTACTAAATGATTTAATTAATCCTAAGTTTAGGTTCACTTTAAATAATTCTATTCAAATTGAAAGGCATCTTAAGATTAATTTAATTGAATTACTACCACATGACATATATTAAATCATTCCTTTCCATCACATGTAACATACATATGATTTAATCCTAAGTGTATCTATACATGCAACATATTTTAGCACACTTAAATGATGAATGTATGTATATGTTTAGAATTTATATTTTATTTGATTGAATCATTTAAACATATTAATTTAAAACTTTATCCAAATTCTTATACAAAAATGACATAAGAATGAAATTAAATAGACATGTGCTATTATTAAATCATGGAAGTGATGTAATCAAATTACCTCCTTGGAGCTAGCTAAAGCCTCGTATTCTCGGGATGTCCAGACTATATACCCATTTGCATTCAAACATATGTAAATTCGTATACATGAACATAAGAAGTAAGCTCCAAATCATATGGCTAATTAATTCAACCACTTAGTCAATTATGAATGCATGCAATTTTAATGTATAAATGGGATTTTCATTCAATCACATATACATATACATACAAAGAAAGATATAGGCAAGTACATGTAGTTGTTAAACTAGGGAAGTGAGGCAATCAAATGACCTCCTTGGGGCTAACTAAAGCCTTGTATTCCTGGGATGTCCAAACTATATACTTGGTTTTCTTGGACACACATGGATGTATACATAAATGAGGGAAAGAAAACTATGCACATATTGTATATTTTTTTATTGAATCATTTATATGTATGAATTAAAGCACTATCCAAATTCTAATGTTGAAATATATATGAATGAAATCAAATGGGTACGTGATGTTGATAAACCACGGAAGTGAGGTAATAAAGTGACCTTCTTCGGGCTAACTAAAGCCTTGTGTTCCCGAGATGCAGATTATATACCCATTACCATTCAATCTTATATAAATCAACACATGAATAGAGGAAAGAGAACTCAACATTCATACACTTAAGCTATAAGCACATGCATTTCTTATGTATTCATAACTAACATCATAACACATATTATTATTCATTTATAAGCTTTTGAAAAATACATTTGGATTCAATAGTGATAATAGCGATTCATATATTAAATTAAATCAATGCATGCAAGCTTACATAAAGGAAATCCATTTTATTTTACTTGATTTTGAAAAGATGGATGCATGAATTCAAATAACATACCAAATTTAACATGATTGGAAAGAGGACAATCAAATATAAGCATGTGATTCATTCAAACAAACTAGTTCTTAAGGATAATCAAATCAAATAAGATTATTTAAAGCAAACCAAAGCTTCTTTATTAATTAAGTTTTGGATTTGATTTGATTTAAATAGGAGAAGAGAAATCATCACTTGCTATTTTAAACCCATTCCCATATTAGTGATTTGATTTAATTTATGGAAATGTAATTATGGGTCAATTAAGTTGAACCCTTAATTAGATGAATTAATTACCCTTACCTATGTCACCTTAAAGTAATTAACTAAGTAATTATGAGCCAACATGATATGCATGGAAATGAAACTTGCAATGATCTTAGGAAATAAAAGGGCCTAATGCAATTAGATCATGATTAATATTTAATTAGATTAAGGGACTTGATTAATTACTCTTATGGTTTTCCCACACATGTGGACTAACCATAATTTCATTAAACTCCTTAAGGTTATTAAAGACCTAATGATCTACCCCATAATTTAATTAATTAAGGTCTAATGTGATTATGATTTCATTTTAATTAAGTGATTTAATTAATTAAATCTTAATTAATTTCATTTTTAAAAAGGGTGAAATGAACTTAGGGAAAGGGGTCCCAACCCTATTCCTTAGTTTAGTTACTATTGAATAATGATTAATAAACTTAATTAACCAATTTGTTACTGTCCATTGGATTAATTAATTATTAATTAACTTAATAGAGTAGTTAAGGTTTAATTAGTCAATTTTTCAAATTAAGTGAGCAATAAATTCCAAGAAAATCAAGGGAGTTAGAGGTCATCCCATTAAATTAACCCATAAAATTTGGGATTAATTGCTCAAGTAATTAAGCTAATAAATTTTGCAATTAAACCTTAATTACTATTCAAAATTAGTTAAGATCATTTTTAATTAATTCTCCTCTGGAAATTCCTTTAAAATGAGTATTTATTTGTATTTTTTATTTCTCTATGATTTTTTATGATTTTTAGAAGTTTCAACCATTAAAAAATGATTAATTAATGCTAATCCTCTTAGCGCCATGTGGTGCGCTAACATTGCATGCTTTCCACGTGGCACCGTGATATTGGCTATTTTAAACTTATCTAACTCAGTGCCTACGTGGCATCAGTGGATGCGCTTTCTCATCTACCATTCGATCTAAGATTAGATGGCTATGATTAATTCTATAGCTTAATAGGATTAAATAAGATCAATCAAGTGGATCTACTCACAACCGTCCGTTCCAATCTTACAAAATGGATGGTGCGTGATCTAACGTCATGCGAGTGAGGGAGAATGGAGTCCGTCTATGATTGCTCACTTGAGCTGAGCTTTCTTGAGCTCAGATCAACTCCAAAAGGGTCCCACACCTTCATGACATCGATTGGAGGGGATCCAAGTCAAGATCACATGAGATGCAAGTTTTATTCAAAAGCTTCAACCCATTTTTGCCTAAAGATCAATTTTGGAAGCATATCTCACCGGAGCTCAAGATTGATTGCTCAAACGATTAAGGAAGCTTAATCTAGTAAAGATGAAGCTCTGTTGAGTAGAAATTGGATCAATTCCTTAACATTCTCTTAGAAGGCCATGAACTGATGATTTGGAGCTTAACTTTGATCGAAGTCCCACCTCTAGTGCTGGGGAATCTTGGGAGATGGTTTTTCTTGCTCGACGAGGCCTAGGGAAGGTGCGTGCAAAGTTAATTTGAGTTTGATGGAGAATTGGAGAAGTTAGGTTAAAAATTAGAGTGTCTTATTTTGAGATCGACGGAAATGGCATTTTTTGATCGAGGAACAAACTTGGGAGCTTAAGGAATGGCTCTATTTGCTCATCTTGGGTAGCTAGGGATTTGAGGAATAATTTTTGTGTGTGTTTGAGTGGAAATGAGGGGGTGTATATCCCCTTTCATCTTTATCCGAGGGTGGGATCAGGTTTGGCATGTAGTGGCTGTCCGCCATCTCAGGGAGTCGTGGGTGGTAGGGAGGAGGTGAGTTGGATCAGCTTGGTTGGTTGAAGGTGTGGAGGTGGCTACCAAGAAGGAATCATGGGTGTCCTTGGTTTTCAAATGCTCCAATGTGGAGGGTGAGGTGATTTCACCTCCCATAGGTCATGGCGGACCCAACCACTTCTTGGGTTAGGTTGGGCACTGTCCTAGGTGCCTAGGTGGACCATTAGGAGAGTACCAAGTGGCCAAGGAATATAAATGACCTCTTACATGGGTAATTTGTCTCATGTGATGCCCTTCACCCAATGGTAGAATGATCATTTAGTATTATATTTAATTTGGGCTGATTTGAAATGAGCAAAAAGTGGCTTAGCCCAAATTTCAAGTCAATTGGAGTTGATTTGGTTAGGTTTGGCTCAATTTGACTCATTTAGGTCAAATTGGTTGGGTCAGACCAATTTGTCAAATTGGGTCAAACCAAGAGTTTGGTGCAAGTTCATATGATCATTTGGGATGTTTTGGTTCAATTGGTTTGGTTTAGTTTGGCTTAGATTTGATTTTGTCTCATTTGAATTCATTTGGGTCAAATGGGTTAAGTTAACCAATTTGACCAAATTGGCCAAATTAGGTTGGGTTGGGTGTTTGTTTAGGTTTAGTTGACTAATTGAAGATGATTGTAGGCTTTGGTTTCAATTAATTTGGATTTGGTTTTGATTTAGGCCAACTTGAACCTTTAGGTCAATTTGGACTAAGTAGGTCAAGTAGGTTCAATTAGGTCCAATCATGGCTTTGGTCAAGTTCAACAATCAATTTGTATTGAACTTGAGCCATTGCTTCCAATCAATTTGGTTTATATTTTAATTTGACCTAATTCAGTCTTTTAGGTTAGTTTGGGTCAACTTGGGTCAAGAGAGCCAATTGGGTTTGGTTTGACTCATTGGAAGGTCAAATCATATTCAAATATTGATTTTGACTTGGGATGAATCATTGGTCTAATGGGATTTGGCTTAAGCTAGTTTGGGTTCATATGGGTTAAGGGGTTGACTTGGTCAAATGACCAAGTTGATTGGTTTTACCAAATTTGTGACAATTGATCAACCTAGGGTGATCAATAATCAAGATGGGAGGTTTTGTTGGGGTTGGTTCAATTAAATTTGGATAGGACTAGAACTTGGCTCAAATAGGTCAAATTGGACACTTTGGTTCAAGTGGACCAATTGGGTTTAGTTGGCTTGATTTTGGGTTAAGTTTGATTTAGTTGAGTTTATATATGGATTTGGGATTAATATATAAATTCAACTGCAATTGGGTTGGGTTTTGGTTCATTTGAATATTTCAAGTCAAGAGGGTTAAGTTGGGTTTGACTTGGGTTAATTTTAGTTTGGCTTGATGATTGTAGATTTCATTTATATTTGTGAATATGATTGAAGGAATAATTGATTCATGAGAAAATCAATTGAATTTGGGTTTTGGAATTAAGGAATTTCACTAAGTCCATGGAGTTGGGTCATGTGGCTTATGTTTGGATTTTGATTTGGTTTGATTTAGTTTTGATGATTTAAATATATATTTCATTTAAATTTGTGAAGATGATTGAAAATATAATTGATTTGTGAGAAAAATCAATTGAGTTTGACTTGATTTGGATTAATATTTGGCTAAGTCCATGGTATAGGTCATATGATTTAAGAAGGGTTTTGATTTAGTTTGATTTAGTTTTGATCATTTCAATGTAGATTTTATTTATATTTAGGAAGATGATTGAAGATATAAATTTAATATGAGAAAATTAATTGATTTTGGATTTATTTGGATTAAGATTTAGTAAAGTCCATGGGATATGTCATAGGGCTTAGGAAGGGTTTGAAGTTTGGATTTGATCATACCATTTGGTTTTGGAATTTGGGTTTAGATTTAGATTTGGATTTGATGTTTGAATTTAACTTGAGGATTGATTTGAGAATATGAACATGGATTGGATTTGGGTTGAATGGTAGGTGGATTATCATAATCTCTAAGGCATAACCTAATCCTATGGTTAACCCTTCTAAGTCTTTAGGCTTAGGTTAAGTGTTTACCTAATTATTTGAATTGTCTTATGACTAGGGAAGTCTTAGTGTCTAGAAGACTCCTAAGTCTAAGATGGAAGTTGAATACGACTCCAAAGTGATCAATAGGCCTTAGGCTTTATAGTGTTGCCCTTGGAGATAGATGATTGGAAGACCAAGCCAAGTTCCACATTATAGACTGGATACATCTTTCAATACTTTGCTTGAGACCATGGATACATGAGAACAACATAGTTCCATGCTTACATCATGTCAAAGTTTGTGAGAGGTGGGATTGTCTCTGTCAAAGGAGATTTCAAGCCATTTACAATTCAAGAGGTCGGCATATATGAGGATGTGGCTTACTACCTCTCTCAAAATCAACAAGTCTATTCTCGCAAACTTGACCAAAGTTAAAAAATAAAAAAAAAGAAAAAGAAAAAGAAAAAGGAAAAGAAAGAGAAAAAGAAAAGGAAAAGAAAAGAGAAAAATTAAAAGAAAATAAAATGGAGTGGAAATAGACTTGGAGGAGGAAGTGGAGCCTTACATTAGAATCAACCACAATTCATTACTCCATTCGAATATATGGGTAGGATGACCTGACCTCCACCAGGTAGAGGAAGAGGCCAGTTCAAAGGCAATCCTAGGGTGGAAAACCTCCTTATTGGGCACTCAATAGAAGATATGTCCCAACTATAAGGAGTACACCTGCTATCTTTATAGACTTAGAATCTAGTTCATAGGATGAGTCTTATATGGTTAGCACACCAGCCAACTCTTCTCAGCAGTAGATTCCCTTGGAGGTGACACTAGAGCCAGATAGCGATGAAGACAGGGACTCTAAAGCAAAGCATAAGTGTATCCAAGTCTACATGTGAAATAGTTGGGCATCAGTAGGGAACCTTAGCTCTAACCCTACTATCCTCTCAAAAATCTGAGGGTTTGGTAGTTAAAAAAGGCCCTAATTAATTGACAAGTGTGAAGACTCAAAGGTTCTTTTAGGGAGCATCATCCTCAAGATATGAAGTTGATGTAGAACCTGAGGATGATTCATATAAAGATTTAATAGAATTACCTTTTGATTGGTACTTGCCTTATTTTAATAATTTAGCAAAGAAAGGGTTAATCCCATATACTTGGTCAAAGCATAGGTCAAACTACTTAGAAAGAATATGGAAGAACAAATGCAATAGCTCTCAATCAAGACCAGGGTTAGGATTCGGTATAATGGGTCCATTCAATGATGATGATTATTTCTTAGTTAACTCTAATCATTTGAAATCTAATATGTTCTTTTCAAATCATATTAACTCATATAAAGAGCTGTGCTTAGAAATTTCAGATGATCCAAATGATTTTGAAGTCAAAGATGCATCACCAGAGTTTTAAGAAGAGATCCAGTCAACCATCAATGAGATCAAGGAAATCAACTTAGGCACTGAAGAAGATCCACGCACTACATCTAATGACTTAGTTAGACCATTGACTGAGTTTAAGGACTACTTTGGATGGTGTTATTAAGAGATGCCTGTATTGGCTCCTGACATAGTGGTCCATAAACTAGTAATAGAGCTTACTTTTAACCCTATCAAACAAGCTTCTAGATGCATACGATTAGACATAGAACAACATGCAATTTATGAAGTCAAGATATTGATCGATGCTGGCTTCATTCGAGAAGAAAAATACCCTACCTGGTTAGCCAGCATCATCCTAGTTAAGGAAATTAATGCCAAAATTCACATATGTGTCAATTTTAGGGACTTCAATAAGGCATGTCCAAAAGATGAATTTCCACAACCAATCCTTAAGCTGATGGTAGACATTGCCTCATCTCATGCAGTCTTCTTTTTCATGGATGGCTCATCTAGATATAACCAAATAAAGATTACCCCTGAAGATGAAAGAAACACTACTTTTAGAACCCCGATCAGAATCTATTGCTATAATGTCATGCCTTTCAGCATTAAAAATGCTGGTGCTACATACCAGTGAGCTATGACTTGAATATTTGATGGACTTATTCATCATCAAGTTGAGTGCTATGTCATTGATCTCATGGTTAAAAGTAGAGAAAAAGAAGACCATCTCTTTGACTTAAGAGTAGTTTTCAAATAGTTAAGATAATTTAACCTCAAAATGAACCCAAAAAATGTGCATTCAGAGTAGTTTCAGGGAAATTCCTTGGGTTTGTTTGACACTAGGGAATTGAAATCGATCCGGAGAAGATCAAGGTGATATTAGAAATGCCACCTCCTAAAAGTTTAACAAAACTCAGATCATTCTAAGGGCGGTTGGCATATCTAAGACACTTTATATCCAACCTATTGGGAAGATGTCAGCCCTTCTTAGTACTTGCCAAAGAGGATATCAAGTTCAAGTGGGATGATAAGTGTAAGCATGCCTTCAAAGATATCAAGAATTACCTGATGAAACCATCAAAGTACTATCCCGCAAGCCACTCATACTTTACCGCTACATGTAGATGACTCCTTGGTGCTTTGTTGGCCTAAGCAACAAGGAAAGAAAAATGCACTCTACTACCTCAGCCATCGTCTAATCCCTACTGAGGCTAATCATCCACTCATTGAGAAGCATTGCCTAGCTTTAATCTTTGCATCCCAAAAGCTACAACACTACATACTTCCTCATAAGGTAAACTTAATCTCTAGGATCAATCCACTATAGTATCTCATGACATGATCGAAGCTATCCACTACAGTATCTCATTATGTTCGTATTCCTCTATGTGGTGAAAGGACAAGCACTAGTGGATTTCTTAGTAGCACACCTAGTTCTTGTTGACTCTTTGCTTAGTGATTATCTCCTCAATGAACAAATCATGAACTTAGGGAATACTAGTATTCACCACTAGGAGATGTAACTTGAGGTGCAGCTTCCTCTCAGAGAGGAGATGAACCACAATATACTATTCCAGGAAAGGCAGGGGATGGAATAATTCTCTTAACTCTAGACTGTGATGTGATGAGATTCTCATATTATCTGTCCAATCCTTATACCAACAATGAAGTTGAATATGAGGCTCTGATTGCCAATCTAGAGTTAGCCATTACTCTATGCATCAAGAACATCAGCATCTAATTATCAACCAAATTATTGGGTCCTATAAAATTATAAAGCCCAAGTTCCATCACTACCATAAGTACACTATGGAGTTGTTAGCCAAAATCCTAGTGGTTATAATTTATAAGATTCCTCAAGGAGAGAATGTCATAGTGTATGCTTTAGCCAAGCTTGCCAAGGAGTTGGCATGTTTGGAAGATGAGTCTATATCAATAAAGATCCAAAATAAACTAGTCTTATCCCTTATTGATAATAAACTCATAAAAAAGTACTCTTTTTAAGGTGAGGTTTCCATTCCCAAGAAGGACGAGGAGTTAGATTGGAGGTAACCATTCATGGATTACCTAAATAAAGGCAAACTACCTCAAGAGAAGTCCCAAGCCCACAGATGAAGCAGAGAGCACTTTCCTATGCTCTTATGGATGGTTCCTTGTACCGGTGATCTTTCGATCTTATGTGGTTATGTTGTTTAGACTAACATGAAGCCCATAAGATCATGATCGAGGGACACTCAGGATTATGTGGAGCCAACCAATCTGGTCCAAAGATGATAGCCAAGATCAAGAGACTATGATACCACTGGCCATCGTTGATCAAAGATTGTATGTATACAGCTAGCAAGGCCACCAATGTCAAATACACAGTGTGGTCCTACACCAACCACCCAATATACTATATCCTACATTGGCCTCATGGCCATTCGAGTGTTGGGGTATCGACATAGTGGGTCTGATGGATCCTCATTCTTTCAAGGGTCATCTGTTCATCTTAGCTACTACTAACTACTTTTCTAAATGGGTGAAGGTGATTTTGTTTAGAGAGGTCACAACTCAGCATGTACTCCAATTTTTTAGTAACCACAATGTATATAGGTTCGGAGTGTCTCGATGAATTTTATTTGATAATGGTACTGCATTCAAGAGCATCAAGATCAACAACTTTGCCTGGGGATACATCATATATTGGAGATATTCTACTATCAACTACCAGAGGGCAAACAGCTTAGCAAAAGTCTTCAACAAAACTCTCATCCAAATACCAAAGAAGACACTCGATAATAATAAGCAGCAGTGGCATGTGTAGTTAGTTGAAGCCTTGTGGGCTTACCGCACAACATATAGAACTCCAACTCAGGTTACTATTTTCTCCTTAGTGCTTGGGTTTGAAGCCATTCTACTATTAGAAGTCCAACTCTCATCACTAAGGATAGCTATGAATAGCAAGATCACAAAAGAGCAGAATGCTAAGTTCTGATTAGAAGAGCTCAAAGGATTAGAGGAGAGACACCTATGGGCATGCCAAAACCTTGACTTGTACAAAGTTAAAATGATTCAAGATATCCATAAGTTGGTACTTCTTAGAGCTTTTCAAGTAGGAGAGCTTATTTCAGTTCTAAGAAGACGATTGTTGCCCATCTTTAGATAAGAGGCAAGTTTGAACCCACTTGGGAAGGACCTTTTTCCATAGAGAAGGCCTACAAGCAAGATCTTATCAGCTTATTAATCATAAGAGAGAGTGCCCAATGCTTCCAATCAATGGGCTTTGCTTAAAGAAATATTATAAATCATGTTAAAAAATAATTATCATCAATGAAAATTTTATTTTGAATTCAATCTCTTCCATGTTGAAGGTATTCTTATTGAAGGCCTGACGATGTGTTTAAGGTTGGTGTTAGGAACTCAAGTGGCTTCCTATCTTTCATCGACACAACACAAACACAAACTACATGAAAACATATAAAATAAACACATATATGTTGTCTCGGCTACTCAAAGTTGAGATAACACCCAAAGGACACTTACTCAAGCCTGGTTGGGCTAACATGCTACGCTGCTAGTGTGTCACCCCAGGGGTCTTCTTGCTTTGGAGGATGTAAGTCTGCTACACTTTCCTTCTTTACTTGGCCCTTGCACACCTATGAGTGCCTTGTTAGTTTGGTAGACCTTACTGTGTGGCCAGTAAGCTACATCATGTTGGCTTTATTTAATAGAATGTGAGTATGGTCACTTTCTTCTTAGATTAGCCTTTATACACTAACTAATCGAGTATATTTGAGGTTTATGATAAATCCCCTAGTAGCTCCTTCCCTCCTGACTACTTCAAGTCTAGGTCCAGTCCTTCCATGGGGCTCCTCGCTTAGTAGTCGCTCTAGGTTAGATAGCATCTATCCAGCTGACGATAGACTATCCCGATGATCAATTTTGCTTGGAAAGTTGTAAGCCTACATGCTTTCCTTCTAGGTTGATCATTGCACATTGACGAGCTCCTTAGGTTTGTTGGTTATCACTATGCTGATGGATACACCACTCATGCTGACAGATACACCTTAGGTTGGTTAGTTCTCTCACCTTAGGATACACCACTCATGACAGATGTAAGTCTGCTATGATTTCTCCTTGAGTTACCACCGTACACCTATAGGCTTTATTTTCTAGGGCTTAGGATAATGCCCCTAACACCACCAACCCTGTGGGCACTATATTTGGATCACATCATTTGCAACCCCATTTAGACACTACCTAGACTACTATCAGATTGGACAATTCCCCTTTTGTAGTAACCACCCATATGGTTGGAGAATCCATCCTGTGGTTGTGCAGATTCTCCCTTGGTCTAGTAAATTTAAGATAGGTCAAGGCCAACCTTCTCGCAGGTGGTCCCTTGCACACCAACAGGGTCCACACAAACATTTAGGGGAAATAGTAACCTCAGATCCTAAATTTAGGGATCTTTGGCGAGGGCCAAAGCACATCCTAAATCTAAGGAGAAAAGTGGGTATACTATTTACCTCCATAAGGGAGAGTAAATTACCTGACTACTAGACTTATAACTACTTCGAGTGGTAGTTAGCTAACTCCTCCTACATTTCAAAACCATGTGGTCAAGTCATATGTTTTGTAAGATGGTTAGGATGTTATTATTTAGAAAGAAACTAAAGTCTTTAAACCCACTCCCTAAGAGACTAGAGCATGGTATGAATAATGACTTTGTCTAATGCAAATTTTATCAATTTTTATTTGATTTTAGACTCTTTATTTTGACACAGGCCATAGGATTTTATATGCCTAAATGCATGATGAAATAGGGTTATTGGCTAAATCAGAGAGAAAGAGGTGTTTTCCACCATAAGGGGGTCAAGTATTCCCATATCATGCAAGGATGGAAACCCTCTCTTAGTAAGAATGAAACCAGATAATATGCATGATATTAAACATACATCATTTAGCTAAGGGAGTGTTAAATATTTTAATTATCTCAATTTAATTCATAGGCTTTAAATAAGGTTATGAGTTGTTTTAGAAAATTTAGTTATGAGTTATGATTGGGGTAAAAAGTTCATTTTTCCTTAAGAGCCTAAGCATCCAGCCACACATTAAGTCATCATATATGAAAAAACTAAGAAAATACATGCCATTTCTATTACACAATTATAAACAAAGCATCAATCAATTTATAAACTCAATGTGAAAGAATAATGTGACGGTACCATATAAATAACAAAAGAGAAATGGATAGTCGAGCTCTACCCTTATACATCCCGGTAATGTAGAAGAATAATTACAATTACAAATGAATAAATGTTATGGGGGGTCTTCATATCTTCATATCTTCATATCTCCTCTATTTCATCATTTGGATTTGCTTGGTTCAAAGGCATCATGGGGCATCCCAGGCCAAAGCCTTCTAGCCTCCACTCATCCTAATCCCATCATAATACTTAACCAAATTCCTAATGCACAATTACATTACAAATAAGAAAAGTAAATCTAACTACAACTATAAAATAAGTGTTAGCTAAACACACCATACAACCCAAGAAATTATATGTTTAATTTAGACTTAGTATCCTGTACATGGGTAACCAAGTTAACCTATCCTAGTATAGATTATGCTTAGGGGTTAAGTAACTTGCAAAAGAGAGCATTATATTTATTTTAAGCACCCCTTAAGCATAATCTCCTACAGAAAATATAATTAGGCTAATCATGGTCTAACATCCAGTCTATGAGCATACACCCTAACATCTAGTCTACAATAGTATATCATAAAACCAAACATACATCAAACCATGCACCACCCTAACATAAAACTAGAAGTGGTGACTTAATCTAATGTGTGTATTAAGGCTCGTGTGGTATGTTCTTACTAGGCTTTAGAGTTATCATTCTCTAAGTATGGAGGACATTTAATTATAAATGGTGGTTTCAATTCAAATGATTTAATTGATTTGTAAATTTTACTTAATGTTTTATATTGTTTCATTTGTCTTATACTAAACAACTAAGAGTTATAAAGGGAAGAAAAGAGAGGATCACTCTCTTTCATCCCTACCTTAAGTCACATATAAAACAAATTAATTAATCAATTAATGAATGGATTATTACATATTTAATTAGTCCTAGGTTTATGTTCACTTTAAATAATCTTCAATAAGAAAGGCATCTTAATATTATTAGAATTAATTATTATCACCTAACACATGTTTGTTCATTTCTTTCCATCATATATAGCATGCATATGATTAAGTCCTAAACATAACTATACATGCAATTTATATCTTAGCACACTTAAATGATGAAAGTAAGCAAGTGTACTTGGAATTAATGTCTCATTTGGTTGAATTATTTGTCATATTAATTTAAAGCTATCTAAATTCTTATACAAAAGCATAAGAAAAGAACTCTAAATCATATGACTAATCAACCCAACCACTTGAACAAAATATGAATGCATGACTTTTTAATAGAAAGAAGAGGGGGTTTTCATTCATTAGCTAAATACACATTCAAATGTATGAAAGTTTTAAGCAAGTACGTTGCCATTGTTCGGCACCAGGGGAGTGGGGTGGGAACCTCCTTGGGGCTACTTAAAGCCGTGCATCCTCGAAATGTTTAGACTAATATACTTGCTATTCTTAAATACATATGGATGTATAAACAACTATAAGAATAGAAAACACCATGCAAAAATAGAGTTTAATTTATTTAGTCTATTTGTGTAAATGAATTAAGCTCTATCTAAATTCTAATGTTAAAGTGCATAAGAATGAAATCAAACAGTACGTCGCCATTATTCTGCACTAGGGGAGTGAGGTAGGAACCTTCTTTGGGCTACTTAAAGTGCATCCCCGAAATGTCCAGACTAATATACCCATTAACATTCAAACTTATGCAAGTCAACATATGAATGTAAGAAAGAGACTTCACTTCATACACTAAGCATATATTCACATGCATCTCCTATCTATGTGTAATTATAATCACAATATATATATATATATATATATATATATATATATATATATATATATATATATATATATATATATATATATCATTATTCATTAATAAGCTTTTGAAATTACATTTGAGATTTAATAGTGATAATAGCCACATATATTTTAATTAAGCCAACACATGCAAATTGACATAAAGGAAATCATCTTCATTTAATTAATTTGAAAGAAATGAATGCATGACTACAAGTGGCATACAATATTTTAACATGATTGGAAAGAAATAAAATAACACAAGCATGTGATTTCATTCAATCCAACTAATTCCTAAGGACAATCACATTAAACAAGCTTATTTAAAATAAACCAAAGTTTCTTAAAACCATTTTGATTTCATGTTTGATTTGATTTAAGAAATGTGAAAGAGGTTTGGTAATCTTAATCCCATTCCCCATATATGTGTGAGTTAAATTGATTTAATGAAAAGCAATTAGGTTGATTTTATGGCTTAATTAGGTTGAGGTATGAATTAAATCAATTAATTAAACCCTTACCTATATCACCTTAAGTTAAATAACTAATTAATGATGAGACAACATGATATGCAACAACATGAAAAGTAAATTAGCAATGCTCCTAAGAAATGAAAGGGGCCTAATGCAATTGGCTCATAATTAATAATTAATTAAGCTTAAGTGATGTAATTAATCACTTTTATGATTTTCTCACACATATAAGCTAATCAAAATTTCATTAAATTTCTTTAGACTATTAAACATCTAGAGAACTACCCAAGATTGATTAATCAAAGTTAATAATGAATTGATTTTAAATTAATTTAATTAAGCCATTAATTAGTTAATTAAATCCTTTGATTATATTTTAATTAGGATAATGAAATTAACTAAGGGAAAGAGATCAAGAAAGAGGCCTCAATCTCAATCCCTAAGTCATTTCAAACAATTAGGATCTAAAATAATTAAATTCCCTTTTCTTTTAATTTATTAAACTTTAATTAATTTGAAACAATTGAAGAGGATCAATAAAATGGACATAAAGAATAAACCTAAACCATTTCCTTAAGACTTTTGACTTTTAATAGATGGAAATAAGCTTAATTAATTAATCCACTTGTTCATTTACTTAATTATCATTATTAAGGTAGAGTAATTAAGGCTTAATCAATCAATTTTCCTAATTAACTATCCAATAAATTCTAAAAAATAGGAGGAGGTCATCCCATAAACATCTCGAAAGTTTGAAATTAAATGGATAATTAATTAGAGAGTAATGGCTAATTAAATTTTTAATTAAACCTTACTTAAGCATGAATTATTGTTCAAAATTAATTAATAATAATCATGGATTTGAAATAGCTTTAAATGAGCCCTCATTTATATTTTTTGAATTTTTCTAAGATTAGTTATGAATTTTAGAAATTTTAGCCTCAAAATCGATTTAATTAAACTTAATTAACTTCCTAACTTCATCGCGCCGGGCGCATGACATACACGCTTTCCATGTGGTGCGATGGGATAGGCCATTTAAGTTGTCAAATCAGGATGCTGACTTAGATTATGGTGGACGTGCTTTCTTGTGGACCATCCGATCTAAGTCGGACGGCCATGATTAAATCCTACAGTTAAAGAGGATTAAATTAAGGGTTTTGACATGATTTGATCACTATCTATTCCAATCACACGAAATGGATGGCACATGATCCATATTCATATGAGCGATGAACAATAGAGCCCGTCATCCATGGATCAGTTGCTCTAAGCTCACCCAAGATTAGAACCACTTCAAACTCAACCCACACCTTCATGTGAAGGATCCACAAGGATCCAACGGCTAGGATGGGCTCAAATGTAAGTTCACTTCGAAAAGGACCAACATATTTTCATTTAAGGATCAATTTTGAGAAATTACCTCATCAGAGCTTATGATCGGCAGTTCCAATGATTGAGGTAGTTTCATTTGGTAGAAATGAAGCCCTGTTGAGCCACACGAGCTTTAATTTAAGGTGGTTTGCTCTATGGACCAAGGCCCTCCCTTTGAGCATTCGATCTTGATCAAAGTATGGCTTCTGGTGGCTTTGGAACTCAAGGGATGATTTTCTTGGCTTCGATTAGGTGTGGTGAAGGTGTGTAATTGATGTTTGGTTAAGGGATGGATGGGTTTGAATCAAGGGAGGTCTCCCTTATTTCAATTTCACACAAAGAAGAATGGTATCGAGGGAGGTTTAAAATGCTCTGAGGGATTTTGTTTCTCACTTGGGGCTAGAGTGTAAATGGTGATGAATCCCACTCGAATTGAGGGAGTATACCCCTCAATTATGTGTGATGTACAGATGGGGTCCATCCCTAAATTTCTATCGATTCATCATCATCGAGGCATCGAAGGGGTCACCGTCAACTCCACGTGGCATGCTAGGGTTGTAGGAAGTTGGCGGGATTTGGGCAAGATTTAGCATGATTGGGTTGGTGATCCTTGTATTTATCCATTCTGATTACACCCCCATTTGGCACTGGGGATGGCCGCCAAGTGATGGGAGAGTGGAATTTACTTCTTATGGAAAGAATCCAATGTGGGAGGTTTGTCCAATGGCTAATTCCCTTGTGTGGGGTCCACTTGGATTTGGGCTAGTTTGGGAGTGATCTAGGACTGGTTTGGGTCAGGTTTGGCCAATTCCTATGGTCCCATGGGTTGGTTTGGGGTGGTTTGGCTTCATTTGGTCAAATGGGCTCTTATGGGTTCATGTTGGGTTAGGTTGACCAATTGGTCAAATTGGGTCAAACCAAGGCTTGGGTTAGGTTTAAATGATGATTTGAAGAGTTTTGGTTCAAGTGGTTTAGATTAATTTGGCTTTGATTTTGGCTCATTTGGATTCAAATAGATCAAATGGGCAAAGTTGACCAATTCAACAAATTTGACCAAATTGGGTTGGTTAGTGTTGGTTCATGTTCAATTGGTTGATTGAAAATGATTGTAGGCTTTGTTTTGGTTTGATTTGGGTTTAATTTGATTTTGGCCAATTTGACCTTTAGATCAATTTGGGCTAGGTTGGGTCAAGTTGACCAATTGGTCAAATTAGGCTCAAACATGGCTTTGGTCAGGTTCAATAAATGATTTGGAATGAACTTGAGCCAGTGGTTGCAATCAATTTGAATCAAATCATGATTTGACCCATTTTAGCTTTTTAGGCCAATTTGGGTCAACTTAGGTCAAATTTTCAATTGGACTTGGTTTGTCTCAATTGAGGGTTTGATCGTGTTCAATCATTGATTATGAATTGGTTTGAATCAATGGTTTCTAATTTGGTATATGGTGGGTTTTGGTTGGTTTAGGTTTCATTTAGGCTAAAGGTTGACTTGGTCAAAGGATCAAGTTGACTTGGTTTGACCCAATTCAAGGTAGTTAATCACTCTAAGATGATTGTAGATCATGATATGAAGTTTGGATGGGCTTGGTTTAATCCAATTTGGGTTGGATTAGAATTTAGCTCAAAAGGGTCTTTTAGGTCATTTTGGGTCAATTGGTTTGGTTTTGGCTTGATTCAAGTTTAGTTGAACTCACATATGATCCTAGGATGAAAATATAAATCCAATTGTGGTTTGGAGTCAAATGGATTTTTGGTTCATTTGACAATTTCAAGTCAAAAGGGGTCAACATGGGCTTGACTTGAGTTGACTTGGATTTGGTTTGATAATTGTAGTTTATGTTTATATTTGGGTAACTGATTGAAGGAATGATTGATTCATGAAGAAATCCATTTGGGTTGATTTGGATATCATTTAGCCAAGTTCAAGAAATTGCTAAAAAAGGCTAAAATTGGAAATTTGATTTGATTTGGGTTTGATTTTATTATTTATATATTTCATTTATATTTGTGAATATAAATGATGATATAAATGGGTTTTGAGAAAATCACTTGAGTTTGGAGTGATTTGGAAGCAAATTTGACCAAGGTTAAGGTTGTAAGCAAAATGGCTTAAGTAGGGAATTAATTTGGTTTGATTTATTTTTGGTCATTAGAGGTCAGGTTTAATTTATATTTGTAGATATAAATGAAGGAATAATTGATTTATAAAGAAATCAATTGAATTTGGGTTGAGATTCGATTAAGCTTATGGAGGTAAGTCTATGTGGCTTAAGAAAGGTCTTGATTCAGTTTGATTTAGTTAGATTTGGTTTGGCTCATTTGAATTTGGATTTCATTTATATTTGTTAATATAAATTAAAGAATGATTGATTTATAAAGAAATCAATCAAGTTTGATTATTTTAAAGGGTTTTGCTAACATATGAGGGTGGTTCATGGGAATTTTGGAATTTGAATTTTATTTTGGGTTCTAGTCATTTGATTTGGAATTGATTTAAAATTTGATTTGAGATTGAATAGATATTTGAGAAAATCAATTGAATTGGGGTTGATTTGAATTTGGTTAAGGCTAAGTCCATAAGATAAAATCAAAGGGCTTAGAAAGGTTTTTTTTTTAGTTTGAATTTGATTATGGGTTTCAATCATTTGATTTGGAATTGATTTATGATTTGGATTTGAATTGGTAGTTTGGTTTGAGGAAGGAAGCATGGATTAGGTCTAAGGATATAGGGTAGGCAAGTTTTCCTAAATCCCTTGGCATGATCTATTCTTGTGGCTAATCCTTCTAAGTCTAAAGGTTAAGTGTTCACCTAATCACTAGAAGTGTCTTAAGACCAAGGAACTCTGTCTATAAGAGTCCTAGATCTATGATGAGGAAGTTGAGAACTCACCCAAAAAGTGAGGTCAAGGTTTTGTGGTTAGTTTTAGGTTTAGGGTTTAGGATTT
Organism: Cymbidium sinense; assembly: GCA_021442155.1. Classification (NCBI taxonomy): domain Eukaryota; kingdom Viridiplantae; phylum Streptophyta; class Magnoliopsida; order Asparagales; family Orchidaceae; genus Cymbidium; species Cymbidium sinense. The sequence continues at coordinate 5,301,777 of CM038215.1, read as the reverse complement.
AGGGTTTAGGATTTAGTGTTTAGGCTCTTTTTCTTAAAATTAAGTAATCTGGTAGGTTTAGGTTTATTTAATTTATTTAGATTATTTTTTATTTATTTTAGTTTATTTAATTTTTTTATTTTTATTTAGGTCTACTTTTTATTTTTATTTAGTTTTATTTATTTATTTAGATTTAGGTTTTTTATTTTAGTTTATTTTTAGGTTTAGGTTTAGGTTTATGTTTATTTTTTAGTTTAGTTTTATTTTTATTTTATTTTTTAGGTTTAGGATTTATTTTATTTTTTAGGTTTAGGTTAGGTTTTTATTTTATTTTTTTAAGTTTAGGTTTTAAGTTTCTATTTTAGATTTACTTTTAGGTTTTTATTTTAGTTTAGGTTTAGGTTTATTTTTAGTTTATTTTATTTTATTTAGTTTAAGGTTTAGGTTTAGGTTTAGGTCTTATTTATTTTAGTTTAGTTTAATTTAGTTTAAGTTTATGTTTATTTTATTTATTTTAGGTTAAGGTTTTTTTTAGTTTAGGGTTTAGGTTTTATTTTTATTTATTTTTAGGTTTAGGTTTTATTTAGTTTTTTATTTTATTTTATTTTGGTTACTTTTATTTTTTTTTTTTACATTTAGTTTTATTTTATTTAGGCTTTTTATTTTAGGTTTATTTTATTTTTAGTTTAGTTTAGGTTTTATTTATTTTATTTTATTTTAATTTTATTTTTATTTTATTTTATTTTTTTTATTTTAGGTTTAGGTTTAGGTTTTAGTTTAGGTTTTATTTATTTTAGTTTTTATTTTATTTAGGTTTAGATATTTATTTTATTTTATTTTTATGTTTTATTTAGTTTAGGTTTTTAGGTTTTTAGGGTTTATTTAAGGTTTAGGGTTTAGGTTTGTGGTTTAGCTAGGGTTTTGGGTTTAGGTTTTAGGTTTAGGGTTTAGATTTTCAGTTTAGGGTCAGGTTTTAGTTTAGGGTTTAGGGTTTTGGATTTTTTTTAAAGGAGAACAAATTTAGATTCAACATCTCTTCTTTTCGATTTCGTCAACCAAGTAACAAACCAGGGAAGTGAGGTAATCAAATGACCTCCTTGGGGCTAACTAAAGCATCATGTTCCCAGGATGTCCAGACTATATACCCATTACCAATTCAATATTATATAAGTCAACACATGAATAAAGGAAAGAGAACTCAACCTTCATACACTTAAGCTATAAGCACATGCATTTCTTATGTATAACTAGCATCATAACACATATTATTATTCATTTATAAGTTTTTGAAAAATACATTTGATTTAATAGTGATAATACCAACACATATATTAAATTAAATCAACACATGCAAGCTTACATAAAGGAAATCCATTTTATTTTACTTGATTTTGAAAAGATGGATGCATGAATTCAAATGACATACCAAATTTAACATGATTGGAAAGAGGACAATCAAATATAAGCATGTGATTCATTCAACCAAACTAGTTCTTAAAGATAATTAAATCAAATAAGATTTTTAAAGCAAACCAAAGCTTCTTTTAATTAAGTTTTGGATTTGATTTGATTTAAAGAGGAGAAGAGAAATAATCACTTGCTATTTTAAACCCATTCTAAGTGATTTGATTTAATTTAAGGAAATGTAATTAAGTTGATTTTATGGGTTAATTAAGTTGAACCCCTAATTAGATGAATTAATTACCCTTACCTATGTCACCTTAAAGTAATTAACTAAATAATTATGAGCCAACATGATATGCATGGAAAATAAACTTGCAATGATCCTAGGAAATAAAAGGGGCCTAATGCAATTGGCTCATGAATAATAGTTAATAAGATTAAGGGACTTAATTAATTACTCTTATGGTTTTCCCACACATGTGGACTAACCACAATTTTATTAAACTCCTTTAGTTTATTAAACACCTAAAGATCTACCCCATGATTTAATTAATTAAGGTCTAATGTGATTATGATTTCAATTTGATTAAGTGATTTAATTAATTAGCTAAATCTTAATTAATTTCATTTTAAAAAAGGGTGAAATGAACTTAGGAAAGGGTCCCAACCCTATTCCTTAGTTCACTTATTGAACAATGATTAATAAACTTAATTAACCAATTTGTTATTGTTCATGGGATTAATTAATCATTAATTAACTTAAAAGAGTAGTTAAAGTTTAATTAGTCAATTTTCCTAATTAAGTGAGGAATAAATCCCAAGAAAATCATGGGAGGTAGAGGTCATCCCATTAAATTGACCCACAAAATTTGGGATTAATTGCTCAAGTAATTAAAAAGTAATTATGCTAATTAATTTTGTAATTAAACCTTAATTATTGTTCAAAATTAGTTAAGATCATTTTCAATTAATTCTCTTATGAAATACCTTTAAAATGAGTATTTATTTGCATTTATTTTATTTATCTATGATGTTTTATGATTTTTAGAAGTTTTAGTCATTAAAAATGATTAATTAAGCCTAATTAAAGCATAATCCTGTTGGCACCACGCGACTCACAATGACACTTGACTGGCATGGCTTACTTAGAAGTTATCCACTCAACACCTATGGTGGCGGCGGATGTGCTTTCTTATCCAGCCAATCTAAGATCGGATGATTGATTAATCCCAGCTTAATAAGATTAAATCATATCGATCTAGCAGATCTAGTCATGACTATACATTTTGATCACGTGGAATGTTCGGTACATGATATAACTTCACTCGAGTGAGGGAAAATGTAGTCCATCCATCATTGCTCACTTGATCTGAGCTTACCCAAGCTAATATCAACTCTAAAAGGATCCCACACCTTGATGACATTGATCAGAGGGGATCCAACACTCAACATCACACGAGATGTAAGTTTTCTTCAAAAAACTCCAACCCATTTTTTGCCTAAGGATTGGTTTTGGAAGCATACCTCACTGGTGCTCAAGGGTTTGAACATTAAGAAGCTTCATCTAGTGGAGATGAAGCCCTTGAGCAAGTGTAATTGGATCTTACTCAACATTCACTAAAAGGCCACAATCGATGATTTGGAGCTCAACTTTGATCAAGTCCCACCTCTGCTGGGAAGCTTGGGAGATGATTTGTTCTGCTCGATGAGGCCTAGGGAAGGTTCGCAAAGTTAATTTGAGTTTGATGGAGAAATGGGAAGTTAAGGAAATAGGAGTGTCTATTTGATGACGAATGGCATTTTGATTGAGGAATGAGCTTGAGAGCTGGGAATGGCTCTAGTGGCTCTTCTTAGGTAGCTAGGCTTTGAGGAATGATTTTTTGTGTGTTTGAGGAAATGAGGGGTGTATACCCCTTCATCTTGATCGGATAGGGGATCTTGGCTTCTAGTGGTAGTCCGACCATCTCAGGGAGTCGTGGGTGGTACGGAGGAGATGAGTTGGCTCAGCTTGGTTGGTTAAAGGTGTGGAGGAGGTTGCCAAGGAGGAATCATGGGTGTCATATGGCTTTCAAATGCTCCAATGGTAAGGGTGAGGTGATTTCACCTCCCATGGTCATGGTGACCCAACCACCCTTGTGGCGTGTTCTAGGTGCCTAGGTGGACCATTGGGAGAGTACCAAGTGGCCAAAGAATGGAAATGACCACTTACATGGGTGATTTGTCTTATGTGATGCATTTGACCCAAGGGTAGAATGATCATTTAGCATTGGAATTGATTTGGGTAGATTTGAAATGAGCCCAAAGTGGGTTAGCCCAAATATCAAGTTAATTGGAGTTTATTTGGTTTGGTTTGGCTCAACTTGACTCATTTAGGTCAAATTGGGTTAGGTTAATCAAGTTGACCAATTGGTCAAATTGGGTCAAACCAAGTGTTGGTCAAGTTCATATGATCATTTGGGAAGTGTTGGTTCAATTGGTTTGGTTTAGTTTGCAGATTTGATTTTAGCTCATTTGAATTCATTTGGGTCAAATGGTTAAATTTACCAATTTGACCAAATGGCCAAATTTTGGGTTGTGTTGGTTTGGGTTTAGTTGACCAAATGAAGATGATTATAGGCTTTGGTTTCAATTAATTGATTTGGTTTTGATTTAGGCCAACTTGAACCTTTAGGTCAATCTCAAAGTAGGTCAATTGGGTTCAATTGGGTCCAATCTTAGTTGGTCAAGTTTAACAATCAATTTGGAATGAACTTGAGCCATTGGTTACAATCAATTTGGTTTATGTTTTGATTTGACCCAATTTGGTCTTTTAGGTCAATTTGGGTCTCAATCAAGAGGGAATTGGGTTTGGTTTGACTCAATTGAAGGTCAAGTCATATTCAAATATTGATTTTGATTTGGTATGAATCATTAGTTTCAAGGATTTAGCATAGGTTGCAATTTGGCTAGTTTATGTTCATATGGGTTATTGACTTGGTCAAATGACCAAGTTGACTTGGTTTGACCCAATTTATGATAATTGATCAACTTAGAGTGATCAACAATCATGATGGGAGGTTTTGATGGGCTTGGTTCAATCCAATTTGGGTAGGATTAGAACTTAGCTGAAATAGGTCAAATTGGCCACTTTGGGTCAAGTGGACCAATTTAGTTGGCTTGATTTTGGGTTGAGTTTGATTTAATTGAAATTATAGAAGGATTTGGGATTGATAAATAAATTCAATTGCAACTACCTTTGGTTCAAACGAGTTTTGGTTTATTTGAACATTTCAAGTCAAAAGGGTTAAGTTGGGTTTGGCTTGATGATTGTAGATTTCATTTATATTTGTGAATATGATTGAAGGTATGATTGATTCATGAAAAATCAATTGAATTTGGATTTTGGAATGAAGGAATTTGGCTAAGTCCATAGAGTTGAGTCATGTGGCTTAAGTTTGGATTTGATTTGGTTTGATTTAGTTTTGATGATTTAAATGTATATTTCATTTAAATTTGTGAAGATGTTTTAAAATATGAATGATTTGAGAGAAAATCAATTCAGTTTGACTTGATTTGGATTAAGATTTGGCTAAGTCCATGGGATAGGTCATATGGCTTAGGAAGGGTTTTGATTTAATTTGATTTAGTTTGATTTAGTTTTGATCATTTAAATGTATATTTGATTTTTATTTAGGAAGATGATTGAAGATATAAATTGATTATGAGAAAATCAATTGATTTTTGATTGATTTGGATTAATATTTGGCTATGTCCATGGGATAGGTCATATGACTTAGGAAAGGTTTCAAGTTTAGATTTGATAATGGGCTTCAATCATTTGATTTTTGAATTTTGGTTTGGATTTGGGTTTGAATTTGATGTTTAAATTGAACTTGAGGTTTGGTTTGAGAAGGTGAACATGGATTGGATTTGGGTTGTGGGGTAGGTGGATTACCCTAATCCCTGAGGCATAACCTAATCCTATGGTTAACCTTATTTAAGTCTTTAAGCTTAGGTTAACTGTTTACCAAATTGTTAAAAGTGTCTTATGACTAGGGAAGTCTTAGTGTTTAGAAAACTCCTAAGTCTAAGATGGGAAGACTTAATCCGCACTCTAGAAGTGAGGTCACAGGCCTTAGGCTCCATAGTGTTGCCTTGGATAGATGATTGGAAGACCAAAGCCAAGTTTCACATTATAGACTCGAATAAATATTTCAATGCTTTACTTGGGAGACCATGGATACATGAAAACAACATAGTTCCATCCTCTCTATATCAGTGTATAAAGTTTGTGAGAGGTGGGATCGCCTATTGTGTCAAAGGAGATCTCAAGCTATTTACAGTTCACAATGTCGACATGTATGAGGATGCGATTTACTACCTCCCTAAAAAAATTAAAGTCTATTCTCATGAACTTGGCCAAAGTTTAAAATAAAACAAAAGAAAAAAGAAAATAAAAAAAAAAAAGAAAAAGAAAAAAAAAGAAAAGAAAAGAGAAATGAAAAGAAAATAAAAGGGAGCAAAGAGACTTGAAGGAGGAAGTGGAGCTTGACATTAGATTCCAACCACTTCATTACTCCATTCAAACATATGGGTAGGACGACCGACTCCACTGTGAGGAAGAGGCGTCGCAGCCCTGTGGCTAAAAAACCTTATTGGCCACATAGAAGATATGTCCTAGCTACCAAGAGTACACCTACTATCCATATAGACCTTAGAATCTAGTTCATAGGATGAGTCTTATATGGTTAGCACACCAGCTCTTCAGTAGATTCTGAGGTGACACTTGAGCCAGATAGCAATGAAGACTGGGCACCAAAGCAAAGCATATGTGTATCCAAGTTTATATGTGAAACAGTTAAGCATCAATTGGGAACCTTAGCTCTAACCTTACTTTCCTCAAAAGTGAGGGTTTGTTAAGGAAGCCCCTAAGTCATCCATAGGTGAAGATGCAAAGGTTCTTTTCGAGAGCATCATCCTCAAGTCAAGAAGTTATAGAACTTGAGAATGATTAATATAGATTTAATAGAATTATCTTTTGGTACTTGCCTTGTGTTCATAATTTAGCAAAGAAAGGGTTAATTCCACATACATGGTCAAAGAACAGGTTAGACTACTTCAAAAGAATATGGAAGAACAAATGCAAAAGCTCTCAATCAAGATTAGGACTAGGATTCGATATAGTGGGTCCAGTCGATGATGACGATTGTTGATAAGTCATCACCAATCATTAGGAATCTGATAGGATCTTTTCAAATCATATTAACTCATATGAGGAGATGTGCTTAGAAACTTGAGATGATCTAGATGATTTTGAAGTCAAAGATGCACCGCTAGAGTTTGAAGAAGAGATCAAGTCAACAATCGATAAGCTCAAGGAAATCAACATAAGAACTGAAGAAGATCCATGCTTGACATGTATCAGTTATTTGTTGAATGAAATTGAAACCAATGACTTAGTTAGGCTATTAACTGAGTTTAAGGATTGCTTTCCATGGAGTTATGAAAAGATGCTTGGATTGGCTTTTGACGTAGTGGTCCATAAACTAGCAATAGAGCTTACTGCTAACCCTATCTAGCAAGCTCATAGATGCATGTGATTAGACATAAAATAGGTCATTTCTAAAGTCAAGAAACTAATTGATAGCTTCATCCGAAGAAAATACCCTACCGGTTAGCCGGTCATCCTAGTTAAGAAAAGAATGGTCAAATTCACATATAACCAAATAAAGATTTAAATAAGACATGTAAAGATGAATTCCACTACCAATCGAATGGTGGATATTGCCTCATCTCATGCAATCTTCTCTTTCATGGATGGCTCATCTGAATATAACCAAATAAAGATGGCCCATGAAAATGAAAGAAACACTACTTTTTAAAACCTTGATCAGAATCTATTTCAATAAGGTCATGCCTTTCAGCCTTAAAAATGCTGGTGCTACATACTAGCGAGCTATGACTTGAATCTTCAACAAACTGTTTATTCATCAAGTCGAGTGCTATGTCGATGATGTCATGGTCAAAAGTAGAGAAAATGAAGACCATCTCTTTAACTTGAGAGTAGTTTTCGAACATTTAAGATAATTTAACCTCAAAATGAAACCCCTGAAGTGTGCATTCAGAGTAGCTTCATGGAAATTACTTAGTTTTGTTGTCTGACACTAGGGAATCAAAATCAATTTGGGGAAGATCAAGGAAATATTAGAAATGCCATCATAAAAAGTTTAACTCAAATCAAATCATTCCAATATCTAAGATGCTTTATATCCAACCTATCGGGAAGATGTCAGCCATTCTCAACACTTGTCAAAATGGATGCCAAGTTTAAGTGGGATGCCAAGTTCAAGTGGGATGACAAGTGTGAGTATGCCTTTGAAGACATCAAGCATTACCTGATGGCACCACCAATTCTAGCATCCCTTATCCGTAAGCCATACTTTACACTACCGCATTAGATGACTCCTTGGTACTTTGTTGGCCGCCAATGATGAAGGAAAGGAAAACACACTCTACTACCTAGTCATCGTCATCTCTACTAATTATCCACCTATTGAGAAGCATTGCCTAGATTCAATCTTTGCATCCCAAAAGTTACAGCACTACATGCTTCCTCATAAGGTGAACTTATTCTAGGATCAATCCACTATAATATCTCATGATGCGACCAATGCTATCTGGATAGTTGGCATGACGGCCCATGATCCTCTCGTAGTTTAACAAGTGCTATCATTTCTAGTACACCCACTTCCCGCTAACTCTCTGCTTAGTGATGATCTCCCCGATGAATAAATCATAAACTTAGGGGATACTAGCATTCAACATTGGGAGATGTACTTTATGGTGTGGCTTCCTCTCAAAGAGGAGAAGAACCACAATCTACTATTCCAAGAAAGGCAAGGATAGGAATATTTCTCGTAACTCCGGACTGCGATGTGTTGAGATTCTCATATCATATGTCTAATCCTTGCACCAATAATTAAAGCAATTTGATGCTCGATTGTCGTAGAGTTAGTTACTCTAAGCATCCAGAACATCAACATCTTTGGGGATTCTAAGCTAGTTATCAACAAAATTGGTGGGTCCTATAAGATTATAAAGCCCAAGCTCCATGACTACCATAAGTACCTATGGAGTTCTTGGCCCAAATCCCAAAGGTTACCATTTATAAGATTCCTCGAGGAGAGAATGTCATAGTGTATGCTTTAGCCAAGTTTTCTAAAGAGCTGTCATGTTCAGAGGATGAGTCCAGATCAATAAAGGTCTAAAATAGACAAGTCTTATTCCCTATTTATATTGAACTCATCAAAAAGTACTCTCTTGAAGGGGAGGTTTCCATTGCCAAGAAGAATGAGGAGTTAGATTAGAGGTAACCATTCATGGATTACCTAAATAAAGAAATAATACCTCAAGAGAAGTCCAAACCCATCAGATGAAGTAGATAGAACTTTCTTATGCTCTTGTGGATGGTGTCTTGTACTAGTAGTCTTTCGATCTTATGTGGTTATGTTGTTTAGACAAGCATGAAGCCTGTAAGATCATGACTGAGGTACACTTAGGATTATGTGGAGCCAACCATTCTAGTTTGAAGATGAAAGCCAATATTAAGAGGCTAGGATAGTTATCGATGATCAAAGATTACATTGATATAGCTAAGCGATGCCACCAATGTCAAATACACAGTGTGGTCCTACACCAACCACCCAACATTCTACATCCTACATTGGTCCAAGGCCATTCGAGTGTTGGGGTACCGACATAATGGGTTTGATTGATCCTTCTTCTAGGGGTCATCAGTTCATCTTAGTTGCTATAGATTAATTTTCCAAATGGGCGAAGGTGATTCCTCTTAGAGAGGTCACAACTCAGCAACACTGCTACATGTACTCCAGTTTCTTAGGAATCATATCGTATATTGGTTTGGAGTGCCTTGATGAATTATATATCATAATTATATGACATTTAGGAGAACCAAGATCAACAACTTTGCCCATGGCCACATCATAAATTGGAGATATTCTACCGTCAACTATTCGAGGGTAAACAACTTAGTAGAAGCCTTTAACAAAACTCTCAGTCAAATACTAAAAAAGACACTCGATAATAACAAGAAACAGTAGCATGAGCAGTTAGTTGAAGCCTTGTAGGGTCTACCACACCACATATAGAACTCTAACTCAATCTACTCCTTTCTCCTTAGTTTATGGGTCCAAATCCACTTTACCATTAAAAGTACAATTCCCATCTCTAATGATATGGTATAAGATCACAACATAGTAATGCCAAGTTGGTTAGAAGAGCTAAAAGTTTGAGAGGAGATGCCTGAGGGCATGCCAAAACCTCTAGTTGTATAAAGCTAAAATGATTCAAGCTCACAACAAGTTGGTATGTCCTAGAGATTTTCAAGTAGGAGAGCCTATTTTTGTTCTAAGGAGACTAATTGTTGCCCATGAATGGGAGGCAAGTTTAGATCCACTTGGGAAGGCCCCCCTTTTACCATAGAGCCTACCAAGGAGGATCTTATCAACTTATTAATCATAAGGAGAGTGCCCAATGCTTAATCAATGGGCTACTAAGAAATATTATAAATCATATTTGAAAATAATTATCATCAATGAAAATTTTTTTAAATTCAATTTCTTCCATGTTGAAAGTATTCTTGTTTGCTGCGATGATGTGTTTAAGGTAGGTGTAAGAAACGGCATCTATCTCTCATCGACATAACACAAACACAAAGTACATACAAACATATAAAATAAATATATATCTTTTATTTCGGGCTACTTTGAGTTGAGATAACATCCCCAACAGCACTCACTCAATAGCTGCTCTAGGTCCGGCTGACGTGTTACCCTACTTGTGTGTCACCCCAGTGGTTTTCTTGCTTTGGAGGATGTAAGTCTGCTATGCTTTCCTTCCTTACTTGGACATTACACTCCAATGAGCACCTTTTAGTTTGGTAGGCCTTATTGTGGAGTAAAACCTCATGTTGGCTTCATTTAAGAGGATGTGAGTCTACTACACTTTCTTCTTGGATTAGCCTTTGTGCACTAACTGAGCCAAGTATATTTGAAGTTTATGATAAGTACCCTAGAGACTCCTTCCCTGTTTCAAGTTAAAGTCCTTCCTCGGGCTCCACTTGTTAGTCTAGGATAGATAGCATCTATCTCACCAATGACATACTATCCTAATGATCAGTTATGCTTAAAAAGTTGTAAGCTTACACTCTTTCTTTCCAGATTGATCGTTGCACATCAATTGACACCTTAGATTAGTTAGTTCTCACTATGTTGATGGATACACCACTCATACTAATGGATGCACCATAGGTTGATTGGTTCTCGCACCTGAGGATACACCACTCATGGTAGATGTAAGTCTGCTATGCTTTCTCTTTGATTTGGCCACCATACACCTATAAGCTTTCTTTTCCAAGGATCAAGAAAAAGCCTCTAGCAACACCTCCCACAGACTATATTTGGATCACTTTAGAGATCCTATTTAGACACTACAGGGACTATCAGTTAGGCGGTTCTCTAGTAACCACCCATGGTTGGAGAATCCATTTTGTGGATGTGTAGATTCTCCCTTGGTCCAATAAATGAGGTCAAGCCAATATATCCCCTTAGTGTGGTCCCTAGCACACTAACAAGATCCACATAAATATATAAAGAAAATATATATTCACTTATGGATTAGGAGGACACCCCTAGCGGTACCTTTTCCCAAGCAGGCATCCTTTAGAATTTTTCGACAAAACTCCCTATAGAAATCACTTGACTACTCTTGAGTTGATATAAGTCCCCAGCAGCATTCACTCAGTAGTTTCCCCTAAGTCGGGTTCAATTTATTGGGGCTACCAACAAGTCACCCCAGCAATTGTTCCCTGCTTTAGAAGATGTAAGTTTGCTATGCTTTCTTCTTAACACAACCATTGCACACAGAAAGGCAACCCCTTAGGTTGGCTAGCTCTACCCCCACGATCAGTAGACTATCCTTTTGGATTTATAAATCTAAGGTATGATAAGTTTGATACAACCCCTTCTCAGTGGGCCCATTGCACCGACATGGACCCATAAGTGCATCTGTCAAATTTAACCAAGCTCATCCCCATTGGTGTAGCCCTCAATTCAAAATCTATACTAAACCAAACAAACCATATCAAATCTCATAAAATTTGGATAAAATTAATCTTGACTACTTTTGAGTTGACATAAGTCCCCAGTGACATTCACTTTCGTCACCCTAGGTCGGTTTGATTTGTTGTGCATCAATAGGTCACCCATCACTTTGGAAGATGTAAGTCCTATGCCTTCTTCTTGCATAACTGCAGAAGACAACCCCTTAGGTTGGCTAGCTCTAACCTACAGCTAGTAGACTATCCCTTTGCATTTGTAAACTTGAGGTTGGTCAAGGCTGATAAAGCCACTTCTAAATGGGTCCATCACATGCCAATAGGGTGCATACATTAACTCAGATTAAATTAAAACTAATCTGATTTTCCCCAGTGGAGTTAAATCACACCCTTCTCCCGAGTGGAGCCCCAAATCATATATAAACAAGTCAAGCAAATAAATCAAATTCAAAACTAACCTCCATTAGCCAAATTAAACCAACTCCCCTAGTAGAGTCTAAATTAAAGAAATCTAACCAAACTCTTATCCCCAGTGGATACATCCCAATCAAATCTATGAAATCAAACTCAAATCCTAATCCCCTATGGATAACTTGAACCTGCTTCCCTAGTTGAAGGTTCATATTCCCGATCCCTAGCGGACTCGAGCCTATATCTCTAGCAAATATGCTTCCACATCAATTTAAAAAAATTAAAGTTGATTTGATCTTAATCCCCAATGGGTCTTCTTTCCATAAATTATATAATCAAATCAATTTCAAACCTTATCCCCAATAGATTCTCTTCTTTTATGCCTTCGACATACACTGCTCATATGTCATGTCCAATACATGTGTGATCCCCTAGAAGATCTCCCTCCATGTCTTTGGCATGGAATTCTCATCAAATCTTATTTCTTCTCTTATAGACACCTTTAATACCTCAACCAACAACCTAACAATGTATTTGTTCAAATTACATCATCTTGACATTGTAATCACATTTTATGATTTGTGATGGTTCAAGCTAAAACTAACTATACAATATCATGCTAAGCATATTATAGTGTGAATTAACACACTATATTATATTAACATATATGATGTTATATTATAATTTGCTATAATATAATATATTGTCTAACATTACACCTCATTAGAATCACTTAAAAGGAACAAATAACAAAATTTTCCCAAAATATGAATAATGCTCATTTTGGATGTAAAATTATTAATTTTCTACTAGAAATGGTACAAAATAGCATAATTTTGGTGTTGCTTCTTAGTGTGTGCCATGAATTTGGCCAAATTCTTCCATCTCAACCTTCAAATTAACATTTTTGTGAGTTTTGACCCAATGTATTATAACAAAAGTAAAACATACTAAAATGTACAATAACATTTATTTATATATATATGTGAAGTTATATTGTTATGTACATTATATTTTAATATGCTTTCATGTAATATATTATCTTACATTACACCTTAAAATGAATCACTTTAAGAAAAAAAATTATAAAATTTGGTTGAAAAGTAACATTTATTTTGGATGCAAAATTCCATTTTTTTTTATTAAGCGACACACCATAGCACACCCCCAATGATGTTCCCTAAAGCTTACCTTAAATTTGGCCAAATCCCATAATCTGAGCCTATAAATCAGTATTTTTATGAGTTATACCACTACAAACTCTACTACATCATACTATAACAAACTAAAATATGCTAAAAACCAAGTAGTAATACACAATAGTTTGCTATAATGAATGATGCTACACTATGTTATGGCATCCTATATTATAATACACTATAACATATTATATTATATTGCATATCACATCATAAGGGATTGCTTAAGATAAAAATTCATAAAATTAGTCTAAATAATAAAAAACTATATATTTTAATCATATCACTTACATATTTTAAATTGAAATAATATATTATGATGCCATGCTCTACCTATTATGAATTTGGAAAAATTCCACCAGTTTAAAGTATCAATCAATAGTTCTATAAATAATGCTAGTGTAGGCTCGATTGCATGATTATAAAATACTAAAAGTATTTAAAATGAACAGAATAATATATTATTATATATGATGCTATACTATGCTACAACATATAATATTTATTTTGAACATAAAATCTTACTTTTTAGAATGCAATTGGCATAGCACACCTTTGGTACTACAACCTAATTCTCACTTCAAATTCAATAAATTTCATCATCTAATTTATTAAATCAATATTTTATGATTTATATTAATATATAAGGCACAATACCATAATATACTAAAACATTTTAAAATATCTTATAACATCTAAAAACATCACTACATGCCCAATATATGATGCTACCTTATACTATATATGGTATTATAATATGATTTAGGGTTAGGGTTTAGGGTATTCAAATCTCAATAATGGTCAAGGAAAGTCTGAAGACATTTTTTTAGCTACCATAATTATGTCAGGATTAGGTCATTCTTTAGATCTACTCCGAATGACATCTTTAATCAAGGTTTAGGGTTTAGGTTTATAGTTAGTTTAAGGTTTATGGTTTATGATTTGTTTAGGGTTTAGTTTATAGTTAGTTTAAGGTTTATGATTTATGATTTGTTTAGGGTTTAGGGTTTAGGGTTTAGGGTTTAGGGTTTGGGGTTTAGTGTTTAGGTTTTAGGGTTGTATGCTTTAGGGTTTAGGGTTTTAGGGTTTAGGTTTTAGGGTTTAGGGTTTTAGGGTTTAAGGTTTAAGTTTAGGGTTTAGGGTTTAGTGTTTAGGGTTTAGTGTTTAGGGTTTAGTGTTTAGGGTTTAGGGTTTAGTGTTTAGGGTCTAAGGTTTAGGTTTTATGTTTAGGGTTTAAGTTTTAGTTTAGGGTTTAGGGGTTAGGGCTTAAGGTTTTTTTTAACAGAGAACAAATTTAGATTCAACATTTCTTCTTTTCAAGTTCATCAACCAAGTAGCACCTCAAGTATTCTAAGACATAAGTGATGACATAAACAAAAAATGAGCTCCCATAGAGCAAACCAAAAACCCAAGATAAGTAGAATCGCCTATACTATATAGACACAATTCCATAAGTAGTAGATCAGATCGCCAATTCTTCAATTTCTCTAGTTCCCATTAGAACCATCCCCGCCTCTTGAGTACTGGGATCCACCATCATATCCTCGATCTCTCCCTCCACCACCACGGATGTAACCCCCATCACTCCTCCCACCTCCATAACCACCACTGCTATGACAACCACCTCCATATCCACCAGTACCTCCAGATGCCCCAGCACCACTATGATAACCGTCGCCTCCCTTAGAGCTAGACTGTGCCTAGTTGATGGTGATGTTCCTGCCATCAATATTTTGCCCTTAGGGTTTAGGGTTTCAATTTTAGTGTTTAGGGTTTAAGGTTTTAGGGTTTAGGGTTAAGGGTTTAGGGTTTAGGGTTTTAGGGTTTTAGGGTTTTAGGGTTTTAGGGTTTAGGGTTTAGGGTTTAGAATTTAGGGTTTTATGGTATAGGGATTAGGGTTTAGGGTTGTAGGTTTAGGGTTATAGGTTTACAGTTTAGGGTTTAGAATTTAGATTTTAAAGTTTTTTTTTTAAATTAAGTAAACCAGCAGGTTTAGGTTTATTTAGTTTATTTTTTATTTATTTGAGTTTATTTTATTTTTTATTTTTATTTAGGTTTATTTTTTTAATTTTATTTAGTGTAGCATATTTATTTTAGGTTTATTTAACTTAGTTTATGTTTTTTTAGGTTTAAGTTTATTTATTAGTTGGGTTTTATTTTTATTTTATTTTTTGGGTTTAGGTTTTATTTTTTATTTTTAGGTTTAGGTTTAGGTTTTTGGTTTATTTTTATACATTTAGGTTTTAGGTTTTTATTTTAGGTTTATTTTTAGGTTTTATTTTTAAGTTTAGGTTTAGGTTTTTTTTAAGATTCTTTTATTTTATTTAGTTTATGTTTAGGTTTAGGTTTAATTTATTTTAGGTTTCATTTATTTTAGTTTAGGTTTAGGTTTATTTTATATTACTTATTTTATTTTTATTTTAAGTTTAGGCTTTTTTTAGTTTAGGGTTTAGGTTTTATTATTTATTTTTTTAGGTTTAGGTTTTTATTTAGTTTTTATTTATTTTATTTTAGATTTATTTTATTTTTCATTTTTATATTATTTAGGTTTTTATTTTTAGTTTAGTTTAGGTTTTATTTATTTTATTTTAGTTTATTTTTATTTTTTATTTTATGTTATTTTTGGGTTTAGGTTTAAGTTTTAGTTTAAGTTTTTAGGGTTTAGGGTTTAGGGTTTAAGGTTTAGGGTTTAGGGTTTTAGGGTTTATAGTTTATGGTTCAGGTTTAGGGTTTAGGGTTTAGGGCTTAGTGTTTAGTGTTGAGGCTTTAGGGTTTGGGGTTTGAGGTTTAGTTTAGGTTTAAACTTAGGTTGGATTTTAGGGTTTAGTTTAGGGTTTTAGTTTAGTTAGTTTAATGTTTAGGGTTTTAGGTTTTAGGTTTAATATTTAGGGTTAAGGTTTAGGGTTTAGGTTAGGTTAGGGTTTAATAGTTTTAGGTTTAGGTTAGGTTAGTTTAGGGTTTAAGGTATTTTATTTTAGGTTTAAGTTTAGGGTTTAAGGTTTAAGTTTAGGGTTTAGGTTTTAGTT
Source organism: Cymbidium sinense (assembly GCA_021442155.1). NCBI lineage: Eukaryota > Viridiplantae > Streptophyta > Magnoliopsida > Asparagales > Orchidaceae > Cymbidium > Cymbidium sinense. The sequence continues at coordinate 5,285,644 of CM038215.1, read as the reverse complement.
TAGGGTTTAGGATTTAGGGTTTTGGTTTATTTAGTTTAGTTTTAAAAAATAATAAATTTAAATTTATTTAGTTTATTTAGTTTATTTATTTATTTGATTTATTTTTATTTTATTTAGGTTTATTTTTTATTTAGATTAGTTTATTTATTTTAGGTTTAATTATTTTAGTTTAGGTTTTTTATTTTAGTTTATTTTTTAGGTTTAGCTTTAGGTTTATGTTTATTTTTAGTTTAGTTTTATTTTTATTTTATTTTTTAGGTTTAGGTTTTATTTATTATTTTTAGGTTTAGATTTAATTTTTTTAGGTTTAGGAGGTTTTATTTTTTAGGTTTATTTTTTTAGGTTTTACTTTTAGTTTAGGTTTAGGTTTATTTTTAGTTTATTTTATTTTATTTAGTTTATGGTTTAGGTTTAATTTATTTTAGGTTTAGGTATAGGTTTTATTTATTTTAGTTTAGGTTTAGGTTTATTTTATATTATTTATTTTAGGTTTTTTTAGTTTAGGGTTTAGGTTTTATTTTTAGGTTTATTTTTTAGGTTTAGGTTTTTATTTTATTTTTATTTTATTTAAGTTAATTTAAGTTTTTTTATTTTTTTTAATTAATTTTTTATTTAATTTATTTTATTTTAGCTTAGTTTTTATTTTTTATTTTTTATTTTATTTTATTAGGTTTAGGTTTAGGTTTAGGTTTTAGTTTAGGTTTTTTATTTTATTTTATTTATTTTATTTAGGTTTAGGTTTTTTCATTTATTTTATTTTTAGGTTTTATTTAGGTTTAGGGTTTAGGGTTTAGGGTTTAGGGTTTAGGGTTTTAGGTTTTAGGGTTTAGGATTTAGGGTTTATGTTTTAGGGTTTTAGGGTTTAGGGTCTAAGGTTTAGGGATTAAAGATTAGGGTTTAGGGTTTAGGGTTCTAAGGTTTAGGGTTTAGGGTTTAGGGTTGAAGGTTTAGGATTTACAGTTAGTTTTAGGGTTTAGGGTTGTAGGTTTAGGGTTTATAGTTAGTTTTAGGGTTAGTATTTGTTTATTTTTATTATTTTTATTATATTTTTAATAAGTAAACTGGTAGGTTTAGGTTTATTTAGTTTATTTAGTATATTTTTGATTTATTTGCATTTATTTTATTATTTTTATTTAGGTTTATTTTTATTTTTTATTTAGTTTAGTTTATTTCTTTTAGGTTTATTTATTTAGTTTAGGTTTTTTATTTTAATTTATTTTATGTTTAGGATTAGGTTTAAGTTTACTTTTATGGTTTTATTTTATTTTTTAGGTTTAGGTTTTATTTTTAATTTTTAGGTTTAGGTTTAGGTTTTTATTTTAGGTTTATTTTTAGGTTTTATTTTTTAGTTTAGGTTTAGGTTTTTTTTAGTTTATTTTATTTTATTTAGGGTTTATGTTTAGGTTTAGGTTTAGTTTATTTTAAGTTTTGGGTTAGGTTTTATTTATTTTAGTTTAGGATTAGGTTTAGGTTTATTTTATTTTAGGTTTAGAGTTTTTTTTAGTTTAGGGTTTATGTTTTATCTTTTATTTAATTTTGGTTTTATTATTAGGTTTATTTTTTTAGGTTTAGGGTTTTATTTGGTTTTATTTTATTTTATTTTAGGTTTATTTTATTTTTATGTTAGGTTTAGTTTTTATTTTATTTAGGTATTTTAGTTTTTAGTTTAATTTAGGTTTTTATATCTTTTATTTTAGTTTAGTTTTAAATTTTTATTTTATTTTTTTAGGTCTAGGTTTAGGTTTAGGTTTAGGTTTTGGTTTAGGTTTTAGTTTAGGTTTTTTATTTTATTTATTTATTATATTTTTCTTTAGGTTTGTTTATTTATTTTATTTTTAGGTTTTATTTAATTTGTGTTTAAGTTTTTTAGGTTTTTAGGGTTTAGGGTTTAGGGTTTAGGGTTGTAGGTTTTAGGTTTTAGAGTTTAGGGTTTAGGGTTTAGGGTTTATTGTTTAGGGTTTATGGTTTATGGTTTTAGGGTTAGGAGTTGAGGGTTTTGGGTTTTAGGTTTAGGATTTTAGGGTTTAGGGTTAGGGTTTAGGGTTGTAGGTTCTAGTTTATGGTTTAGGGTTTTATTTTATTTTTTAAAATTTTTAATTTTTTTTAAATTAAGTAAACTAGTAAGTTTTGTTTTATTTAGTTTATTTATTTTAGTTTATTTTATTTTTATTTTTATTTAGGCTTATTTTTATTTTTATTTAAGTTATTTTATTTATTTTAGGTTTATTTATTTTACTTTATTTTTTAGGTTTAAGTTTAAGCTTAGGTTTACATTTTAGTTTAGTTTTATTTTTATTTTATATTTTAGGTTTAGGTCTTATTTTTAAATTTTAGGTTTAGGTTTAGGTTTTTATTTTATTTTTTTATGTTTAAGTTTCAGGTTTTAATTTTAGGTATTATTTTTTAGTTTAGGTTTAGGTTTATTTTTAGTTTATTTTATTTTATTTAGGGTTTACATTTAGGTTTAGGTTTAGTTTATTCTAAGTTTAGGTTTAGGTTTTATTTATTTTAGTTTAGGATTAGGTTTATTTTATTTTGTTTATTTTAATTAGGTTTAGGGCTTAGGTATTAGGGTTAGTTTAGGGTTTAGGGCTTAGGTTTAGTTTAAGTTTTAGGGTTTCAGTTTTTAGATTTAAGTTTTAGGGTTTAAGGTTTAGGGTTTAGGGTTACGGTTAGGGTTTAGAGTTTTGGGTATAGGGTTTAGGGTTTGGATTTTAGGGTTAAGGGTTAGTTTAAGGTTTAGGGTTTAGTGCTTATGGTTGTAGGTTTAGGTTTAGGGTTTTGGGTTTAGGGTTTAGGATTTAGGGTTTAGGGTTTAGGGTTTAAGGTTTAGGGTTTAGAGTTTTTTTTTTTTAAAATTAAGTAAACTAGTAGGTTTAGGTTGATTTAGTTTATTTTTTATTTATTTTATTTGATTTAATTTTTATTTTTATTTAGGTTTATTTTTATTTTATTTAGTTTAGTTTATTTATTTTAGGTTTATTTATTTTAGTTTAGGTTTTTTATTTTAATTTATTTTTTAGGCTTAGGTTTAGGTTTATGTTTATTTTTAGTTTAGTTTTATTTTTATTTTATTTTTAGGTTTAAGTTTAATTTATTATTTTTAGGTTTAGATTTAGGTTTTTACTTTATTTTTTAGGTTTAAGTTTTAGGTTTTTATTTTAGGTATATTTTTAGGATTTCTTTTTTAGTTTAGGTTTAGGTTTATTTTTAGTTTGTTTTATTTTATTTAGTTTAGGGTTTAGGTTTAGTTTATTTTAGGTGTTTAAGGTTTAGGGTTTAGTGTTTAGGGTTTATGGTTTAGGGTTTAGGGTTGTAGGTTTTAGGGTTTTGGGTTTTGCGTTTAGGGTTTTAAGGTTTCGGGTTTAGGGTTTAGGGTTGTAGGTTTAAGGTTAAGGTTTTTTATTAATATTATTTATATTTTTTTTATTTTTTTAAATTAAGTAAACTGGTAGGTTTATGTTTATTTAGTTTATTTTATTTTTATTTTTATTTAAGTTTATTTTATTTTAATTATTTTAGTTTATTTATTTTAGGTTTGATTATTTTAGTTTAGGTTTTTTATTTTAGTGTATTTTTTAGATTTAGGTTTAACTTTAAGTTTATATTTTAGTTTAGTTTTATTTTTATTTTATTTTTTATGTTTAGGTTTTATGTTTTATTTTTTGGTGTAGGTTTAGGTTTTGATTTTAGGTTTATTTTTAGGTTTTATCTTTTAGTTTAGGCTTAAGTTTATTTTTTAGTTTATTTCATTTGATTTAGGGTTTAGGTTTCGATTTAGGTTTAATTTATTTTAAGCTTAAGTTTAGGTTTTACTTATTTTAAATTAGGTTTAGGTTTATTTTATTTTAGTTTAGGGTTTAGGTTTATTTTATTTATTTTAGGTTTTTAGGTTTTTTTGGTTTAGTGTTTATTTAGTTTTATTTTATTTTATTTTATGTTTATTTTATTTTTATTTTAGGTTTAGCTTTTATTTTATTTAGGTATTTTATTTTTTTAGTTTAGTTTAGGATTTTATATATTTTACTTAGTTTAGCTTTTATTTTTTGTTATTTATTTTTTTTATGTTTAGGCTTATTTATTTATTTTATTTAAGTTTAGGTTTATTTATTTATTTTATTTTTAGGTTGTATTAAGTTTAGATTTAGGTTTTTTATGTTTTTAGGGTTTAGGGTTTAGGGATTAGGGTTTATGGTTTACTATTTGGGGTTTAGGGTTTAGGATTTAGGGTTTAGGGTTTAGGGTTTATGGTTTAGGGTTTTAGGGTTTAAAGTTTAGGGTTTAGTGTTTTGGTTTAGGGTTTTAGGGTTTAGGGTTTAGGATTGTAGGTTTAGGGTTTAGGCTTTTTTTATTTTTTTAATTTTTTTAAATTAAGTGAACTAGTGAGTTTTGGTTTATTTAGTTTATTTTATTTTTTATTTTTTATTTTTATTTAGGATTATTTTTATTTTTATTTAGTTTAGATTATTTATTTTAGGTTTATTTATTTTAGTTTATTATTTAGGTTTATTTTATAGTTTAGTTTTATTTTTATTTTATATTTTAGGTTTTAGTTTTATTTTTTAATTTTAGGTTTAGGTTTAGGTTTTTATTTTATGTTTTTAACTTTAGGTTTTAGATTTTTATTTTAGGTTTATTTTTAGATATTATTTTTTAGTTTAGGATAAGGTTTATTTTTAATTTAATTTATTTTATTTAGTATTTAGGTTTTGGTTTAAGTTTAGTTTATTTTATTTTTAGTTTTATGTTTTATTTATTTTAGTTTAGGATTAGGTTTTTATTTAGATTTTATTTTATTTTATTTTAAGTTTATTTTATTTTATTTTAGGTTAAGTTTATATTTTATTTAGGTTTTTTTAGGTTTATTATATTTTTAGTTAAGTTTAGGTTTTTATTTATTTTATTTTAATTTAGTTTTAAAATTTTATTTTATTTTATTTTTAAGTTTAGGTTTAGGTTATATTTTAGTTTATGTTTTTATTTTTTTTATTTTATTTATGTCTAGGTTTTTTTATTTAATTTATTTTTAGACTTTATTTAGTTTAGCTTTTGGTTTTAGGTTTTAGGGTTGAGTTTAGGTTTAGGTTTAGGTTTTAGTTTTGGGTTTAGTTAGTTAGGGTTTAGTTAGTTTAGGGTTTAGGTTTAGGGTTTTTAGGGTTTAGTTATTTAGTTAGTTTTAGGGTTTGGTTTAGTTTAGTTTAGTTTAGGTTTATGTTTTTATAGTTAGGGTTTAGTTTTTAGGGTTTGTTTTTTTAGATTTAGGTTTAGGTTTATAGTTTTTAGGTTTTTTTAGTTTAGGTTTATTTAGTTTTTTTTATTTTTATATTTATTATTTTATATTTTTTGTTTATTTTATTTTTTATTTTTATTTAGGTTTATTTTTTATTTTAATTTAGTTTGGTTTATTTATTTTAGGTTTATTTTTTTTAGTTTTGGTTTATTATTTTAGTTCATTTTTTAGGTTTAGGTTTAGGCTTATATTTCTAATTTAGTTTAGTTTTATACTTAGTTTATTTTTTAGGTTTAGGTTTTATTTTTTATTTTTAGGTTTAGGTTTACATTTTTATTTTATTTTTTTAGGTTTAGGTTTTAAGTTTTTGTTTTAGGATTTATTTTTTAGTTTAGGTTTAGGTTTATTTTTAATTTATTTTATTTTATTTAGTTTAGGGTTTATTTATTTTAGTTTAGTTTATTTTAGTTTAGGTTTAGGTTTATTTTATTTTATTTATTTTAGGTTTAGTTTTTTTAGTTTAGGGTTTAAGTTTTATTATTTATTTATTTTTAGGTTTATTTTTTAGGTTTAAGTTTTTATTTAGTTTTTTATTTTATTTTAGGTTTATTTTATTTTTATTTTACATTTAGTTTTTATCTTATTTAGGCTTTTTATTCTTAAGTTTATTTTATTTTTTTAGTTAAGTTTAGGTTTATTTATTTTATTTTAGATTTTAGTTTTTTTTTTTTTTTTATTTAATAATATTTTTTAAGTTTAGGTTTAGGTTTAACAAGTTTTAATTTAATTTAATTTATTATTTATTTACGTTTAGGTTTTATATTTTTAGGGTTTAGGGTTTAGGTTTTAGTTTAGGTTTAGGGGTTTAGGGTTTAGGGTTTAGGGTTTAATTTTAGGTTTTAGGTAGGTTTAGTTTAGGGTTTTAGGTTTAGGGTTGTTTTTTAGGATTTAGGGTTTAGGGTTTATTTTAGGGTTTAAGGTTTAGGGATTAGGGTTTAGGGTTTAGGGTTTAGGATTTAGGATTTAGGGTTTAGGGTTTTGGATTTTGGGTTAGTTTAGGGTTTAGGGTTTAGAGTTTAGGTTTTAGTAGGGTCTAGGGTTTAGGGTTTAGTGTTTAGTTTAGTTTTATTTAAATTTAGTCGTTTAGGTTTATCTAGTTTATTTTTTTTATTTTAGTTTATATTATTTTTTTTATTTTTATTTTGTTTAGTATATTTATTTTAGTTTAGTTTTTTTATTTTATTTTATATTTTAGATTTAGGTTTATTTCTAGTTGAGTTTTATTGTAGTTTTTATTTTTTAATTTTAAGTTTAGGTTTTTATTTTATTTTTTTAGGTTTAGGTTTTATGTTTTTATTTTAGATTTATTTTTAAGTTTTATTTATTAGTTTTGGTTTATGTTTATTTTAGCTTAATTTATTTTATTTTGTTTTAGTTTTAAGTTTAGTTTATTTTAGGTTTAGTTTTAGGTTTTATTTATTTTAGTTTAGTTTATTTTAGTTTAGGTTTTGATTTATTTTATTTTGTTTATTTTAGGTTTAGGTTTTTTTTTTAGTTTAGGGTTTAGGTTATATTTTTTATTTATTTTTAGGTATATTTTTTAGGTTTAGGTTGTTATTTAGTTTTTATTTTATTTTATTTTAGGTTTATTTTATTTTTATTTTTGTTTAGTTTTTATTTTATTTAGTTTTTATTTTATTTAGTTTTTTTATTTTGAGGTTTATTTTATTTTATTTAGTTTAGCTTAGGTTTTTATTTATTTTATTTTATTTTAGTTTTTATTTTATATTTTATTTTATTTTTAGGTTTAGGATTATGTTTTAGTTTAAGTTTTTATTTTATTTTATTTTTTATTATATTTAGGTTTAGGCTTTTAATTTATTTTATTTTTGGTTTATTTAGTTTAGGTTTATGTTTTAGGATTTTTTTTTTTTTTAATTTAGGTTTAGGTATAGTTTTTATTTATTTTAGTTTAGTTTATTTTAGTTTAGGTTTAGGTTTAGTTTTATATTTAGTTTAGGGTTTAGGATTTTATTTTTTTATTAATTTTTAAGTTTAATTTTTAGGTTTCTTTTTTAGGTTTAGGTTTTTATTTATTTTTTATTTTATTTTATTTTAGGTTTATTTTTTTTATTTTACGTTTAATTTTTATTTTATTTAGGTTTTTATTCTTAGGTTTATTTTATTTTTTAGTTTTGTTTAGGTTTTTATTTATTTTATTTTAATTTCTTTTTATTTTTTATTTTATTTTATGTTTAGGTTTAGGGTTATTTTTTGGTTTGGGTTTTAATTTTATTTTATTTTGGTTTATGTTTTCTTATTTATTTTATTTTTAGGTTATATTTAGTTTATGTTTAGGTTTTTAGGTTTTTAGGTTTTTAGATTTTTAGTGTTTAGGGCTTATGGTTAGCTAAAAATAAGAAAAGTAAATCTAACTACACATGTAAAATAAGTGTTAGCTAAACACACCATATAACCCAAGCAGTCATATGTTTAATTTAGACTTAGCATCCTGCACATGGGTAACCAAGTCAACCTGTCCTAGTATAGATTATGCTTAGGGGTTAAGTAACTTGCAAAAGAGAGCATTATATTTATTTTAAGCACCCCTTAAGCATAATCTCCTACATAAAATATAATTAGGCTAATCGCGGTCAAATATCCAGTCAACGAGCATACACCCTAACATCTAGTCTACAATAGTATATCATAAAACCAAACATACATCAAACCATGCACCACATAATAAACTAGAAGTGGTGACTTAATCTAATTTGTGTATTAAGGCTCGTGTGGTATGTTCTTACTAGGCTTTAGAGTTGTCATTCTCTAAGTATGAAGGACATTTAATTATAAATGGTGGTTTCAATTCAAATGATTTAATTGATTTGTAAATTTTACTTAATGTTTTATATTGTTTCATTTGTCTTATACTAAACAACTAAGAGTTATAAAGGGAAGAAAAGAGAGGATCACTCTCTTTCATCCCTACCTTAAGTCACATCTAAAACAAATTAATTAATCAATTCACTTTAATGAATGGCTTATTACATATTTTAATTAGTCCTAGGTTTATGTTCACTTTAAATAATCCCATTCAATAAGAAAGGCATCTTAAGATTATTAGAATTAATTATTATCACCTAACACATGTTTGTTCATTTCTTTCCATCATATATGGCATGCATATGATTAAGTCCTAAACATAACTATACATGCAATTTATATCTTAGCACACTTAAATGATGAAAGTAAGCAAGTGTACTTGGAATTAATGTCTCATTTGGTTGAATTATTTGTCATATTAATTTAAAGCTCTATCTAAATTATTATACAAAAGCATAAGAAAAGAACTCAAAATTATATGACTAATCAACCCAACCACTTGAACAAAATATGAATGCATTAATTTTTTATAGAAAGAAGAGGTGGTTTTCATTCATTAGCTAAATACATATTCAAATGTATGAAAGTTTTAAGCAAGTACGTTGCCATTGTTCGGCACCAGGGAGTGGGGTGGGAACCTCCTTTTAAAGGTGTGGAAATGTTTTGACTAATATACTTGCTATTCTTAAAAACATATGGATGTATAAACAACTATAAGAATAGAAAACACCATGCAAAAATAGAGTTTAATTTATTTAGTCTATTTGTGTAAATGAATTAAGCTCTATCTAAATTCTAATGTTAAAGTGCATAAGAATGAAATCAACAGTAGTATTATTATTACACTAGGGGTGAGGTAGGAACCTTCTTTGGGCTACTTAAAGTCATGCGTCCCCGAAATGTCCAGACTAATATACCCATCAACATTCAAACTTATGCAAGTCAACATATGAATGTAAGAAAGAGACTTCACATCATACACTAAGCATATATTCACATGCATCTCTATATGTGTAATTATAATCATATATATATATATATATATATATATATATATATATATATATATATATATATCATTATTCATTAATAAGCTTTTGAAATTACATTTGAGATTTAATAGTGATAATAGCCACACATATTTTTAATTAAGTCAACACATGCAAATTGACATAAAGGAAATCATCTTCATTTAATTAATTTGAAAGAAATGAATGCATGACTACAAGTGGCATACAATATTTTAACATGATTGGAAAGAAATAAAATAACAAAAGCATGTGATTTCAATCCAACTAATTTAAGGACAATCACATTAAACAAGCTTATTTAAAATAAACCAAAGTTTCTTAAAACCATTTTTGATTTCATGTTTGATTTGATTTAAGAAATGTGAAAGAGGTTTGGTAATCTTAATCCCATTCCCCATATGTGTGAGTTAAATTGATTTAATGAAAAGCAATTAGGTTGATTTTATAATTAGGTTGAGGTATGAATTAAATCAATTAATTAAACCCTTACATATCATCTTAAGTTAAATAAATAATGATGAGACAACATGATATGCAATAACATGAAAAGTAAATTAGCAATGCTCTAAGAAATGAAAGGGGCCTAATTATTAGCTCATAATTAATAATTAATTAAGTGATGTAATTAATCACTTTTATGATTTTCTCACACATATAAGCTAATCAAAATTTAATTAAATTTCTTTAGACTATTAAACATCTAGAGAACTACCCAAGATTGATTAATCAAAGTTAGGAATGAATTAGATTTTAAATTAATTTAATTAAGCCATTAATTAGGTAATTAAATCCTTTGATTATATTTTAATTAGGATTAATTAAGTGGCTAATTTTTTTATTAAACTTTAATTAATTTGAAAAAAATGAAGAGGATTAATAAAATGGTCATAAAGAATAAACCTAAATCATTTCCTAAGACTTTTCAATGTTAGAGATGGCAATAAGCTTAATTAATTTTAATCCACTATTCATTTACTTAATTATCATTAATTAATAGAGAGTAATTAAGGCTTAATCAATCAATTTTCTAATTAACTATACAATAAATTCTAAAGAATAGGGGAGCGGAGGTCATCCGTAAACATCTGGAAAGTTTGAAATTAAATGGATAATTGATTAGAGAGTAATTAGGCTAATTAAAATTTTAATTAAACCTTAATTAAGCATGAATTATTGTTCAAAATTAATTAATAATAATTTTCATGGATTCCCCTTTGAAATACCTTTAAATGAGCCCTCATTTATATTTTTTGAATTTTTCTAAGATTAGTTATGAATTTTAGAAATTTTAGCCTCAAAATTAGTTTAATAAAACTTAATTAACTTCCTAACTTCATGTACATGGTTGCTTTACACACTTTCCATGTGGTGCGATGGATAGGCCATTTAAGTTGTCAAATCAAGATGCTGACTCAGATTGTGGTGGATGTTCTTTCTTGTGGACCATCCGATCTAAGTCGGAAGGCCATGATTAAATCCTACAGTTAAGGAGGATTAAATAAAGGGTTTTGACATGATTTGATCACAGCTATCTATTCCAATCACACGGAACGGATGGCGCATGACCCATATTCATATGAGCGATGAACGATAGAGCCATGATGGATCAATCGTTCTGATCCACTTCAAACTCAACCCACACCTTCATGTGAAGGATCCAAGGATCCAACGGCTAGATGGGCTCAAATGTAAGTTCACTTTGAAAAGGACCAACATATTTTCATAAGGATCAATTTTGAAATTACCTCATCGAGCTTATGATCGGTTCCAAGATTGAGTAGTTTCATTTGGTAGAAATGAAGCCCTGTTGAGCCACATGAGCTTTAATTTAAGGTGGTTTGCTCTATGGACCAAGGCCCTCCCTTTAAGCATTTGATCTTGATCAAAGTATAGCTTCTGGTGGCTTTGGAACTCAAGGGATGATTTGCTTGGCTGATTGTGGTGAAGGTGTGTGCAAGTTTAATTGATGTTTGGTTAAGGGATGGATGAGTTTGAATCAAGGAGGTCTCTTGTTTCACACAGAGAAGAATTTCGAGGAGGTTTAAAATTTGAGGATTTTGTTTCTCACTTGGGGGCTCAGAGTGTGTAAATGGTGATGAATCCCGCTCGAATTGAGGGAGTATACCCCTCAATTATGTGTGATGGATAGATGGGGTCCGTCCCTAAATTTTTATCGATTCATCATCATGTTGGCATCGAAGGGGTCACTGTCAGCTCCACGTAGGATGCTAGGGTTGGAGGAAGCTATGGTAGGGAGCTTAAGGTAAGATTTAGCATGATTGGGTTGGCTTGGTCCTTTGGGTGCTCGATTTGGCTTAAGATGGGAGGAGGTTAATTCCCCTTGGTCCATGGCTGATCCTAGTTATTCTAGGTTGGGATAAAAAGCTTAGGCACACCACATTTGGCACTAGTATGGCTGCCCAAGTGATGGGAGAGTGGACTATACTTCTTATGGAAAGAATCCAATGTGGGGAGGTTAGTCCAATGGCTAATTCCCTTGTGGGGTCCACTTGGATTTGGGCTAGTTTGGGAGTGATCTAGGATTGGTTTGGGTCTGATTTGGCCAATTCCTATGGTCCCATGGGTTGGTTTGGGGTGGTTTGGCTTCATTTGGTCAAATGGACTCTTATGGGTTCATGTTGGGTTAGGCTGACCAATTGGTCAAATTGGGTCAAACCAAGGCTTGGGTTAGGTTTAAATGATGATTTGAAGAGTTTTGGTTCAAGTGGTTTAGATTAATTTGGCTTAGCTTCGATTTTGGCTCATTTGGATTAAAATAGATCAAATGGGCAAAGTTGACCAATTCAACAAATTTGACCAAATTGGGTTGGGTTAGGTGTTGGTTCATGTTCAATTGGTTGATTGAAAATGATTGTAGGCTTTGGTTTGGTTTGATTTGGGTTTAATTTGGATTTTGGCAAATTTGATCTTTTAGATCAATTTGGGCTTGGTTGGGTCAAGTTGACCAATTGGTCAAATTAGGCTCAATCATGGCTTTGGTCAGGGTCAATAAATGATTTGGAATGAACTTGAACCATTGGTTGCAATCAATTTGGATCAAATCATGATTTGACCCATTTTGGCTTTTTAGGCCAATTTGGGTCAACTTAGGTCAAATTGTCAATTGGACTTGGTTTGTCTCAATTGAGGGTTTGATTGTGTTCAATCATTGATTATGAATTGGTTTGAATCAATGGTTTCAATTAATTTGGTATATGGTGGGTTTTGGATAGTTTAGGTTTCATTTAGGCTAAAGGTTGACTTGGTCAAGGACCAAGTTGACTTGGTTTGACCAATTCAAGGTAGTTAATCACCCTAAGATGATTATTGATCATGATATGGTTTGGATGGGCTTGGTTTAATCCAATTTGGTTGGATTAGAACTTAGCTCAAAAGGGTCTTTAGGTCATTTTGGGTCAAGTGGACCTAAATGGGTCAATTGGTTTGGTTTTGGCTTGATTCAAGTTTAGTTGAACTCACATATGAGCCTAGGATGAAAATATAAATCCAATTATTGGTTTTGTCAAATGGATTTTTTGGTTCATTTGACAATTTCAAGTCAAAGGTCAACATGGGCTTGGAGTTGACTTGGATTTGGTTTGATAATTATAGTTTGTGTTTATATTTGTGTAACTGATTGAAGGAATGATTGATTCATGGAGAAATCCATGGGTTTGGGTTGATTTCGATATCATTTAGCCAAGTTCAAGAAATTAGCTAAAAGGGCTAAAATTGGAAATTTGATTTGATTTGGGTTTGGTTTTGGCCATTTGGATTTATATTTCATTTATATTTGTGAATATAAATGATGATATAAATGGGTTTTGAAAATCACTTGAGTTTGGAGTGATTTGGAAGAATTTGACCAAGTTTAAGGTTGTAAGTCAAAAAAGGGCTTAAGTGGGAATTGATTTGGTTTAATTTATTTTTTGGTCATTAGAGGTAGGTTTCATTTATATTTGTAGATATAAATGAAGGAATAAGATTTATAAAGAAATCAATTGAATTTGGGTTGAGATTTGATTAAACATGGATGTAAGTCTATATGGCTTAAGAAAGGTCTTGATTGATTTGATTTAGTTAGATTTGGTTTGGCTCATTTGAATTTGGATTTCATTTATATTTGTTAATATAAATTAAAGAATGATTGATTTATAAAGAAATCAATCAAGTTTGATTATTTTAAAAGGGGTTTTGGTTAGGCATATGAGGGTGGTTCATGGAAGGAATTTTGGAATTTGAATTTTATTTTGGGTTCTAGTCATTTGATTTGGAATTGATTTAAAATTTGATTTGAGATTGAATAGATATTTGAGAAAATCAATTGAATTGGGGTTGATTTGAATTTGGTTAAGGCTAATTCCATAAGATAAATTCAAAGGCTTAGAAAGGTTTTTTTTTTAGTTTTGATTATGGGTTTCAATCATTTGATTTGGAATTGATTTATGATTTGGATTTGAATTGGTAGTTTGGTTTGAGGAAGGAAGCATGGATTAGGTCTAAGGATATAGGGTAGGCATGCTTTCCTAAATACCTAAGGCATGATCTATTCTTGTGGCTAATCCTTCAGTCTCCTTAGGTTAAGTGTTCACCTAATCACTAGAAGTGTCTTAAGACTAAGGAACTCTTGGTGTCTATAAGAGTCTTAGATCTATGATGAGGAAGTTGAGAACTCACTCCAAAAGTGAGGTCAATAGGGTTTTTTAGGGTTAGTTTTAGGGTTTAGGGTTTAGGATTTAGAGTTTAGGCTTTAGGGTTTAGAGTTTTGCATTTAGGCTCTTTTTCTTAAAATTAAGTAATCTGGTAGGTTTAGGTTTATTTAGTTTATTTAGATTATTTTTATTTATTTTAGGTTATTTAATTTTTTTATTTTTATTTAGGTCTATTTTTTATTTTTATTTAGTTCTGTTTATTTATTTAGATTTAGGTTTTTTATTTTAGTTTATTTTTTAGGTTTAGGTTTAGGTTTAGGTTTATTTCTTAGTTTAGTTTTATTTTTATTTTATTTTTTAGGTTTTGGATTTATTTTTTATTTTAGATTTAGGTTTAGGTTTTTATTTTATTTTTTTAAGTTTAGGTTTTAAGTTTTTATTTTAAATATGTTTTTAGGTTTTTATTTTTAGTTTATGTTTAGGTTTATTTTTAGTTTATTTTATTTTATTTAGTTTAGGGTTTAGGTTTAGGTTTAGGTTTTACTTATTTTAGTTTAGTTTAATTTAGTTTAGGTTTATGTTTATTTTATTTTGTTTATTTTAGGTTTAGGTTTTTTTTTAGTTTAGGGTTTAGGTTTTATTTTTTATTTATTTTTAGGTTTAGGTTTTTATTTAGTTTTTATTTTATTTTATTTTGGTTTACTTTATTTTATTGTACATTTAGTTTTATTATTTAGGCTTTTTTTTATTTTAGGTTTATTTTATTTTTTAGTTTAGTTTAGGTTTTATTTATTTTATTTTATTTTATTTTTATTTTATTTTATTATTTTATTTTACGTTTAGGTTTAGGTTTAGGTTTCAGTTTAGGTTTTTATTTTATTTTAGTTTTTTATTTTATTTAGGTTTAGATATTTATTTTATTTTATTTTTATGTTTTATTTAGTTTAGGTTTAGGTTTTTAGGTTTTTAGGGTTTACGATTTAAGGTTTAGGGTTTAGGGTTTAGGGTTTAGGGCTAGGGTTTAGGGATTAGGGTTTTTTGGGTTTAGGGTTTAGGGTTTAGATTTTCAGTTTAGGGTCAGATTTTTGTTTAGGGTTTAGGGTTTTTGGATTTTTTTTTAAAGGAGAACAAATTCAGATTCAACATCTCTTCTTTTCGATTTCATAAGCCAAGTAATAAACCAGGGAAGTGAGGTAATCAAATGACCTCCTTGGGTCTAACTAAAACATCATGTTCCCGGGATGTCCAGACTATATACCCATTACCATTCAATGTTATATAAGTCAACACATGAATAAAGGAAAGAGAACTCAACCTTCATACACTTAAGCTATAAGCACATGCATTTCTTATGTATTTATAACTAACATCATAACACATATTATTATTCATTTATATGATTTTGAAAAATACATTTGGATTTAATAGTGATAATACAAACACATATATTAAATTAAATCAACACATGCAAGCTTACATAAAGGAAATCAATTTTATTTTACTTGATTTTGAAAAGATGGATGCATGAATTCAAATGACATACCAAATTTAACATGATTGGAAAGAGGACAATCAAATATAAGCATGTGATTCATTCAACCAAACTAGTCATTAAAGATAATTAAATCAAATAGGAATTTTTAAAGCAAACCAAAGCTTCTTTTTTAATTAAGTTTTGGATTTGATTTGATTTAAAGAGGAGAGAGAAATAATCACTTGCTATTTTAAACCCATTAGACATAAGTGATTTGATTTAATTTAAGGAAATGTAATTAAGTTAATTTTATGGGTTAATTAAGTTGAACCCCTACCTATGTCACCTTAAAGTAATTAACTAAATAATTATGAGCCAACATGATATGCATGGAAAATAAACCTAAAATGATCCTACGAAATAAAAGGGGCCTAATGCAATTGTCTCATGAATAATAGTTAATAAGATTAAGGTACTTAATTAATTACTCTTATGGTTTTCCCACACGTGGACTAACCACAATTTTATTAAACTCCTTTAGTTTATTAAACACCAAAAGATATACCCCATGATTTAATTAACTAAGGTCTAATGTGATTATGATTCCAATTTGATTAAGTGATTTAATTAATTAGCTAAATATTAATTAATTTCATTTTTAAAAAGGGTGAAATGAACTTAGGGAAAGGGGTCCCAACCTTATTCCTTAGTTCACTAACTATTGAACAATGATTAATAAACTTAATTAACCAATTTGTTATTGTTCATGGGATTAATTAATCATTAATTAACTTAAAAGAGTAGTTAAAGTTTAATTTGTCAATTTTCCTAATTAAATGAGGAATAAATCCCAAGAAAATCATGGGAGGCAGAGGTCATCCCATTAAATTGACCCACAAAATTTGGGATTAATTGCTCAAGTAATTAAAAAGTAATTATGCTAATTAATTTTATAATTAAACCTTAATTATTGTTCAAAATTAGTTAAGATCATTTTCAATTAATTCTCTTATGAAATACCTTTAAAATGAGTATTTATTTGCATTTATTTTATTTATCTATGATGTTTTATGATTTTTAGAAGTTTTGGTCATTAAAATGATTAATTAAGCCTAATTAAAGCATAATCTTGTTGGCACCACGTGACGTGCTGACGCAGCACACTTTCGACGTGGCACCGCGGGATTAGCTACTTAGAAGTTATCCGACTCAACACCTACGTGGCGGCGGGCGCTTTCTTATCTTGTCCATTAAGATCGGATGTATGATTAATCCCGGCTTAATAAGATTAAATCATATCGATCGCAGATCTAATCATGACTATACATTTGATCCGTGGAATGTTGGTATGATATAACTTCACTTTCAGTGAGGAAAATGTAGTCCGTTCATCATTGCTCACTTGATTTGAGCTTACCGAGCTTCATCAACTCAAGGATCCCACACCTTCATGACATCGATGGAGGGATCAATGGTCAACATCACTGTTTTCTTCAAAAGCTCCAACCCATTTTTTGCTTAAGGATTTGGTTTGGAAGCATACCTCTCAGAGGTGGCTTGACAATTAAAAGCTTCAGTGGAGATGAAGCCTGTTGGCGGTAATTGGATCAATTACTCAACATTCTCTCAAAAGGCCATGGCGATGATTTGGAGCTCAACTTTGATAGTCCACCTTAGGTGCTTGGGAAGCTTGAGATGATTCGTTCTTTCTGAGGCCTAGGGAAGGTTCATGCAAAGTTAATTTGAGTTTGATGGAGAAATGGGGAAGTTAAGTCGAAATGAGTGTCTATTTGGAATGACGGAATGGCATTTTAGATTGAGGAATGAGCTTGAAAGCTTAGGGAATGGCTCTAGTGGCTCTTCATAGGTAGTTAGGGCTTTGAGGAATAATTTTTGTGTGTGTTTGAGTGGAAATGAATACACCCCCTTCATCTTGATCAGATAGTGGGATCAATTTTGGATTCTAGTGGTCATCCGACCATCTCGAGGAGTGGTGGAGGAGGGGAGGTGAGCTTGGGTTGGTTGAAGGTGCGGAGGTGGCCAATGAGGAATCATGGGTGTATGGGTTTCAAATGCTCCAATGGTAAGGGTGGTGATTTCACCTCCATGGGTCATGGTGACAACCACCCTAGGGGTTGGGCAGTGTTCTAGGTGCCTAGGTGGACCATTGGGAGAGTACCAAGTGGCCAAAGAATGAAAATGACCACTTACATGGGTGATTTGTCTAATTTGATGCATTTGACCCAAGGGTAGAATGATCATTTAGCATTGTATTTGATCTGGGTAGATTTAAAATGAGCCAAAAGTGGGTTAGCCCAAATATCAAGTCAATTGGAGTTTATTTGGTTAGGTTTGCTTCAATTTGACTCATTTAGGTCAAATTGGGTTAGGTTGGGTCAAGTTGACCAATTGGTCAAATTTGGTCAAACCAAGTGCTGGGTCAAGTTCATATGATCATTTAGGAAGTGTTGGTTCAATTGGTTTGGTTTAGTTTAGCTCAGATTTGATTTTAGCTCATTTGAATTCATTTGGGTCAAATGGGTTAAATTTACCAATTTGACCAAGTTGGACAAATTGGCTTGGGTTGGGTGTTGGTTTGGGTTTAGTTGACCAAATGAAGATGATTATAGGCTTTGGTTTCAATTAATTTGGATTTGGTTTTGATTTAGGTCAACTTGAACCTTTAGGTCAATCTGGGCTAAGTAGGTCAATTGGGTTCAATTGGGTCCAATCTTAGCATTGGCCAAGTTTAACAATCCATTTGGAATGAACTTGAGCCATTGGTTACAATCAATTTGGTTTATGTTTTTATTTGACCCAATTTGATTGGTTATAATCAATTTGGGCTTCCTTGGGTCAAGAGCGCCAATTGGGTTTGGTTAGACTCAATTGAAGGTCAAGTCATATTCAAATATTGATTTTGATTTGGTATGAATCATCAGTTTCAAGGGATTTAGCATAGGTTGCAATTTGGCTAGTCTGTGTTCATATGGGTTAAGGGGTTGACCTAGTCAAATGACCAACTTGACTTAGTTTGACCCAATTTATGATAATTGATCAACTAAGAGTGATCAACAATCATGATGGGAGGTTTTGATGGGCTTGATTCAATCCAATTTGGGTAGGATTGAACTTACTGAAATAGGTCAAATTGGCACTTTGGGTCAAGTGGACCAATTGGGTTTAGTTGGCTTGATTTTGGGTTGAGTTTGATTTAATTGAATTTAAATAAGGATTTGAGATTGATATATAAATTCAATTGCAACTTCTTTTGGTTCAAACTAGTTTTGGTTTATTTGAACATTTCAAGTCAAAAGGGTTATGTTGGGTTTGGCTTGATGATTGTAGATTTTATTTATATTTGTGAATATGATTGAAGGTATGATTGATTCATGAAAAATCAATTGAATTTGGATTTTGGAATGAAGGAATTTGGCTAAGTCCATGGGTTGAGTCATGTGGCTTAAGTTTGGATTTTGATTTGGTTTAGTTTTGATGATTTAAATGTATATTTCATTTAAATTTGTGAAGATGATTTAAAATATGAATGATTTGAGAGAAAATCAATTGAGTTTGACTTGATTTGGATTAAGATTTGGCTAAGTCCATGGGATAGGTCATATGGCTTAGGAAGGGTTTTGATTTAATTTGATTTAGTTTGATTTAGTTTTGATCATTTAAATGTAGATTTGATTTTTATTTAGGAATATGATTGAAGATATAAATTGATTATGAGAAAATCAATTGATTTTTGATTAATTGGATTACTATTTGGCTATGCCCATGGGATAGGTCATATGACTTAGGAAAGGTTTCAAGTTTGGATTTGATAATGGGCTTCAATCATATGATTTTTGGATTTGCATTTGGATTTGGGTTTGAATTTGATGTTTGAATTGAACTTGAGGTTTGGTTTAAGAAGGTGAACATGGATTGGATTTGGGTTGTAGAGTAGGTGGATTACCCTAATCCCTAAGGCATAACCTAATCCAGTGGTTAACCCTATTTAAGTCTTTAGGCTTAGGTTAAGTGTTTACCAAATTGTTAGAAGTGTCTTATGACTAGGGAAGTCTTAGTGTCTAGAAAACTCTTAAGTCTAAGATGGGAAGACTAAATCTGCACTCTAGAAGTAAGGTCAATAGGACTTAGGCTCCATAGTGTTGCCCTTGGCAATAGATGATTGGAAGACCGAAGCCAAGTTTCACATTATAGAGTCGGATACATCTTTCAATGCTTTACTTGGGAGACCATGGATACATGAGAACAACATAGTTCCATCCTCTCTACATCAGTGTATAAAGTTTGTGAGGGGTGGGATCGTCTATTGTGTCAAAGGAGATCTCAAGCTATTTACAGTTCACAATGTCGACATGTATGAGGATGCAATTTACTACCTCCCTCAAAATCAATAAGTCTATTCTCATGAACTTGGCCAAAGTTTAAAAATAAAACAAAAAGAAAGAAAAAATAAAAATAAAAATAAAGAGAAAAAGAAAAAGAAAAGAAAAGAGAAAATGAAAAAGAAAATAAAAGGGAGCAGAAAGAGACTTGAAGGAGGAAGTGGAGCTTGACATTAGATTCCAACAAAAATTCATTACTCCATTCGAACATATGGGTAGGAGACGACCTCCACCGCAGAGGAAGAGGCCGGTTAATTGGGCGTCTAGGCTAGAAAACCTCTTATTGGCCACAAATGAAGATATGTCTACCAAGTACATCTATCCATATAGACTAGAATCTAGTTCATAGGATGAGTCTTATATGGTTAGCACTGACCATCTTCTCGGTGGTAGATTCCCCAGAGGTGACTTGAGGATGATGAAGGCGGGCACCAAAGCAAAGCATATGTATCCAAGTTTATATGAAACAGTTAGGCATCAATTGGGAACCTTATCTCTAACCTCACTTTCCACTCAAAAGGCTGAGGGTTTGGTAGTTGAAGAAGCCCCTAAGTCATCCATAGGTGTGAAGACACAAAGGTTCTTTCTGAGAGCATTATCCTCAAGTCAAGAAGTTAATGTAGAACTTGAGAATGATTAATATAAAGATTTAATATAATTATCTTTTGGTTGGTACTTGCCTTGTGTTCATAATTTAGCAAAGAAAGGGTTAATTCCACATATGTGGTCAAAGCACAGGTTAGACTACTTCAAAAGAATATGGAAGGACAAATGCAAAAGCTCTCAATCAAGATTAGGACTAGGATTCAATATGGCGGGTCCAGTCGATGATGACGATTGCTGCTAAGTCATCACCAATCATTAGGAATCATAGGATCTTTTCAAATCATATTTAACTCATATGAGGAGATGCTTAGAAACTTCAGATGATCCAGATGATTTTAAAGTCAAAGATGCACCACTAGAATTTGAAGAAGAGATTAAGTCAACAATCGATGAGCTCAAGGAAATCAACTTAAGAACTGAAGAAGATCCGTGCTTGACATGTATCAGTTCTTTGTTGAATGAAATTGAAATCAATGACTTAATTAGGCTATTAATTGAGTTTAAGGACTGCTTTCCATGGAGTTATGAAAAGATGCTTGGATTGGCTTTTGATGTAATGGTCCATAAACTAGCAATAGAGCTTACTGCTAACCCTATCTAGCAAGCTCAAAAATGCATGTGATTAGACATAAAACAACAGGTCATTTCTAAAGTCAAGAAACTAATCAATATTGGCATGGAAGAAAATACCCTACACTAGTTAGCATGTCAGTTAAGAAAAATAATGGTCAAATTCACATATAACCAAATAAAGATTTAAATAAGACATGTCTGAAAGATGAATTCCACTACCAATATCGAAGCTGATGGTGGACATTGCCTCATCTCATGCAATCTTCTCTTTTATGGATGGCTCATTTGAATATAACCAAATAAAGATGGTCCTTGAAAATGAAAGAAACACTACTTTTAAAACCCTGATCAAAATCTATTTCTATAAGGTCATGCCTTTCAACCTTAAAAATCTTGGTCTACATACTACTGGCTATGACTTGAATCTTCAACAAACTCATCAAAATTAAGTGCTATGATGATATGGTCAAAAGTAGAGAAAAGGAAGACCATCTCTTTAACTTGAGATTAGTTTTTGAACATTTAAGATAATTTAACCTTAAAATGAACCCCCTGAAGTGTGCATTCAGAGTAGCTTCATGGAAATTCCTTGGTTTTGTTGTCTGACACTAGGGAATCAAAATCGATTTGGAGAAGATCAAGGTGATATTAAAAATGCCATCATAAAAAATTTAACTCAACTCAGATCATTCCAACGGTGGTTGGCATATCTAAGACGCTTTATATCTAACCTATTGGGAAGATGTCAGCCATTCTAAACACTTGTCAAAATAGATACAAAGTTCAAGTGGGATGCCAAGTTCAAGTGGGATGACAAGTGTGAGTATGCCTTCGAAGACATCAAACATTACCTGATGGCACCACCAATTCTAGCAGCCCTTATCTAGGGCAAGACACTCATACTTTACACTACTGTGTTAGATGACTCCCTTGGTACTTTGTTGGCCCAAGCCAATGATGAAGGAAGGGAAAACACACTCTACTACCTCAACCATCGTTTGATCCTTATCCACCTTTATTGCCTAGATTTAATCTTTGCATCCCAAAAGTTTGCTACATGCTTCCTCATAAGGTGAACTTAATCTCTAGGATCAATCCACTACAATATCTCATGATGCGGTCGATGCTATCTGGACAGTTGGCACGATGGTCCATGATCCTCTCATAGTTTGACTAGCTTTGATTTCTAGCGCACCCACTTCCCGTTGACTCTCTTCTTAGTGATGATCTCCCTGATGAATAAATCATAAAATTAAGGGATACTAGCATTCAACATTGGGAGATGTTCTTTGATGATGTGGGTTCCTCTTGAAGAGGAGAAGAACCGTAATCTACTATTCCAAGAAAGGAATGGATAGGAATAGTTCTCGTAACTCTGGACTGTGATGTGTTGAGATTCTCATATCATCCGTCTAATCCTTGCACCAATAATCAAGCTTAATTTTATGCTGTGATTGTCAGTCTAGAGTTAACCATTACTCTAAGCATCCAGAACATCAACATCTTTGGGGATTCTGAGCTAGTTATCAATAAAATTGGTGGGTCCTATAAGGTTATAAAGCCCAAGCTCCATCACTACCATAAGTACACTATGGAGTTGTTGTCCCAAATCCCAAAGGTTACAATTTATAAGATTTCATGAGGAGAGAATGTCATAGTGTATGCTTTAGCCAAGCTTTCTAAAGAGTTGGCATGTCTGGAGGATGAGTCCAGATCAATAAATGTCCAAAATAGATAAGTCTTATTATTTATATTGAACTCATCAAAAGTACTCTCTTGAAGGGAGGCCATTTTAAGAAGAATGAGTTAGATTGGAGGAAACCATTCATGGATTACCTAAATAAAAAAAAACTACCTCAATAAGTCCAAGCCATTGGATGAAGTAGAGCACTTTCTATGCTCTTGTGGATGGTGTCTTATCTTTAGTCTTTCGATCATATGTGGTTATGTTGTTTGACAAGCATGAAGCCGTAAGATCATGATCAGGTACACTTAGGATTATGTGGAGCCAACCATTGTTTGAAGATGAAAGCCAAGATCAAGAGGCTAGGATACTCGGTTGTCGATGATCAAATATTACATTGTTGACTAGCGATGCCACCAATGTCAAATACATGTGGTCCTACACCAACCACCCAACATTCTACATCTACATTGGTCAGGCCATTTGAATGTTGGGGTACCGAAATAATGGGTTTGATTGATCCTCTTTCCAAGGGTCATCAGTTCATCTTAGCTGCTACAAATTAATTTTCCAAATGGGTGAAGGTGATTCCTCTTAGAGAGGTCACATCTCAGCAACGCTGCTACAAGTACTCTAGTTTCTTAAGAATCATATCGTATATAGGTTCGGAGTGCCTTGATGAATTATATATCATAATTATATGGAATTTAGGAGAACCAAGATCAACAACTTTGCCCATGGACACAACATAGATTGGAGATATTCTACCATCTACTATTTGAGGGTAAACAGCTTAGTAGAAGCTTTTAATAAAACTCTCATCCAAATACTAAAAAAGACACTCGACAATAATAAGAAACAGTCGAATGAGCAGTTAGTTGAAGCCTTGTAGGGTCTACCACACCACATATAGAACTCTAACTTAGTCTACTCCTTTATCCTTAGTTTATGGGTCCAAAGCCTTCTACCATTAAAGTTAACTCCCATCACTAATGATAGTTGTGGGTAGCAAGATCAACATAGTAGAATGCCAAGTTGTGGTTAGAAGAGCTAAAGTTTGGAGAGATGAGCATGCAAAACCTCTAGTTGTACAAAGCTAAAATGATTCAAGCTCACAACAAGTTGGTATGTCTAGAGATTTTCAAGTAGGAGAGCTACTTTTGTTTTAGGAGACGATTGTTGCATCATAAGATGGGAGGCAAGTTTGAATCCACTTGGGAAGGCCCTTTTACCATAGAGAAGACCTACCAAGGAGGATCTTATCAGCTTATTAATCATAAGGGAGAGTTCCCAATGCTTCAATCAAGCTCTACTAAAGAAATATTATAAATCATATTTGAAAATAATTATCATCAATGAAAATTCATTTTGAATTCAATTTCTTCCATGTTGAAAGTATTCTTGTTTGCAATCATATGTGTTTAAGGTAGGTGTAAGAAACACAGGTGGCATCTATCTCTCATCCACCAAAAACAAAGTACACACAAACATATAAAATAACACATATCTTTTATTTTGGGCTACTTTGAGTTGAGATAAATCCAGCCACTCACTCAATAGCTCTAGTCAGTACTAGTGTGTCACCCCAATGGTTTCTTGCTTTGGAGGATGTAAGTGCTATGCTTTCCTTCTTACTTGGCCATTACACCAATGAGCGCTTAGTTTGGTAGGCCTTGTGCATGGTGGTAAACTACCTCATATTGGCTTCATTTAAGAGGATGTGAGTCTACTACACTTTCTTCTTGGATTAGCCTTCTGTGCCTTGGCCGAGTCAAGTATATTTGAGGTTTAGGATAAGTACCTAGCTCCTTCCCTCGATTTTCAAGTTTGAGTCAAGTCCTTCCTCAGGGCTCCCTACTTAGTAGTCACTCTAGGTCAGATAGCATCTATCTCGCCAATGATAGACTATCCTGATTAGTTAAAAGTTGTAAGCTACATGCTTTCTTTCAGTTGATCGTTGTACACCGACGGGCTTTAGATTAGTTGGTTCTCACTATGTTGATGGATACACCACTCATACTAATGGATACACCTAGGTTGATTGGTTCTCACACCTGAAGATACACCACTCATAGCAGATGTAAGTTTTCTATGCTTTCTCTTTGAGTTGTCTACCATACACCTATAGGCTTTCTTTTCCAAGGATCAAGAAAAAGCCTCTAGCAGCACCTTCTCTATGGGCACTATATTTGGATCACATCCTTTGAGACCTATTTAGACACTACAGAGTTACTATCAGTTAGATAGTTCTCATTTCTAGTAACCACCCACTGGTTGGAGAATCCATTTGTGGATGTGTAGATTCTCCCTTGGTCAATAATTATGAGTTAGGTCAAGGCCTATATCCCCTTCTTAGTGGTCCCTCCTAACAAGATCCATATAAACATATAAATAAAATATATATTCACTTATGGATTAGGAGGACACCCTAAGGTACCTTTTCAGCGCATCATCTATCTTTGTAGAAACTCCCTATAGGAATCCACTACTCTTGAGTTGATATAAGTCCCCAGCAGCATTCACTCAGTAGTTGCCCCTAAGTCGGGTTCAATTTATTAGGTATACCAACAAGTCACCCAGGTTGTTCCCTGCTTTAGAAGATGTAAGTCTACTATGCTTCTTCTTAGCATAACCATTGCACAGAAGGCAACCCAGGTTGGCTAGCTCTACCCCCATGACCGGTAAATTTATAAATCTAAATATGACAAGTTTGCTACATACCTTCTCTGGGCCCATTCTGACATGGTCCATAAATTAAATCTATCAAATTTGGAGCTCACATCCCCAATAGATATGCCCTCAATTCAAAAAATTTAACTAAACAAACCATATCAAATCTCATGAAATTTGGATAAAATTAATCTTGACTACTTTTGAGTTGACATAAGTCCCTAGTGACATTCACTCAGCAGTCACCCTAGGTTAGGTTTGATTTATTGTGCATCTAATAGGTCACCCCAACAGTTGTTCCTTACTTTGGAAGATGTAAGTCTGCTATGCCTTCTTCCTTGCATATTGCACAGAAGAAACCCCTTAGGTTGGTTAGCTTTACCACGAGACTATCCCTTTGGATTTGTAAACTTGAGGTAGGTCAAGGATATAGCCACTTCTCAATGGGTCCATCACACACTAAGGGTGCATACATTAACTAATTAAATTAAAATTGATTTTCCCAGTGAGTTAAATCACACCCTTCTCCCCTGGAGCCAAATCATATATAAACAAGTCAAGCAAATAAATCAAATTCAAAACTACCTCCATGGTGGAGCCAAATTAAACCAACTCCCTAGTAGAGTCTAAATTAAAGAAATCAACCAAACTCTTATCCCATGGATACATCTCAAATCTATGAAATCAAACTCAAATCCCAATCCCTATGGATATCCACTTCCTAGTTGAAGGTTCATATTCCGATCCTTTGGACTCTATATCTCTAGCAAATATGCCTCCACATCAATTAAAAAAATTAAAGTTGATTTGATCTTAATCCCCAAGTCTTCTTTCCACAAATTATATAATCAAATCAAATTCAAACCTTATCCCTAGATTCTCTTCTTTTATGCCTTGACATAGCTCATATGTCATGTCCAATATGCATGTGTGATCCCAGTAGATCTCCCTCCATGTCTTTGACATGGAATTCTCATCAAATCTTATTTCTTCTCTTATGCACACCTTTAATACCTCAACCAAGCCTAACAATGTATTTTCAAATTACATCATCTTGACATTGTAATCACATTTTATGATTTGTGATGGTTCAAGCAAAACTAACTATACAATATCATGCTAAACATATTATAGTGTGAATTAACACACTATATTATATTATAATATATGATGTTATATTATAATTTGCTATAATATAATATATTGTCTAACATTACACCTCATTAGAATCACTTAAAGGAACAAATAACAAAATTTTCCCAAAATATGAATAATGCTCATTTTGGATGTAAAATTATTATTTTCTACTATAAATGGTACAAAATAGCATAATTTTGGTGTTGCTTCTTAGTGTGTGCCATGAAATTTGGCCAAATTCTTCCATCTTCAAATTAACATTTTTTGTGAGTTTTGACCCAATGTATTATAACAAAAGCAAAACATACTAAAATGTACAATAACATTTAGTAACACACCACCACATTTATATATATATGTGAAGTTATATTATTATGTACATTATATTTTAATATGCTTTTATATAATATATTATCGTACATTATACCTTAAAATGAAGCAAAAAAATTATAAAATTTGGTTGAAAAATTAACATTTATTTTGGATGCAAAATTCCATTTTTTTTGATTAAGTGACACACCATAGCACACCCCCAATGATGTTCCCTAAAGCTTACCTTAAATTTGGCCAAATCCCATCATACTATAAATCAGTATTTTTATGTTATACCACTACAAACTCTACTACATCATACTATAACAAACTAAAATATGCTAAAATAAGTAGTAATACAATAGTATGCTATAAATGATGCTACACTATGTTATGGCATCCTATATTATAATACACTATAACATATTATATTATATTATATTGCATATCACATCACAAGGGATTGCTTAAGATAAAATTCATAAAATTAGTCTAATAATAAAAAAATATATATTTTAATCATATCACTTACATATTTTAAATTGAAATATATATTATGATGCCATACTCTATATGAATTTGGAAATTCCACCATTTTAAAGTCTAAATCAATAGTTCTATAAATAATGCTAGTGTAGGCTTGATTGCATGATTATAAAATACTAAAAGAATTTAAAATGCATAGAATAATATATTATGATATATGATGTTATACTATGCTAGAACATATAATATTTATTTTGAACATAAAATCTTACTTTTAGACTAGTAAAACCTTTTACCTTTACTACAACCTAATTCCCACTTCAAATTTAATAAATTTCATCATCTAATTTATTAAATCAATATTTTTATGATTTATATTAATATAGACTATAAGGCACAATACCAAAATATACTAAAACATTTTAAAATATCTTATAACATCTAAAAACACATCTATATATATGGTATTATAATATGATTTAGGGTTAGGGTTTAGGGTAATCAAATCTCTAATGGTCAAGGGAAAGACTCATGAAGACATTCTTTTTAGCTACCATAACTATGTCAGGATTAGGTCATTCATTAGATCTACTCCTAATGACATCTTTATTCAAGGTTTAGGGTTTAGGTTTATAGTTAGTTTAAGTTTTATGGTTTAGGATTAGTTTATGGTTTAGGGTTTAGGGTTTGGGGTATAGGGTTTAGGTTTTAGGGTTGTATGCTTTAGGGTTTAGGGTTTTAGGGTTTTAGGGTTTAGGGTTTAGGTTTAGGGTTTAGGGTTTAGGTATTAATTTATTTTAGGTTTAGGTTTAGGTTTAGGGTTTAGGGTTTAGTTGGGTTTAGGTTTTAGGTTTAGTTTAATTAGTTTAGGGTTTTGGCTTGGGTTTTTTAGAGAACAAATTTCATTTTTATTTTCAAGTTCATCAACCAAGTAGCACCCAAGTATTCTAAGACATAAATGATGACATAGAAAAAAAACTCCCATAGCAAACAAAACCAAGATAAGTAGAACCATATCTTATAAAGACACAATTCCATAGTAGATCGGATCATCAATTCTTCAATTTCTAGTTCCCATCGAACCACCCGCCTCTTTAGTGCGGATCCACCATCATATCTCGATCTCTCCCTCACCACCATGGATGTAACCTCCCTCCTCCCACCTCCATAACCACCTTTTATGACAACCACCTCCATACCTCAGATCCCCAGTGTTGTGTTTCGCCTCCACCTTAGCCTCCACCATAGAGCTAGGCTAGTTGATGGTGATGTTCACCATCAAGATTTTCATTCTTAGGGTTTAGGGTTTTAGGTTTTATTTTAGTGTTTAGGGTTGTAAGTTTTAGGTTTAGGGTTTAGGTTTTAGTTTAGGTTTAGAGTTTAGGGTTTAGGGTTTTAGGGTTTTAAGGTTTAGGGTTTAGGGTTTAGGGTTTAGGGTTTAGAATTTAGGGTTTATGGTTTTATTAGGTTTAGGGTTTAGGTTTAGGGTTGTAGGTTTATGGTTTAGTTTAGTTTAGTTTTTTTTTTAAATTAAGTAAACCAATAGGTTTAGGTTTATTTAGTTTATTTAGTTTATTTTATTTTTTATTTTTATTTAGGTTTATTTTTTTATTTTATTTAGTTTATTTATTTTAGGTTTATTTAACTTAGTTTATTTTTTTTTTAGGTTTAGGTTTATTTTATGGGTTTTATTTTATTTTATTTTTTAGGTTTAGGTTTTATTTTTTTGTTTTAGGTTTAGGTTTAGGTTTTAGTTTATTTTTTATAGGTTTAGGTTTAGGTTTTATTTTAGGTTTATTTTTTTAGGTTTATTTTTTAGTTTAGGGTTTATTTTAAGTTTCTTTATTTTATTTAGTTTAGTTTAGGTTTAGGTTTAATTTATTTTAGGTTTAATTTATTTTAGTTTAGGTTTAGGTTTATTTTATATTACTTATTTTAATTTTATTTTAAGTTTATGTTTTTTTTAGTTTAGGGTTTAGGTTTTATTTTTTCTTTTTTTAGGTTTAGGTTTTTATTTAGTTTTTATTTATTTTATTTTAGATTTATTTTATTTTTTTATTTTTATTTTATTTAGGTTTTATTTTTTAGTTTAGTTTAGGTTTTATTTATTTTATTTTAGTTTATTTTATTTTTTTTATTTTATTTTTAGGTTTAGGTTTAGGTTTAGTTTAAGTTTTAGGGTTTAGTTTAAGTTTAGGGTTTAGGGTTTTATTTTAGGTTTATGGTTAGGTTTAGGGTTTAGTTTTGAGGTTTAGGTTTTAGGTTTTAGGGTTTAGGTTTATTTAGGGTTTAAGTTTTAGGTTTAGGTTTAGTTTAGGTTTAGTTAGTTTAATTTAGGGTTTTTTTTTAGGGTTTAGATTTAGGTTAAGGTTTAGTTTAGGGTTAAGGTTAGGTTTAGGGCATAGTTTAGGTTTTAGGGTTATTAGTTTAGGTTTAGGGTTTTTTATGTTTTTTAGTTTAGGGTTTAGGGTTTAGGTTTAGGTTAGTTTAGGTTTTTTTTAGGGTTTAGGATTTAGTTTAGGTTTAGGTTTAGGTTTATTTTAAAATTAAATAAATATAGGTTTAGTTTATTTAGTTTATTTTTTTATTTATTTATTTAATTTATTTTTATTTTATTTAGGTTTATTTTTATTTATATTTTATTTATTTTTAGGTTTAATTATTTTAGTTTAGGTTTTTTATTTTAGTTTATTTTTTTAGGTTTATTTAGGTTTATGTTTATTTTTTTAGTTTAGTTTATTTTATTTTATTTTTTAGGTTTAGGTTTATTTGTTATTTTAGGTTTAGGTTTAATTTTTTTAGGTTTAGGTTTTAGGTTTTTATTTTAGGTTTATTTTTAGGTTTTACTTGTTAGTTTTGGTTTAGGTTTTTTTTTAGTTTATTTTATTTTATTTAGTTTATGGTTTAGGTTTAGTTTATTTTAGGTTTATGTATAGGTTTTGTTTATTTTAGTTTGAGTTTAGGTTTATTTTATATTATTTATTTGAGGTTTTTTTTATTTTAGGGTTTAGGTTTTATTTTTAGGTTTATTTTTAGGTTTAGGTTTTTATTTTTTTTTTATTTTATTTTAGTTAATTTAAGTTTTTTTTTAAGTTTATTTTTTTAATTTAGTTTCAGTTTTAGTTTATTTTATTTTAGCTTAGTTTTTATTTTTTATTTTTTATTTTATTTTTATGTTTAGGTTTAGGTTTAGGTTTAGGTTTTAGTTTAGGTTTTTATTTTAGTTTATTTATTTTATTTAGGTTTAGGTTTTTTCATTTATTTTAATTTTTAGTTTTATTTAGGTTTAGGGTTTAGGGTTTAGGGTTTAGGGTTGTAGGTTTTAGGGCTTAGGGTTTAGGGTTTATGGTTTAGTAGTTTAGGGTTTAGGGTTTAAGGTTTAGGGTTTAGGGATTAGGGTTTAGGGTTTAGGGTTCTAAGGTTTAGGGTTTAGGGTTTAGGGTTTAGGTTTTTAGGTTTTAGGGTTTAGGGTTGTAGGTTTAGGGTTTACAGTTAGTTTTGGGGTTAGTATTTATTTATTTTTATTATTTTTATTATTTTTTTAATAAGTAAACTGGTAGGTTTAGGTTGGTTTAGTTTATTTAGTATATTTTTCATTTATTTGCATTTATTTTATTATTTTTATTTTTTCTTTAGTTTAGTTTATCTATTTTAGGTTTATTTATTTTAGTTTAGGTTTTTTATTTTAATTTTTATTTTAGGTTTAATTAGCTTTAGTTTACTTTTTTTTTGGTTTTATTTTATTTTTATTTTATTTTTTAGGTTTAGGTTTATTTTATTTTTTTAGGTTTAGGTTTAGGTTTTATTTTAGGTTTATTTTTTTAGGTTTTATTTTTAGTTTAGGTTTAGTTTATTTTTAGTTTATTTTATTTTTTTTAGGGTTTAGGTTTAGGTTTAGTTTATTTTAAGTTTAGGGTTAGGTTTTATTTATTTTAGTTTAGGTTTAGGTTTAGGTTTATTTTATTTTAGGTTTAGAGTTTTTTTTTTAGTTTAAGGTTTATGTTTTATCTTTTATTTAATTTTGGTTTAATTTTTAGGTTTATTTTTTTAGGTTTAGGGTTTTATTTAGTTTTTATTTTATTTTATTTTATTTTAGGTTTATTTTATTTTTATTTTAGGTTTAGTTTTTATTTTATTTAGGTATTTTAGTTTTTAGTTTAATTTAGATTTATATATCTTTTATTTTATTTTAGTTTTTAATTTTTATTTTATTTTTTTAGGTCTAGGTTTAGGTTTAGGTTTAGGTTTAGGTTTTAGTTTAGGTTTTTTATTTTATTTATTTATTATTTTTATTTAGGTTTATTTTTTTATTTTATTTTTAGGTTTTATTTATTTTATGTTTAGATTTTTTAGGTTTTTAGGGTTTAGGGTTTAGGGTTTAGGGTTTATTGTTTAGGGTTTATGGTTTAGGGTTAGGAGGTTAGGGTTTTGGGTTTTGGGATTAGGGTTTTAGGGTTTGGGTTAGGGTTTAGGGTTGTAAGTTCTAGTTTAGGGTTTAGGGTTTAGGGTTTTATTTTATTTTTAATAATTTTTTATTTTTTAAATTAAGTAAATTTCTAGGTTTTGGTTTATTTAGTTTATTTAGTTGATTTATTTTAGTTTATTTTATTTTTATTTTAATTTAGGCTTATTTTTATTTTTATTTAAGTTTGTTTATTTATTTTTGTTTATTTTTTAAGTTTAGGTTTAAGTTTAGGTTTACTTTTTAGTTTAGTTTTATTTTTATTTTATATTTTAGGTTTAGGTGTTATTTTTTAATTTTAGGTTTAGTTTAGGTTTTATTTTATTTTTTTTTTTGGGTTTAGTTTTTTAATTTTAGGTTTATTTTTAGGTATTATTTTTTAGTTTAGGTTTAGTTTTATTTTTAGTTTATTTTATTTTATTTAGGGTTTAAATTTAGGTTTAAGTTTAGTTTATTCTAAGTTTAGGTTTAGGTTTTATTTATTTTAGTTTAGGATTAGGTTTATTTTATTTTGTTTATTTTATTTAGGTTTAGGGCTTAGGGATTAGGGTTAGTTTAGGGTTTAGGGTTTAGGCTTTAGAGCTTAGGATTTTTAGGGGTTAGTTTAGGGTTTTGGGTTAGTTTAAGTTTAGGGTTTCAATTTTTAGATTTAAGATTTTGGGTTTAAGGTTTAAGGTTTAGGGTTACGGTTAGGGTTTAGAGTTTTGGGTTTAGGGTTTAGGGTTTAGGGTTTAGATTTTAGCGTTAAGGGTTAGTTTAGGGTTTAGGGTTTAGGGATTTCTATGGTTTATGGTTTAGGATTTAGGGTTTAGTGCTTAGGGTTATTGGTTTAGGGTTTAGGGTTTAGGGTTTAAGGTTTAGAGCTTTTTTAAAATTAAGTAAACTAGTAGGTTTAGGTTGATTTAGTTTATTTTTTATTTATTTTATTTGATTTAATTTTTATTTTTATTTAGGTTTATTTTTATTTTGTTTCGAATATTTATTTTAGGTTTATTTATTTTAGTTTATTTTTTAGGCTTAGGTTTAGGTTTATGTTTATTTTTAGTTTAGTTTATTTTATTTTATTTTAGGTTTAAGTTTTATTTATTATTTTAGGTTTAGATTTTAGTTTTTTTTATTTTTTTAGGTTTAAGTTTTAGGTTTTATTTTAGGTTTTTTTAGGTTTCTTTTAGTTTAGGTTTAGGTTTATTTTTATTTTATTTTATTTTATTTAGTTTAGGGTTTAGGTTTAGTTTAGTTTAGGTGTTTAAGGTTTAGGTTTAGTGTTTAGGGTTTAGGGTTTAGGGTTTATGGTTTAGTTTTAGGGTTTGGGTTTAGGGTTTAGGGTTTAGGGTTTTGGGTTTAGGGTTTAAGGTTTAGGGTTTAGGGTTTAGGGTTTTAAGGTTTCGGGTTTAGGGTTTAAGGTTGTAGGTTTAGGGTTAGGGTTTTTTTATTAATATTATTTATATTATTTTTTATTTTTTTAAATTAAGTAAACTAGTAGGTTTAGGTTTATTTAGTTTATTTTCATTTATTTTAGTTTATTTTATTTTTTATTTTATTTAAGTTTATTTTATTTTTATTTTAATTTATTTATTTTAGGTTTAATTATTTTAGTTTAGGTTTTTTATTTTAGTTTATTTTTTAGATTTAGGTTTAGCTTTAAGTTTATATTTTAGTTTTGTTTTATTTTTATTTTATTTTTTATGTTTAGGTTTCTGTTTTATTTTTTTTTTTTTTGGTGTAGGTTTAGGTTTTGATTTTAGGTTTATTTTTAGGTTTTATCTTTTAGTTTAGGTTTAAGTTTATTTTTTAGTCTATTTCATTTTATTTAGGGTTTAGGTTTCAATTTAGGTTTAATATATTTTAAGCTTAGGTTTAGGTTTTACTTATTTTAGTTTAGGTTTATTTTATTTTTATTTTAGGTTTATGTTTTTTTTAGTTTAGGGTTTAGGTTTTATTTTTTATTTAATTTTAGGTTTAATT